>JACEFZ010025726.1:440000-780000 GCA_014155875.1 Cepaea nemoralis
TTAGTTAGTTAGTTAGTTAGTTAGTTAGTTAGTTAGTTAGTTAGCTAGTTAGTTAGTTAGTCGCGGTTCCAACTTCACGGCAACGGGTCGTCCCCATTATGCTCCGTTCCTGTGCCAGTGAATATCATACGAAATGCTTCTCACTGCCCAGTGTGAACAGTGGATTGCTTCCAATCATGACCAGACATTTACTATAAACAAAGAGCTCATAATAAGGCGGGTGTTGGGCGAACATTACAAAGGGTTAATAATATCGTAGATCTATGAAATATCTACAGACTGCCAAATATTGGTAAATAAAGTGGACAACATTACCGTTTTCGGGGCGCATATTATGCGTGATGCCAAACTCATATATTACAGAGTATTTGATGGATAATCGAGGTCAATATCACATTGGCCTCGATTACTTCCCATACATTTCCTGGTTCCCATTTTAACTTGGGTCGACCTGGGAGATGGCTCTGTGGCTAGGGGTTACGGGCGCATTTCGTAATCCCGCATACCGCCTTCGAAACACACCTGCGGGAAATTTGGAAGCAGACTGCCTTGCGTTGGGTTGTTAACAATGGTATGAGTGCCGGTCGTTCAGTAAGCCATGGCAAACTTCTGAACATAAACGTACCAAGAAATTACAAACAACCAAAAAATGCTGTGTTGAGTGCAACGTCCTGTTAAGAATATGCAACTAACTAACAACATGTTACAGTCGACCTCAATATGGATTTGAACACACGACAGCGGGGGCCGAGAGGCATCCCAGGTTTCCACTGCGCTGCTGCGGCTCCCCATACATTGATACTACGTCATAAGTCTTCCCCTGGGCTAGGAGTTAGCGACTTTCTCCGCAATCCCGTAAATACACGCGAGGAACGTAACTTGCGCGAAAATCGATAGCGGTTCTCGTCGCGTTGGTGACTTACGGGGTATGTCAGCCGGCCGCTCAGAAAGCAATGGCAAGCTACTGAGCGTAATCTTGCCAAGAAATCAACAATCGGCTGAAAGATGCTGATGTTGACTACGATGCCCTGTAAAGGATATGCGAACAAACACACACACACACACACACACACACATACACACATTTTCTTGGGCAACTTACGTTCCAGAATAATCCAGGCCTATCTCTCCAAGAGCCACCACCTTTGATTGCCTCAGTGCCTTCCGTAGTCCCTGTTCGTGTCTTGCCGTGAACTCTGTGGCGCTCTTGGGATGACAGCCAATGGCGAACCAGACGCCATCCTCCTGAGCCAGGGTTGCGAAGAGCTGATTTTGTGGATCTGTGATGGAAACATAACAATATGGATAAATGTGTATGGATGGGTGTGTGGATAGATGGATATATGCATGGATGGGTGGATGGATGGGTGGGTGGGTAAATGGATGAAAGTGTGGATGGATGGCTGAACGGATGGATGTTTGGGTGGGTGGATGGATGGGTGGGTAATTGGATGGATAGATGTGTAGATGGATGTGCGGATGGATATGTGTATATCTGGATGGATAGATGAATGCATAGATGGATAGATGCGTCGATGGATAGATGCGTGGGTGGTTGGATGGATGGATGCATGTGTTGATGCGTGTGTGGATGTATATGTTGATGAATGGATGGATGAGAGGATCGATGGATGAATGTGTGGGTGTGTGTGTGTGTGCGCGCGTGTGTATGTGTTAGTGTGTGTTTGGGGATGGATGGTTGATTGTATTCATGCTTGTAGGTAAGTAGGCTGGCTGGCTGCTATGCACATAAGTATGTGTATGTATATGTATATGGAGTTTCCTGTGTAAGTACAAGTCTGAAGTGATGGCTGTGTATGTGAATGGATGAATAGAATAATAGACGGATTCACACACGCGTGTACATTTACGTATCAATATTGTCAAGCCTATAAATATAAGAAAGCTAGAAAGGCATATATGCCAATGTCTTCATTTCCCGAGTTCCCTTGCATTTTTTGTTTTGTTCTTCTCAATCTCCATCTCCTCTTGCTACCCCTCCCCTCTTCCTCATAATCCAGCTTCTTCTTATTCTGCTTTTGTTGCTATTGTTGCTTCTCTTCTTTTTCGTCTCCCTAAATTAAGGAAATGAGTTTTCTCCTCATCCACCCCTTCTTCTTCCTTCTTTTCCGCGTTCTCATATTCCTTCTACTAGATCGTCTTTATCTTCTTATTCTTACTTTATTTCTCATTTCTTTTCCTATTTCTTTCTCTCTTTTCTTTTCATCTTCTGCTTTCTCGTCGTATTATATTTCTTCGTCATAATCGCTACCTCAAATTTCTCTTGCTTCCCTGATAAACTTTATCTTAGCATCAAATATGGCATAGATCGTGAACAGCACAGTTAGCTGGGATATAACATCTCATAGCTATGCCCCATCGGATCACATTTCTTACCCCCTTCATCCCGCCTTTTTCTTGAGTGTTCGATGGTTATCTATATGCTTTCTATTTACATGCTGTATCTTAGCATCAGGTACATACATTACTAGGGTTAGATTAGATTTTAAGAAGACAGAGATTATGGTCGTCACTAGAAATAAAGGAATACGACAATGTAATATATTGGTAAATGGACATATTCTTAAACAAGTGAATCCGTACAACTATGGTGGAACAGGAATAACATCTGATGGGAAATGCCCCGAAGAGATTAGAACAAAAATCGCGATGGCAAAAGTAGCCTTTTGCAACATGGAAAACATACTGACCAATAAAAAGATGTCAATTGCAACGAGAAAAAGACTGTTGAGATGCTATATAGAATGTGAACATGTGTATGGATGAGAAACGCGAACAATGAGCAGACAAGACGAAAAAAACATCTTATGGCAAAGGGGATGTGATTTAGTATGAAAATACAAAGGATACCATGGACAGGCAGAAAAACCAATAAGCAGATCCTATGGGAAAGAAATTAAAATAGTACTGATTAGAGAAATTAAATTTAGACCGTAAGAGATTTTTAGGCACGTTATGAGAAGAAATAATTTGGAGAACGTGGTGAGAACTGGCAGGATTAAAAGGAAGATAAGAAGGGGAAGGCAGAGAAGTAAATATCTAGGCGGCTTGACCATGTAACATGGTGGACACAAGATCACAGAGCTAATCCCCTACTCTGGTATGGTATGAGATGGCGAAACATGACCGCCCAAGCTTATCGGCATGGCACATGATGATGGTACCTTATTATTCTAATTGTTACAGACGTTATGATTTCCACAATATCTTCATTTAAATTCTGAGTTTTCTGCATACATTTAATTCAATGCATTCTGAATTTTCCCGGCAGTTTCAGTTTTAATCATGAAAAGAATGTTGGATTCATGAAGTCATAAATCATATGTGATGTTGTCGAAAGCATGTATGAGTGTAAGATTAGTGTACATAATATGTTATCAATACAATAATGGTAAGAGATTAGCGATAAAAACGTGTACTCACTGATAGGGTCGTATGTCTTGGGGTAACAGAACACGGCAACACAACCCTCAAAGTTGCCAGGGAAAGAATGCCCCACCATTTGACGAAATTCGGAAAATCTGGTGCCATGGCTGAGGCCTAATCTGTCGTACAGGAGATCAATATGGCAGTGGGAGTCAATGAAGGTTCCGTTGTATGTCTGACTTCTGGCCAGGAGGTCCAAGGCCCATGGATGAGGCTGGTCTAGGCCTTTAAGGCTAGGATGTCGGGACAGGTTATTTGTGAAGGAGGGAGATGAAAATCTTGAGGATCCCTCAAAGTGATGTCCAGATGGTGTCATTGGTGAAACGCTTTGTGGCGAGTAATACTGGCGACCTGAAATGATATTGTCACATATTTATTTATGATATTTAATCTGATTAGGAGGGGGAAATGAAGTACAAGCGTGTGAATAGACAGACAAATGGCAGAGCGAAAGAGAGAGAGAGAGATAGAGAGAGATAGAGAGAGAGAGAGAGAGAGAGAGAGAGAGAGAGAGAGAGACAGAGACAGACAGAGACAGAGACAGAGAGACAGAGACAGAAAGACAGACAACCGTTCTATAAACAGCTAGGCACACTGCCAGCCAGGTAGATAGGTAGATTATATATAGATAAGTAGATTATATAGGTTGGTAGATACATAGATGTATAGATTGAGAGACAGACAGACAGACAGACAGACAGACAGACAGACAGACAGACAGACAGACAGACAGACAGACAGACAGACAGACAGACAGATGTATAGATTGAGAGACAGACAGACAGACAGACAGACAGACAGACAGATAGATAGATAGATAAATAGATAGATAGATAGATAGATAGATAGATAGATAGATAGATAGATAGATAGATAGATAGACGTGACAATGGACAGACAGACAGACAGACAGACAGACAGACAGACAGACAGACATATAGATAGATAGATAGATAGATAGATAGATAGATAGATAGATAGATAGATAGATAGATAGATAGATAGATAGATAGATAGATAGATAGATAGATAGATAGGATAGATAGATAGATAGATAGATAGATAGATAGATAGATAGATAGATAGATAGATAGATAGATAGATAGATAGATAGATAGATAGATAGATAGATATGCCAATTGACAGACAGACAGACAGACAGACAGACAGACAGACAGACAAGCAGACAGACAGACAAGCAGACAGACAGACAAGCAGACAAAGAGAACGTTTGATAGACAGACAGACAGACAGACGGACAGGCAGACAAAAAGACAGACAGAGGAAGTTCTAAAGACTTACCTGAAGTTGATCCAAACTGGTTATTTCTCTCACCAAGAACAGAGATAGGCTTGATGTCAAGACCGTCATGTCGTTCTGTAAAACTGCTCACAACCTCATCTGAATGGGCGCAGCAATCTTGTAGCAAAAGATGATCTCGCGGAGATCTTTGTTTGTGCTTGTCATTACTCTGACCATCAGTTTGGAATTGGCAGTCTTGCTTATCTTTGTGTGTGTATTCGGGAGATTTCTTTGGCCTAACTACAGCGCTACGAACTTTAGTTTTCATGGAGATCTTCTTTGAATCAGTTTGTTGGCAATTGTCATATTCGTTAAGCCGTCTTCTTTTTGGCAACTGCTCAACTTTCTCAGAGTCGTCATATTCATTAGTGATATTACGTGGTGAAAGAGAATTTGGAGATCGTTTTCTCTTTACAGTAACCTCAGCTTTCACAGCATCTATATCTCTGACATTGTCATTGCGCTTAAAATCATAAGCTTGTCTGTGTCTTCTTGGCGTGGTATCTTCCATTGTGATGGCTTTGTCTGGTATTAAAGCACATCTCCCATCTCTGTTGCCCCTATAAGCACCTTTCTTTTCAGTTGATCTAGTGCTGGATGCCTTTCCACTGGGTCTCCATGGGCGTTTCTTTTCATTTGACCTGGAGTAACTTTCCCTTTCGCTGGAACTTGAATAACTGGTCTTGCCTGTGAATTCAGAATAATAGATGTTTTCTGGGGATGAGGCTTTCCTGTGCTTGGTGTCAACAATGATTTGACTACTGGACAACTTTGAAGAACTGCATCTTCTGTATGAGGCAGAGAAATTAATTTCTGAGGACGAAAACTTTATGCGCGTTGAAGACTGACGTCGGTCATTGTTTACTTCTTTAGTTTGTTGTATTGGACTTGCACTTTCAGAGCTTGAAGAAGAGCAGCTTCTACCTTTTCTGTAATCAGTTCTCTCATCCTTATTTACTTTAGTATCGAAGTCCGACGAATCATATCTTGTACATTCAGTGTTCCTACAATCAAGGCTGGGGTTGTATTTCGACGAGGAGGGAAGCCATTCGCGTCTGCCAATTTCAGAATCTGAATCCTCAGAACTACTTCCATACATTGCATTTATCTCCAAAGAGAAGGACGTGGACCGTCTCCTCCTACTGAACGTGGAACGCTCTCTTTTGTCCGGAGATGAGAGCCATTTGCTGGCTTTGTTTAAACAGCAGAGTCTCATACATCTTGTTCGGGAAATGCTTTCTTGGCGATTGGCCAGTTCATAGTGTTTGGTAGCGCTGTTTGTCTCCGATGTAGTAGGCGATCGCTTACTTCCCAGAGATAATTCTGTCCTATTAAATTTCTGGTCAAAATAGTCTCTCTCCGAGGATGAGAGACTTGGATAATGGCGTCTTTTCATTTGAATGTCTTCCATGTTCTGAAAATAACAATAATAAACACGTTGACTAAATAAAACATAAAAGACGTCACATTATATAAATTGTGGGTGTTTCTTGTGTGAAAACGGAACTATTAAGACAATACTCAAGCAATGTATCCTTCCTCTATATTACTCAGTTCAGCTCTGTTATTGTTATTTGTTCCATTTCTACCCACGTTCCAAACTAGATTGGACCATGATCGCTGTTTCACCATTGGCTTCATTTCTCCATTCTAAAATGTTTGTAAATGTAAAGGTAGTGACATAGCAGATACTGCCAATAGGGTTTGAACTGTCAGGCTCTCTCATATTCCAGACAACGACATAATGATATTAGGTGGCCAGTTCGGTTCCTCGTCGTCGTTCCTTTGCAGACAATTCTAAAAGTAAAATTCTGAAAATTGTCTGGTGGCCATGTTATAAGATTGGGTAGAGCCCAGAACTGTACAAACTGGAAAACACAATCCTGATGGCGAACTAACCACTATGTTAATTTTACCATTGTGGATGTTATTACTGCTAGTCATTAAAGTTATATGATGTTGCAATAATCTGAATGGGGTGAACGCGCATGTGTTCAGATAATTAATGTTCTCTAGTAAACGTTATATCTTTATCATGTTATACCTTGTGAGCAATATCTACGATTGCATTACAACCAATCCATCAATTTACCATCAGTTTTAAGGCAGTTAAGTGCCTTTCCTACAAGTGGAACCCTTTTGTAGTGAATCTTCAAATTTATGTGTATGGCTTGGTTTCAATACCGTACGCTCAACTCCTGCTATTATCTTCCTACTTGTATCCTTGCCTACCTATTGCCTGCCTACAGTCGATATTTTATAGAAATTCAACATCTTTCGATGTTTTCAAAGTATTTCAATGGACTCTCGTTTATTTAAAATGTATGTTCATTCTCACTTCTCTGCTACTGCTATTTTTGTTTCATGACACGGGGAATCTTGCTTTATAAAGTCATATTTCTTGGTCCTTAATTCTATTTTCTAACTGAGTGTTCATTGTGAACGCTTCTGTAAAAAACGACAGTGAACGTGTTTCAAAATTCTCGAACATTAAAAATCTAGTGTTCGAAATAAGTTGCAGGCAATAAAGAAATAGACGCCTTGCGTTGATATCGATGGTGGAGTGTCGGGCGTTCAGAAAACAATTGCAAATTACTGAACTTAAACATTGTCCAGTAAATCACACAGTTTAAAATACCGGGGTTGCTTGTCTCCCTTGTCTCGTCCTGTAAAGAACATGCAACATGTGTATGTGATTGTGTGTGTATGTGATAGTGTGTGTGAGTGTGTGTGTGTGTGCGCGCGCGTATATATATCTATATCTATATATATATATATATATATATATATATATATATATATATATATATATATATATATATATATAGTGTTTGTGTGTGTGTGTGTAGTGTGTGCGCTGCGCGCAGTGTGTGTTTATGTTCTGGGGGGGGGGGGGGGGGGGGGGGGAAGAGGAGACACGGGGGATTTGTTTGCGTGTTTACAAATTGTCCATTATTGACAGCCATATGTTAAAACATGAACAGTGAAGCATCCAGAAATTATTTGTATAACCTCTACTGGCTGTTATTTATTGCTTAACATATTCATTATTTTATCAAATATAGTTTGTGCTTCATATATTCTGCTGTTTGTGTATGTGATATATCTTCTGTATGGTGTTATCCATATGGCTCAGTATTTAAATGTTTGTTCTTCTATTCAAACCTTTATTCCCCATTGGGACATAGGTACTCACTCCCAGGGCTCATATCTTTAGCTATACCATGCGTCCCCGCCCACGTCCTATTGTTTTTTCTTCTACTACTTCTTCTTCTCTCACCCTATAGTGTCTATTGTGACACATGCCGTAAACAAACTCACCACAAGACCTCTCAACCGGAGCAGTTCTCCCCATACTATTCATTTATCTTTCTACTTCTCTCCTCCATGTGTCAAGTTTTTCTATGTGTGTTTTGCCCTGTGGGTTCCAGACAAAGGCCGCTTAAATATTCTCAAGCTATCTCAGCGTGTGTCCCATCCATCGCCAGTGACTTTTTGTTTTTTTTTTCATCTCTTGATTCATTGATATTTGTTTAGTTCTGTGCTCGAGACCCACATTGGTGATTCCACATTTCTATTTTAACTTCCCTATTCTATTAATGCTGGTCTCCCTGGAAAAGGGGTTAAAGACGTTATTAGTAATCACGTATATTCTCGTACGAAACACAGCTGCGCAAGATCTTACGGAGGGTATATGACCCGGTCGTTCAGAAAGTAATGGCAAACTACTGAACGTAAAACTTGCCAAGACATCAAAGGCAGCTGAAAAATGCTGGTGGTGATTGCAATAGCCTTTAAATGATATGTGGAAAAAAAAATCTACTAATGGCAACAATAAATCATTGTTTTTTGGGGTGTTTTTTTTTTTAGTATACTGGCAATCCTTTTAGTCGACGTATGTGATTCTGATCCATTCAAGTGTATTTATTTAACGTTAGAATACAATTTATGTTTGGTGCTAACTATTTTTACCTCTACTAATATCCTAGCTCTAATAAAGCGCACCATTTCTTTTGTATTCTTATTTTCATGTCTTTTTCTGTGACCCCATTCTTGTCTATGCAAATAGGTGTACTTTTGCACGTAAAGTAAGGTTTCACCAAGGGAGATCAGATGATGAATTGCTTGGTTTATTCTGATTGTATTTTGCTCCTCCTGTGAATTTTTAAACTCAAATGTTGTGATCTTGTATGCAATGTAATTAGTTTATTTTGCATCTGATTTAGTGTCTTGTAAAATTGGCTATATGTGTATCGATATTCTGTGAAAGTGTAACCGACAGTTATAGTAAAGGTAATATTTAGACACGATAACACTTTCTTATTTCTTCTTTGTTTCATTGTCCCTGCGATGTCATTCAGCGCCGGAGAGAGCTTTTCGAGAAGAGCCTTGTGTAGGTTCGTGCGCTGTATTGTGATACTGACCGAATGTGTGGAAATAGAGAGAGAGGGGGGAGAGGGAGCGGGGAGATAAATGGGGGGGGGGGGGGGGAGAGAAGCGTTGGAGAGGAAGAAAGAGAGAGAGATTGGATGGAGAAAGAGACAGAAAGAGATAGAAAGAGTTAGAAAGAGAGAGAAAGAAAGATATAGTTAGTTAGTTAGTCGACAGATCATCCTCATTGCACATCGAGCCATGCAGTCCATAAGTGCTCGGATCCCCTCCTCAGCAAATCCCGCAGCGTGTAGCGGCTAACGACGCCAGTTCTGTGTTGGTTTATCAATCTTCTTTGGCTTCCTGCGTAGTGTTCTTGTTTGGCCACCCCTCTTTTAATTTGCTGCTCTCGCAGTCTGGCCATTGTTGTAGATTCACCGTCATCACTTGGTTCTCGCAAGTCTTACTTCTCGTAGAGCATTCAGAATGTCAGCCTGGTCCATGGCGCGTCCGCCCTCCACAGTAGCCTCACCTGCGAGCTTGTCAGCCCGCTCATTTCCTTGTACTCCCGCATGCCCTGGCACGAAGATTAAACTAATCTTTGCCAGCCGAGACCGCTCCAGAGGCAGCACCAATTCTCTTCGGATCGACCCCTCCTCTATCCTCTTGATCATGTTCATTGAGTCGCTAAGGAAACAAGCCCTAGTGAACGTCTGTGTCTCGAGCCATGTTATTGCTTTACTTACTGCCATGACTTCCATGGTCAGGCTACTTGTAGTTTCAGTGAAAGCACCAGAGTCCTCCTTCACAATTCTCCCTCCGGCCAGAGCTGTAAAGGCCCATGAGCTTCTCACATGTCGGACGACCGACCCATCTGTGTAGATGACCGCGTCACCGTCTAGCGAATTCTCGAAAATCAACGCTTGTACTTCAGCCTCCACAGCAGCCGGATTTTCTTGTCTGCATTTTCTATCTAGTTGGATGCAAACTGAAAAGGATGTGCAGAAGTCTGTTGGCACTTGCACCCACTCCTCGCCAGGTTCTAAGTCCTCAAGTGAACACACCTGTTGAAGAATGTCTTTGGCTTGACCCATCCACGACCGTCCTCTTTTTAACCTGCTGCCCTTCACCTTCCTAATATCACTATGCAGTGGATGTTGTGTGTTTGCGTTAACTCTGAGGTAGGCGCGTGCCCTGCAAGCTTGTATTCTCTCTTCAATTGTTGGAAAATCAAGAAGGTAGCGCATCGCCCTGCATGCTGTTTCTCTTGTACATCCAAGAATAATGCGCATAGCTTCATTCTGTATCCTTTCCATCCTTTCTATCTGCTTATGGCTGAGAGTCAGGATTGCCATTGCATACTCCAAAACAGACATGACCAGCCCCTCGTACAGAAGACATAGATGGCGCTGCTCACAGTTTGCTGCCGCCATCACCCGCATCGCAGCCAAACCCGGCTTGGCCTTTGTTATCACCTGGTCTATAAGCAAGGCTTCGATCAAACCGTATACCCAAGTAATTCATTGCCTGCGTTCTTTCCACCGTCTCTGAACACAGCATTACAGTTGGTGTTGGATTGTTGACAATATGATTATTCAACGAGAACCAAGTCACTGTTGCCTTTGTTGGGTTGACCATTGCCCCAGCTTCATCACACCAAGTACTTATGCGATTGAGTTCGGTTTGTAGTTCCACAGCAACCTGCTCTCTATCCTTACCCTGACGATACACTAAAACATCATCGGCATATGACAATGTCCTGCCAGGTCCAGTGATATGCTCACTGGTGATTCTCACTGTGTAGGCGTTGAACAGTACCGGAGATAATGGTGATCCCTGTGGTAGGCCAGGATATATTGTTGTTGGTTCCGAAATCCAACTGCCACATCTAAAAACTACTTTCCGTTGGAAGAGGGCTGCAGCGATCCAACTAAGGAGGAATGGACTTACTTTTAGTTCAAGAAGCTGAAACATTAAAAAATCCAATGGTGCTCTGTTGTATGCGTCCTCAAGATCAATCGCTGCAGCAAAGGTTTCAATGCCTGAGTGGAAACCTTCATAGACATCATGGGCAAAGACTGCTGCATTGGTCCAGGTTTCTTTTTTTGGACGGTACCCACCCAGGGTAGGTGGGAAAACACCTTGCCTCTCTAGTTGGCTTGATATTTTCCTGGCAATTACCTTCTCCAGCAGCTTGCCTATTGTATTATGCATGGTTATAATTCGATATCCCTGAATTTTTGTGTGGTCTTTGCCAGGCTTCGGCAAGGAATCAGATAGCTGTGTAACCAATCCTCCTTGATGCTAGCACTCCCTATACTGTTGTTGTACATGTCTGCTAGTTTCTCTAGCTCATTGTCGGTACACCTATTGATGTCGTCGTATCTTATGCCATCAGGACCTGGAGCGCTGTTTTTTGATCGTCGAATTACAGCCTTGATTTCTTTCACTGTCACTGTGTCTTCATCCGAAGTGTTCTGGGCCTTGCATCTGTCTGAGGTGACCTCCTTGGCCAGATTTCGGCCTCCCATGTCTGTCTATTTGCTCTGCTCTAGATAGCGTTCAAAGAGGGCATTGCCCTTGTCCTCGTCAGTCCTCTGCCAGATGAGGTCAGCACCTTGGAAGTCAGAAATGCTCTTATTCTTGACTACACCACTCATGCTTTTATGTAGTCACCAGAACAATTTCAGTGACTTGTCTGTGCTTACTCTTTGACACACCTCTGCCCATTTTTCGCTTTTAACCACCTTGACCAGTTTTTTGAAATAGCTTACTTTTGTGTGCAAGAAAGATATATATAAAGAGAGTTAAAAAGAAAGAGATATTAAGAGAGAGAGAGAGAGAGAGAGAGAGAGAGAGAGAGAGAGAGAGAGAGAGAGAGAGAGCAGCGATGGAGAGGAAGGGAGAGAGATTGGGTTAGAGAAAGTGACAGAAAGCGATAGGGAGAGAGAGAGAAGAGAGAGATAATCAGAGTGAGAGAGAGAGAGAGAGAGAGAGAGAGAGAGAGAGAGAGAGAGAGAGAGTGAGTGAGATAGATCAAACAGAAACTTGATATGCTGACAGATCCTTGTAAGGGCTTCCTGCAAGGTGATGTCACCGTGACGAAATGTTTGGACAGAGAAAGAGAACAGAGAGGGAAATGGTGTGTGTGTGTGTGTGTGTGTGAGAGAGAGAGAGAGACAGAGAGAGAGAGAGAGAGAGAGAGAGAGAGAGAGAGAGAGAACAGAAACTTGGTATGCTGACAGACCCTGTAAGCGCTTCCTGCGTGTGTGTGTGTGTGTGTGTGTGTGTGTGTGTGTGTGTGTGTGTGTGTGTGTGTGAGAGAGAGAGAGAGGAGAGAGAGAGAGAGAGAGAGAGACCGCATGTATATGTGGTGGTCCTACTATTCTACGTTACACTTTTCTACATAATTGTTTTTCAGACAGTCATGTCATTTTCATTATCAAGAGCCATGCCGATCAGCATGGGTGGTCATGGCTGGCCACCTGACACGATTGCTAGAGTCTTGCACCAGGTCCGTGTTCTGGTCCTGATTATTCCATGTATTCCATGGATGTTTCTCTTTGCCGTCCTATTGCCCCTTTCCAAGAGATTTTGCCAGTGCCACTGACACGGTCTGTCATCTCATAGGCTTACTAGATCCTCATTGGATCAGGTTTGTGTTTGCGCCCAGTTATGACATCCATGTATTTATTCCTTTGTTTTCCCTTGATCTTGTCCCATCAAGTTTGCCTGTTATCACTAATTGCTCTAATCAATTTACGGTGTCCATTTGTTTCTTGTAGAATGTTCCTATTAGTGTGCTTTCCTCTCCGCTCATGATATTCTTGGTATTTTCTTCGGCAACCACATGTTACTGCCAACAGATTTTTCTCAGCTTGAGAAACGACTAATGCCAGCGGAAATGTTGTTTCTGGGGAAAGTATGCCAGTTCTCTGAATTTTATTTGTCCGAAAACAATTGTCTGCAGTACTGAGCTCTTGTTGAATAAATCTGTTTGTTCTCTTTTTCGCTTTGCTTTTGTCAAATTAATTTCTTATGCTCTTCTGTAACAATTATATTGGAAGCCTTCTATGTACTTTTTGATTGATTTGCTAAATACTTAAGTTCATATTTATATTTGAAAAACGAAGACACAAAGAATTGATTGCAATAGAAGATGCAGCGAAATATTCCAGGCAACAAATCGTGCAATCTATTGTTTGTGTCTTCGCTATTCGAATTCACAACAGGAGAATATTGTTTTGAATTTATGAAATTTCATATTCATATGTTGCCACAAGAAATGTGTATACTCCTAGTTCTCTGATTATTTTTGTTGTGTCTCTTCCAACCTATAAAGCTTTTACTTGATTTATTTTTGCATAGCAATATATATACATTTGATTTCCTGTCGTCCAATTTCCATCGTCCATCAGGAGCGATCCTAGATATTAAACATTACAAGCTTCTTTTAGTTTCTCTGCATTGATAAATATCACTGTTGACATGTAGGTTTTATTGAAGTCCATTATGTATTTATTTATATATTCATTTTGCGTTGGCATAACATACTTAATGTGACTACAGTTGGAATGTGCATACAATCCACAATCAAAGATGGTATGTTACATTGCAAAAATGTAAATGAACAAACAGAAAAGGGAAAGGCGGAAGTAGAAGCAGATGAATGAATAGACATACAAACAAGTCAGGAGAGGGGGAGAGAGAGAGAGAGAGAGAGAGAGAGAGAGAGAGAGAGAGAGAGAGAGAGAGAGAGACAGAGAGAGAGAGAGAGGGAGAGAGAGAGAGAGGGAGAGAGAGAGAGAGAGAGAGAGAGAGAGAGAGAGAGTTAGAAAGACATAAAGTAGACGGACAGAAAGTGAGAAAAATAAACAGTGAGCATATAGGAGATAGTGGTACACAGAGAGTGCGACGAAGAAAAAAAGGAAAGGCAGAACAGATGAAACCAGACATGCAGACAGACAGAACCACAGACAGACTGACAGACGATATAGGCAGAGGGATGTAAGCACAGCATGTGAAGGGCAGACAAAAATCAACCAGAAAGATACAGAAGAAGACACAAATAGACAGACAGATAGCGATACGGGGAAGCTGGTAAATATTCAGAGATTGGAGACAGAAATATAGGCATGCCTGAAGACTGGAACTGCAATGGAGACACATAATAACAAACAGAAATGCCGGGAAAGAGAAAAGCAGACATAAAGAAACAGAGATAAGCGCGCAGGAATGAATACAAACAGGTAGTTAGGCATAAAGACATTAATTTTAAAAAAAAACACACACATACACACACACACATATCTGACATACAGTACAAACAGATATTCAAATCGTGCGAGAGGCAAACACAGACTAGGAAACAGGGAAACTTGGAGAGAGAAATAGACGGAGAGAGAGAGAGAGAGAGAGAGAGAGAGAGAGAGAGAGAGAGAGAGAGAGAGAGAGAGAGAGAGAGAGAGAGAGAGAGAGACCGCATGTATATGTTGTGGTCCTACTTGTCTACGTTACACTTTTCTACATAATTGTTTTTCAGACAGTCATGTCATTTTCATTATCAAGGACCATGCCGATCAGCATGGATGGTCATGGATGGCCACCTGACACGATTGCTAGAGTCTTGCACCAGGTCCGTGTTCTGGTCCTGATTATTCCATGTATTCCAGGTATGTTTCTCTTTGCCGTCCTATTGCCCCTTTCCATGAGATTTTGCCAGTGCCACTGACACGGTCTGTCATCTCATAGGCTTACTAGATCCTCATTGGATCAGGTCTGTGTTTGCGCCCAGTTATGACATCCATGTATTTATTCCTTTGTTTTCCCTTGATCTTGTCCCATCAAGTTTGCCTGTTATCACTAATTGCTCTAATCAATTTACGGTGTCCATTTGTTTCTTGTAGAATGTTCCTATTAGTGTGCTTTCCTCTCCGCTCATGATATTCTTGGTATTTTCTTCTGCAACCACATGTTACTGCCAACAGATTTTTCTCAGCTTGAGAAACGACTAATGCCAGCGGAAATGTTGTTTCTGGGGAAAGTATGCCAATTCTCTGAATTTTATTTGTCCGAAAACAATACTGCAGTACTGAGCTCTTGTTGAATAAATCTGTTTGTTCTCTTTTTCGCTTTGTTTTTGTCAAATTAATTTCTCATGCTCTTCTGTAACAATTATATTGGAAGCCTTCTATGTACTTTTTGATTGATTTGCTAAATACTTAAGTTCATCTTTATATTTGAAAAACGAAGACACAAACAATTGATTGGAATAGAAGATGCAGCGAAATATTCCAGGCAACAAATCGTGCAATCTATTGTTTGTGTCTTCGCTATTCAAATTCACAACAGGAGAATATTGTTTTTAATTTCTGAAATGTCATATTCATATGTTGCCACAAGAGATGTGTATACTCCTAGTTCTCTGATTATTTTTGTTGTGTCTCTTCCAACCGATAAAGCTTTTACTTGATTTAGTTTTGCATAGCATTATATATACATTTGATTTCCTGTCGTCGAATTTCCATCGTCCATCAGCAGCGATCCTAGATATTAAAAATTACAAACTTCCTTTAGTTTCTCTGCATTGATAAATATCACTGTTGACATGTAGGTTTTATTGAAGTCCATTATGTATTTATTTATATATTCATTTTGCGTTGGCATAACATTACTTAATGTGATTACAGTTGGAATGTGCATATAATCCACAATCAAAGATGGTATGTTACATTGCAAAAATGTAAATGAACAAACAGAAAAGGGAAAGGCGGAAGTAGAAGCAGATGAATGAATAGACATACAAACAAGTCAGGAGAGAGAGAGAGAGAGAGAGAGAGAGAGAGAGAGAGAGAGAGAGAGAGAGAGAGAGAGAGAGAGAGAGAGAGAGAGAGAGAGAGAGAGAGAGAGAGAGAGAGAGAGAGAGAGAAAGACATAAAGTAGACGGACAGAAAGTGAGAAAAATAAACAGTGAGCATATAGGAGATAGTGGTACACAGAGAGTGCGACGAAGAAAACAAAGGAAAGGCAGAACAGATGAAACCAGACATGCAGACGGACAGAACGACAGACAGACTGACAGACGATATAGGCAGATGGATGTAAGCACAGCATGTGAAGGGCAGACAAAAATCAATCAGAAAGATACAGAAGAAGACACAAATAGACAGACAGATAGCGATACGGGGAAACTGGCAAATATTCAGAGATTGGAGACAGAAATATAGGCATGCCTGAAGACTGGAGCTGAAATGGAGACACATAATAACAAACAGAAATGCCGGGAAAGAGAAAAGCAGACATAGAGAAACAGAGATAAGCGCGCAGGAATGAAGACAAACAGGTATTTAGGCATAAAGATATTAATTTTTTTTTAAACACACATACACACGCACACACATACATATCTGACATACAGTTCAAACAGATATTCAAATCGTGCGAGAGGCAAACACAGACAAGGAAACAGGGAAACTTGGAGAGAGAAATAGACGGAGAGAGAGAGAGAGAGAGAGAGAGAGAGAGAGAGAGAGAGAGAGAGAGAGAGAGAGAGAGAGAGAGAGAGAGAGAGAGAGACCGCATGTATATGTTGTGGTCCTACTTGTCTACGTTACACTTTTCTACATAATTGTTTTTCAGACAGTCATGTCATTTTCATTATCAAGGACCATGCCGATCAGCATGGATGGTCATGGCTGGCCACCTGACACGATTGCTAGAGTCTTGCACCAGGTCCGTGTTCTGGTCCTGATTATTCCACGTATTCCAGGTATGTTTCTCTTTGCCGTCCTATTGCCCCTTTCCAAGAGATTTTGCCAGTGCCACTGACACGGTCTGTCATCTCATAGGCTTACTAGATCCTCATTGGATCAGGTCTGTGTTTGCGCCCAGTTATGACATCCATGTATTTATTCCTTTGTTTTCCCTTGATCTTGTCCCATCAAGTTTGCCTGTTATCACTAATTGCTCTAATCAATTTACGGTGTCCATTTGTTTCTTGTAGAATGTTCCTATTAGTGTGCTTTCCTCTCCGCTCATGATATTCTTGGTATTTTCTTCGGCAACCACATGTTACTGCCAACAGATTTTTCTCAGCTTGAGAAACGACTAATGCCAGCGGAAATGTTGTTTCTGGGGAAAGTATGCCAGTTCTCTGAATTTGTTTTGTCCGAAAAAAAATTGTCTGCAGTACTGAGCTCTTGTTGAATAAATCTGTCTGTTCTCTTTTTTGTTTTGTTTTTGTCAAATTAATTTCTAATGTTCTTCTGTAACAATTATATTGGAAGCCTTCTATGTACTTTTTGATTGATTTGCTAAATACTTAAGTTCATATTTATATTTGAAAAACGAAGACACAAACAATTGATTGCAATAGAAGATGCAGCGAAATATTCCAGGCAACAAATCGTGCAATCTATTGTTTGTGTCTTCGCTATTCAAATTCACAACAGGAGAATATTGTTTTTAATTTCTGAAATGTCATATTCATATGTTGCCACAAGAGATGTGTATACTCCTAGTTCTCTGATTATTTTTGTTGCGTCTCTTCCAACCCATAAAGCTTTTACTTGATTTAGTTTTGCATAGCAATATATATACATCTGATTTCCCGTCGTCCTATTTCCATCGTCCATCAGCAGTGATCCTAGATATTGAAAATTACACACTTCCTTTAGTTTCTCTGCATTGATAAACATTTCCGTTGACACTTTGGTTTTATTGGTGTCCATTATGTATTTATTTATGTATTCATTTTGCGTTAGCATAACATTACTTAATGTGATTACAGTTGGAATGTGCATATAATCCACAATCAAAGATGGTATGTTACATTGCAAAAATGTAAATGAACAAACAGAAAAGGGAAAGGCGGAAGTAGAAGCAGATGAATGAATAGACATACAAACAAGTCAGGAGAGAGAGAGAGAGAGAGAGAGAGAGAGAGAGAGAGAGAGAGAGAGAGAGAGAGAGAGAGAGAGAGAGAGAGAGAGAGAGAAAGACATAAAGTAGACGGACAGAAAGTGAGAAAAATAAACAGTGAGAATATAGGAGATCGTGGTACACAGACAGTGCGACGAAGAAAACAAAGGAAAGGCAGAACAGATGAAACCAGACATGCAGACGGACAGAACGACAGACAGACTGACAGACGATATAGGCAGATGGATGTAAGCACAGCATGTGAAGGGCAGACAAAAATCAATCAGAAAGATACAGAAGAAGACACAAATAGACAGACAGATAGCGATACGGGGAAACTGGCAAATATTCAGAGATTGGAGACAGAAATATAGGCATGCCTGAAGACGAGCTGAAATGGAGACACATAATAACAAACAGAAATGCCGGGAAAGAGAAAAGCAGACATAGAGAAACAGAGATAAGCGCGCAGGAATGAAGACAAACAGGTATTTAGGCATAAAGATATTAATTTAAAAAAAAACACACATACACACGCACACACATATATATCTGACATACAGTTCAAACAGATATTCAAATCGTGCGAGAGGCAAACACAGACAAGGAAACAGGGAAACTTGGAGAGAGAAATAGACGGAGAGAGAGAGAGAGAGAGAGGAGAGAGAGAGAGACGAGAGAGAGAGATGAGAGAGATGAGAGAGAGAGAGAGAGAGAGAGAGAGAGAGAGAGAGAGAGACCGCATGTATATGTTGTGGTCCTACTTGTCTACGTTACACTTTTCTACATAATTGTTTTTCAGACAGTCATGTCATTTTCATTATCAAGGACCATGCCGATCAGCATGGATGGTCATGGCTGGCCAACTGACACGATTGCTAGAGTCTTGCACCAGGTCCGTGTTCTGGTCCTGATTATTCCACGTATTCCAGGTATGTTTCTCTTTGCCGTCCTATTGCCCCTTTCCAAGAGATTTTGCCAGTGCCACTGACACGGTCTGTCATCTCATAGGCTTACTAGATCCTCATTGGATCAGGTCTGTGTTTGCGCCCAGTTATGACATCCATGTATTTATTCCTTTGTTTTCCCTTGATCTTGTCCCATCAAGTTTGCCTGTTATCACTAATTGCTCTAATCAATTTACGGTATCCATTTATTTCTTGTAGAATGTTCCTATTAGTGTGCTTTCCTCTCCGCTCATGATATTCTTGGTATTTTCTTCGGCAACCACATGTACTGCCAACAGATTTTTCTCAGCTTGAGAAACGACTAATGCCAGCGGAAATGTTGTTTCTGGGGAAAGTATGCCAGTTCTCTGAATTTTATTTGTCCGAAAACAATTGTCTGCAGTACTGAGCCCTTGTTGAATAAATCTGTTTGTTCTCTTTTTCGCTTTGTTTTTGTCAAATTAATTTCTAATGCTCTTCTGTAACAATTATATTGGAAGCCTTCTATGTACTTTTTGATTGATTTGCTAAATACTTAAGTTCATATTTATATTTGAAAAACGAAGACACAAACAATTGATTGCAATAGAAGATGCAGCGAAATATTCCAGGCAACAAATCGTGCAATCTATTGTTTGTGTCTTCGCTATTCGATATCACAATAGGAGAATATTGTTTTGAATTTCTGAAACGTCATATTCATATGTTGCCACAAGAGATGTGTATACTCCAAGTTCTCTGATTATTTTTGTTGTGTCTCTTCCAATCCATAAAGCTTTAACTTGATTTAGTTTTGCATAGCAATATATGTACATTTGATTTCCCGTCGTCCTATTTCCATCGTCCATCAGCAGTGATCCTAGATATTAAAAAATTACAAACTTCCTTTAGTTTCTCTGCATTGATAAACATTTCCGTTGACACTTTGGTTTTCTTGGTGTCCATTATGTATTTAATTATATATTCATTTTGCGTTGGCATAACATTACTTAATGTGATTACAGTTGGAATGTGCATACAATCCACAATCAAAGAGAGAAGTTACATTGCAAAAATGTAAATGAACAAACAGAAAAGGGAAAGGCGGAAGAAGAAGCAGATGAATAAATAGACATACAAACAAGTCAGGAAAAGAGAGAGAGAGAGAGGGAAAGAGAGGGAGAGAGAGAGAGAGGAAGACAGAGAGAAAGGGAGAGAGAGAGGGAGAGGGAGGGAGAGAGAGAGGAAGAGAGAGAGAAAGGGAGAGAGAGAGGAAGAGAGAGAGAGAGAGAGAGAGAGGGAGAGAGAGAGGGAGAGAGAGAGGAAGACAGAGAGAAAGGGAGAGAGAGAGGGAGAGGGAGGGAAAGAGAGAGAGGAAGAGAGAGAGAACGGGAGAGGGAGAGGGAGAGGAGAGAGAGAGAGAGAAAGGGAGAGAGAGAGGGAGAGAGGATGAGAGAGAGAGAGGGAGAGAGAGAGAAAGAGAGAGAGAAAGAGAGAGAGGGAGAGGGAGAGAGAGGGAGAGAGAGAGGGGGGAGAGAGAGAGAGAGAAAGAGAGAGAGAGGAGAGAGAGAGAGGGGAGAGAGAGGGGGAGAAAGAGAGAGAGAAAGAGAGAGAGGGGGAGAGAGGGGAGAGGGAGAGAGAGAGGGAGAGAGAGAGGGAGAGGGAGAGAGAGGAATAGAGAGAGAAAGAGAGAGAAAGAGAGAGAGAGGGAGAGAGAGAGAGGGGGAGAAAGAGAGAGAGAGAGAGAGAGGGAGAGAGAGAGAGGAAGAGAGAGAGATAGGGGGAGAGAGAGAGGGGAGAAAGAGAGAGAGATAAAGAGAGAGAGGGAGAGAGAGAGGGGAGAGAGAGAGAGAGAAAGAGAGAGAGAGAAAGAGAGAGAGAGGAGAGAGAGAGAGAGAGAGAGAGAGAGAGAGAGAGAGAGAGAGAGAGAGAGAGAGAGAGAGAGAGAGAGAGATAAAGTAGACGGACAGAAAGTGAGAAAAATAAACAGTGAGAATAGAGGAGATAGTGGTACACAGACAGTGCGACGAAGAAAAAAAAATGAAAGGCAGAACAGATGAAACCAGACATGCAGACAGACTGACAGACGATATAAGAAGAAGGATGTAAGCACAGCAAGTGACAGGCAGACAAAAATCAATCAGAAAGATACAGAAGAAGACACAAATAGACAGACAAATAGCGATACGGGGAAGCTGGCAAATATTCAGAGATTGGAGACAGAAATATAGGCATGCCTGAAGACTGAAACTGACATGGAGACACATAAAGACAAACAGACATGCAGGGACAGAGAAAAGCAGACATAGAGAAACAGAGATAAGCGCGCAGGAATTAAGACAAACATGTATGTAGGCATAAAGACATTAATATTTAGAAAGCAAAAAAAAAAGAGAGAGAGAGACATAGATACATATTTTACAGATAGTACAAAGAGACATTCAAATCATGCGAAAGGCAAACACAGACAGGGACACTTGGCGAGAGAAATAGACAGACATACAGATAGACCGAATGAAATCGACAGAGAGAGAGGGAGAGAGAGAGAGTGAGAGAGAGAGCCTTCACACAATAAAACAGACCGAGAGAGCAACTCGACAGACAGAAAGATAGAAAAACAAGACAGGAGGATAGACAGACAGATGAAAACAGAGACAATCTGGCAGAAATAAAGACTGTTAGCTTGACAGACATACGGACACAGAGACAGAGAAGGAGACGGAACTGAAGACAGAGACAAAACTAAGACAAACGTTCACCAAATCAGAAACCAGACAGAGACACAAATAGGTAGATATGTTCAGGCAGGTGAATGAACAGAGACCGACAGACCATTATTAGATAGACAGATAGAAGGACAAACAGACAGGCAAAAATCACCCAGGACACTTTAAGACATTTAAACTCACCAGTAAAGTAGCTTCCTCCATCATTCTTGAAGTCACGCTCAATTCGGATTGATTCAGAAAGGACACTTGTCGCGTAGGTCACAGAATCCAACAACTCGCACAGTGAATCTACAAGTCATAAAACTCAGTTAACTTTCACAGTGAATCCACAAGTAACAGAGCTAAGTTAACTTACACAGTGAATCCCAAAGTCATAAAATTTCATCAAACTAACTCTCACGGTATATCTAGAAGTCACAGAATCGAACTAACTCTCACAGTGTACCTAAGAGTCACGGAATCGAACTAACTCTCACAGTGTACCTAAGAGTCACGGAATCGAACTAACTCTCACAGTGTACCTAAGAGTCACGGAATCGACCTAACTCTCACAGCCTGTCTAGAAGTCGAACAAACTCTCACAACGTATCTGAAAGTCACGGAATCGAACAAACTCTCGCAATGAAGCTAGAAGTCAGGAATACAAAGTCTACGAAATGTCAAGTCTTAAACTAGGATCATATGGTCAGGACATCCAACCAATCGTTGTAAACTAATGACAGCCTCTGATTGGTAGTTAGAAAAAAGGGCGGGAATATACAGCGAACAATTAAGCAATCACCGTGACCACCTGGGCGACCAACCTTACCTATCCCAGTAGTTCAAACAACAATAGACAATGTTCTGCCCCGTGGCGTTTTGACTTGAATCACAGGTGGGCCTGGAAGGTTGGATTGTCTTTCTGTGTTGACATGCGTTAAATAATCATAAGCACTCAAATCGACCTAGAGGGCGACCAGGTGGGCGAAGTAGATCAATCAACAGTAGCCGAGGTTTTGCTCACGGCGTTTCGACTTGAATGCCAGGACTAATTATTTGTTGACATGCGTTAGATAATCATAAACACTCCAACCGGCCAAGTTTGGCAAGGCAGGCGATGTAGGTCAAACAACAACAGCCGAGCTTTTGCCCACCGGCATTTTAGCTGGCATGACAGGTAGCCGTGGAAGCTGGGATTGTATTTATTTGTTGACCTGGTGGGTGACCATTCTCTTGTCGTATCTGTGAGGTTAGAAACAAATAATAGGAAATGTAAGAGCGGTGACAAGGTTGCCGTGCAGGACACGTGCAGTCATATCTGATCATAGCTGGCTGAACATGTTCTGCTAAATCATCGGATTTTGAAAACTGACCGCGGCTCCTTTATCAGGTCAGCCTAAAATGTGTGCCAGGAAATTTTTTGGGAAGTAAAGACAGCAGGCCTGATACTATCGACATCAGCCACTGAGTGCCGATTGCTCCATAAAAATATCGGTCTATAATTCTATTCCCAATACGCATTGAAGCCTGCACAAGAGCGCTTTACATTTCTAGATACACGAGATGAAGATGTAGAGACTGCTGGCCGTATTACATATAGATGCCTTGGCAGTATTTCATATCACGAATGAAGACTCCATCAATAGGCAGAGGAGACAAGAACACGCCAAAAGGAACAACAGTGTTTATGGATGGAGGTTCCTGTCCATTCAGTACATCAACCATATGTGCATCATATACTTTTGTGTTGAGATTCTGGCATTATGCATAGTATACCTGTGCGGGCTGTTGGTTTGTCGAGATTCCTGATGGTTCCACTTTCCACAAGGGGCAATGCGGAGCATATTGTGTGATGTTAACTGGCACAGGAACGGAGCATAATGAGGCGACTCTTTGCAGTGAAGTTGAAAACGCGACTAAATAGCGACTAACTTGTCAGACGTGAATGAGGGAGAATATTCTTGCTTTCTAAGAATGAATCCAAACTGAAGCATTCCAAGCAAGCCGTTAACCTCAGTAAATATTGTAAACTGCAGGTGCTGATCGTTACAATAAACACGCAATATTTGTTCCCTCATAGGTCGCTCCTTGCTGGAACCACGAAATACACACTCAAGCATGTGTTACCAAGAGACTGTCATTTCATAGGAGCCGTGGTGGCGCCTGCCGCATCCGTGTGTTGCCGGGGCCCATACGGGGGAGCAAAGAATAGTAACACTGTTGCCTACCATGCATGTCGTAAGAGGCGACTAAGGAGGATATGGTTCCGTCGCCCTGCTACTGAGTGAGTGCATGACGCGACACTGTGAGCTGTGAGTTTCGCGTGGAATGCTTTTACGTCTGTCCGCGGTTGTCTGTAGTGTGAACTGCATGTTCGGAATGATGGCGGCTGGCTGTTGCTCTATTGACTGGTTTGCCTTTTCGGTCTCACGACTCACGAGTGCATTTTTCAGGAGATTCCTGAGAGTCGTCACTGGAGCTACGAAGTTCGTGCTTTGTGCGGCACTTTCGGCGGGTTGTCCTGCGGAAAGAGACCAAACCGTATGGGATAAGACCTGGGTCAATGAAGTCTTTCTGGTGACTGCCGTTTCCATCGACGATGAACTGTATTTTTCATGGAGGTCTTTTGTGTTGGCATTCTGTAGGCAGCATTATGCACAGTGTACCTGTGCGGGCTGTTGGCTTGCCGACACTCCTGTCTATTCCATTGTTCACATTGGGCAGTGAGGAGCATTTTGTGTGGTATTCACTGGCACTGGAACGGAGCAATATGGGGACGACCCGTTGCTGTGATGTTGGAACCACAACTAACTAACTAACTAACCTAACTAACTAACTAACTAACTAACTAACTAACTAACTAACTAACTAAATAACTAACTAAGCTTGCCTGGGAGCCCTGGTCTAGAGATCGAATTATGATCGAAGCTGATGTGTAAACTTGACCCCTACTAGAAGGTTGACCTAACCTAAAATAAGTACCAGTAAATATCACGGGGAGTAAAGATGGCTAGCGTTATATTGACCATGTGACCCACGGAGTGACGAGTGGTTTATACAAATATGGGGCTAACTTCATATGGGGTATGTGTCTACAGTCGTGTAATTGAGGCTTTTACTTACTTTTATCTCTGACTTGCCGTACTATTATTTCGTGCCTTCCTTACTTTTATTTCCTATATGGCTTACTCCTTACGTGTATCTCTTACTTTACTTACTATTATCTTTTACGTGACTTACTATTATCTTTTACGTGACTTACTATTATCTTTTACGTGATTTACTATTATCTTTTACGTGACTTACTATTATCTTTTACGTGACTTACTATTATCTTTTACGTGACTTACTATTATCTCTAACTTTACTTACTATTATCTTTTACGTGACTTACTATTATCTTTTACGTGATTTACTATTATCTTTTACGTGATTTACTATTATCTCTAACTTTACTTACTATTATCTTTTACATGACTTACTATTATCTTTTACGTGACTTACTATTATCTTTTACGTGATTTATTATTATCTCTAACTTTACTTACTATTATCTTTTACGTGACTTACTATTATCTTTTACGTGATTTACTATTATCTTTTACGTGATTTACTATTATCTTTTACGTGACTTACTATTATCTTTTACGTGACTTACTATTATCTCTAACTTTATTTACTATTATCTTTTACGTGACTTACTATTATCTTTTACGTGACTTACTATAATCTTTTACGTGATTTACTATTATCTTTTACGTGATTTACTATAATCTCTAACTTTACTTACTATTATCTTTTACGTGACTTACTATTATCTTTTACGTGACTTACTATTATCTTTTACGTGATTTACTATTATCTCTAACTTTACTTTCTATTATCTTTTACGTGACTTACTATTATCTTTTACGTGACTTACTATTATCTTTTACGTGATTTACTATTATCTTTTACGTGATTTACTATTATCTTTTACGTGACTTACTATTATCTTTTACTTTACTTACTATTATCTCTAACTTTACTTACTATTATCTTTTACGTGATTTACTATTATCTTTTACGTGACTTACTATTATCTCTATCTTTACTTACTATTATCTTTTACGTGACTTACTATTATCTTTTACGTGACTTACTATAATCTTTTACGTGATTTACTATTATCTGTTACGTTACTTACTATTATCTTTTACGTGACTTACTATTATCTCTTACTTTACTTACTATTATCTCTAACTTTACTTACTATTATCTTTTACTTGACTTACTATTATCTCTTACTTTACTTACTATTATCTAGGTGTTCAGCATGGCCAAATGGATAAGAGCGCTCGCTCTTAAACTTCCGGTGTGCTTATGTCGATGTAACGGGTTCTACCCCCTACACCAGTCAGATGGACTAAAATGTTGACGTGTCGTCCTTGACTTGGAGACGTAAATTAAATGTACCTCAGAAGTCGGAGTGGGTTCACCTGATGGTGAGGGACACTGCAAATAGAGATAGCTAATCTACACGCAAAAATCAGTCCTGTTCACTAGAAGTAGAAGCACGCGTATAGACTATGCTTGAGTTTAAAGCATGGTAAAAAAAAAAATAAAACTGTATGTCCCACGTGACTAACAATTCTCTGTAGCAACAAGCTGTGTGTTATCTGCTGTTGTTTATGTGCATCCAACAATGACAAATTGGTTCGTTTCAACTAGCGTTCTTATCAGGCAGATATACTGAATGCTCTACGAGAAGCAAGTCGTTTACGAGAACCAAGCGATGAATGAGAATCTACAACCATGGTCAGGCTGCGAGAACAGCAAATTAAAAGAAGCGTGACCAAACAAGAACACTACACAGGAAGCCAAAGAAGAGTAATAAACCAACACAGATCTAGTGTCGGGGATTTGCTGAGGTCGGATCCGAGCACTTATGGGCTGAATGGTTCGATGTGCAATAAGGATGATCTGTCGACTAACTAACTAACGTTCTTGTTTCGTTAACTCATTCAGACACCAAAAATTGCAATATAGCATAAAGTAAGGGATCCATTCTTCACGCCATAACGTTTATTGGCATTGTACAATGGTCCTTTTACCCTTGTCATAGGTATTTAAGCCAGGTGCTTAGCCGTGGTGGGCAACACGTCTAGGATCGAAGCTCTTACATGCGGACAGTTAAAACTGCTTTGCAGAACCGGCAGCTTCTGCAACTTGTCTTGTACCTGGGCCGGCAACTGGTCTAGGATCGGAGCATTGCTTTGCCGATCCGGCAGTTTCTGTAGTTTGCTTGTTCCAGATGTATTGGTGTAACCTTCCCTCTGAAGAAAACAAGGCAGGCCGAGAAAGTGATCATGCCGCACTCGCCAGCCATGGCCTCTTTAATTCAGCAAGGCTTTGTGTTATTTTTAGACAAACTATCGTCTGTTAAGACCACCAGGTGCCAGAAAAATCAGATCTTTACCGATCCGTTAGAGAATCTCGGCATGGGTGGCCCATGCGGATGCCGTGACCAGAAACCATGCAGTGGGAAAGCCTTTAGTACTCACCAGCCTAAACCCACATCAAGTGTAAATGATCTCCATCCAAGATGTGCTCCACTGATTTTACAAACAGGTTGTAATGCCCACCAAGGGTGGTACCTACTAACAGATGATTAGACTGAAATGTCCATGCAGTCGTTACATGCTGTACAGGATATGATGCTTACTTAATCTCGGATAAACAAAACCCACTAGTCTTTTAGAGGTGCAGAACCAGCATCTCTCTCTCTCTCTCTCTCTCTCTCTCTCTCTCTCTCTCTCTCTCTCTCTCTCTCTCTCTCTCTCTCTCTCTCTCTCTCTCACACACATACACGCACGCACACAAGCACACACACACAGACACATGCACACACACACACAGACACATGCACACACACACACACACACACACACACACACACACACACTTTCCCTCTACGACAGTCTAACCTCTCAGCTTCGCAAACCTTACAATTTTATCGCTAGTGGGAATTTTGTTTCAGGGCTCATTTGCGTTATTACTCGATGTAAAGACACCTGTCCTTAAAATTCCAATCTTCTTTGATTGTCAGGTGTAGCATGGCGACTGGAGAACTGCGATGCTTGCTGCACTCGCTACCTCACCCCTACATTTTTTGTCCAGTTTGCATTCCAAGGCCAGCTTTTACTACACACGCTATGTCACCTCGGTGATGATATATGCGTCTGGTTTATCTAGAGGTCTACATCCCGTCTAGAGCATCCATACCTGTCGATAGAATGGTGTTCAGACCTCAGCGGATGATCGAGTCAAAACTTGGGTATTTTCCACGGTGCAAGAGGAAATACCCCTCTTCGCTCCATGTTATTATTGGGTATATGGTGCTCGAGTCTTGCATTTTAAAACCGGTCGGCATTTCATGCCTAATGTGGTCATATTTTTTCCCTGGTAGCCTTTACTTAGATATAGGTAGTAAATAAACTAAGTCGAAATAATTAATATTGGTCCGAGTAAGTTTAAACTTAAGGCCAACTGACAGACCAGTTGTGGCGGCCAATAACAAGACAGATTATGAAAGCGCCACTGCGACTGTTTTCCTAGTGAACTCTAAGCTTATCCCGGTCTCTAGTTCTCCGCTGAAACCAGCGCAACAAGTCAGGCACCAGTTTAGTAGCAGTCCGAGGTGGGACATACCAACATTTTAAGTAACTTACAATTATTCGTGATCAATGTTAAACCACTTCTTCTTCTTCTTCTTCTTCTTCTTCTTCTTCTTCTTCTTCTTCTTCTTCTTCTTCTTCTTCTTCTTCTTCTTCTTCTTCTTCTTCTTCTTCAGCTTTCCGAGCCATTGAGGTTCTTTGCTGCAGATGCAAGCCGTCTCCATTCGTCTCTCTGGTCAACCTTCTCTTGCCATTCGTTAATTCCAAGGCTTGCAGGTCTGTATGTATATTATCTCTCCACCGTCTTCTTGGTCTACCTCGGGGTCTAGGGTCATTTATTTCTTGAGTGTAAGCGAGTTTTGTTTCCCTATTATCTTCCATTCTTTCTATATGCCCCAGCCATTGTAGTCTATTAGTCTTCATGATACCAGTGATTAGCGGGGACTTAAACAGATCATAAATGTCTTTGTTGCTTCTTCTTTTCCACTCTCCACTTTTTGTATCCCTAATGGGCCCAAAGATGTGTTTTAAGACTTTGTTCTCAAAGGTTTGTAACAAGGCTTCGTCTCCTTTCGTTGTACTCCAGGTTTCAGAGCCATACAGCACAACTGGTCTGATCAGTGTTTTGTATATTGTGATCTTGGTGTTACGAGATAGCACATTTGATTTTAGCAGATGTTGTAGTGCATAGTATATCTTATTTCCAGAGTTGATTCTAGTTTGTATTTCTTCCCTTATTATGTTGGAGCAGTTGAAAATTGTATCCCAATGTTAAACCACACATTTTGTTAAGTGCCCGACTGTTGTAGTGAGAAGAGCCAGATTTTGGACCGGGCATTGATGTGATCACCATCACCATAGTCAACATCACCAGCAGTCTATCATCTGTAACAGCAACAGCTGCAATCAGCATCCAACAATTATTACAATTGCAACTCGACGAATTATATTAGGCAACGTCACAGACTTGCATTGCATAGTTATATTGACTAAAGTATATAAGAAAACCAAAATGTGACATAGATATAGAAGGGAAAATTCTTAATCAAGTGGATAATTTTAAATACCTAGGGGCATTTATAACATCAGATGGAAGATGTACAACAGAGATTAAGAACAGAATAGGGTAAGCAAAAGCCGCATTTCAGAAAAAAAAGAGTATCTTATGCAATAAGCCACTGTCACTGAATGTAAGAAAGAGAGTGCTGAAATACTTTGTAGAACCAGTTTTGTTGTATGGCAGTGAATCTTGGAATGTAAATTAACAAATTAAGAAGAAATTAGACACAACAGAGATGTGGTTCCTGAGACAAATGTTGCGAATTCCTTGGACTGCCAGAGTGACTAACAACGACTGCATGAGACAGGCTAATGAAACTAGAACATTATATACAACAATAAGAAAGAGACAAATAGCTTTCTTCGGTCATGTGATGAGAAGAAAAGCATTGGAGAACATCGTAACAACTGGAAAGATCGAGGGGAAGAGAGGCAGAGGCAGACCAAGAGAAATGATGCCGGATGGATTGAGACAGTGCCATGGAGGAATACCATCAGCAGAGTTGATCCAGAACACCAAAGACCGAGATCTGGGGAGAGCCATGAACGCCTATGCCAGCTGGCAGGACACTTAAGGATGATAGTGATGATACAATTTATAATATACTAGCTGACCTGGCCCGGCTTCGCCCAGTCTCTGGTGGGAAGCATCTAATTTAATTCATATAAGTAGTCATATAAACTTCCGTTCCCGTTCCCGACTATCTATCTGTCTGTCTGTCTGTCTATCTGTCTGTCTGTCTGACCCGGCCAGGCTTCGCCCAGCCCCTGATGGGGAGCATCTCATTTAATTCAAAGTCTGTCTGTCTGTCTGTCTGTCTGTCTGTCTGTCTGACCCGGCCCGGCCCGGCTTCCCCCAGCCCCTGGTGGGGAGCATCTCATTTAATTCATATAAGTAGTCATATAAGCTCCCGTTCCCGACTATCTATCTGTCTGTCTGTCTATTATTAGAAAGGGCACTTGAAAGATCTTTACATCTTCCCCCAACAATGGGGGGTAAATGGAGCGGCGGCAGCAGCAGCAGAAGAAAAAGAAGGAGGAGGAAAATGAGGAGGAGGGGGAGGAGGGAGGAGGAAGAGGAGGGGGGAGGAGGAGAAGGGCTGGAGGGGAGGGGAATAGGAGGAAGGGGGACTAGGAGGAGGGTAGAAGAGGAGGAGGGGGAGAAGGAGGAGGATTATAACGTACATGCCTGTAGATAACTGTAGCGAAAAGGTCCACCTATTTGAGAAATATGCAACAATTTTACATATATAGCAATGCTATTAGAAGTTATGTCCCCTCGCTATATATATACATTATAATGTAAATTAAAATATTAAATAATATTAATTAAATAACTGTTTTACACTAACAAACTATGACAGTTGGCAGCACGGGAATGAGAAGAAGACGTGTAGAAAATTTCATCTCAATCGGATGGACCGTTCGCGAACGCATAAAGGACATACATACAGACAGACAGACATTCTCTTTTATATATATATAGATTGATAGCGCAGCTCCAGTACTGCCTAGACATTGAAGTAACACTTTTGCTAGTACGGCTACACAGAATCATAACTAAGTCTAGCAAAGCTACATCAGTAGTCTACTGAACAATCACATGAAAATATAGTAAAGCAGCGTTAATTACACATTCATCCAACGACAAATATCGCAGTGGGGTTAACCTTGCAGTCATCTTCGAGAGAGATTAAAGGAAGGACAGTGGAGGAAAGCTACAGGTGAGCATCGCTGGAACTATTTGCATAAGCTGAATATGTCGCTGCTGTTCCAGACCCAACACTCGCTGCTGTTCCAGACCCAACACTCGCTGCTGTTCCAGACCCAACACTCGCTGCTGTTCCAGACCCAACACTCGCTGCTGTTCCAGACCCAACACTCGCTGCTGTTCCAGACCCAACACTCGCTGCTGTTCCAGACCCAACACTCGCTGCTGTTCCAAACCCAACACTCGCTGCTGTTCCTGACCCAACACTCGCTGCTGGTTTATGACACATATTGGGACGCAGATGTGTTTCCAAGGCATCAAGGCCGGGTTATATATTGGCCCAAGACCTATTGACGCGTCCTCGTGGAGCGTCCTGGGCAACAGGTCCCTTCGGGGTCCTGGCTAAAGTCAGTAGGATCGCCAATTCCTCCGAAGTCGGAGAGTGTCTGCCTGTACGGCGAGGAACCACCAGTCTGCACACCAATAAGCCAGACATGGGACAACGGATACTCACGCAAACCTCAGGTCCTGTATGACATCACACTGATGTTGGACAACGGGATGTCTTCATCCGACATACAGGACTTCGCGTTGGAGCTCAAGCCAACGAACACATGCAAGCATGCAATGACACATATTTAGGGGCCAGATGGAATCAAAATAGAAGAATTAGAAGTAATGGGAGAATTTGGAGTAGATATATTAACCAAAATGTTGAATGATATTTATAGCAGTGGATATATACCAAGCGATATGTTGAAATCTGTATTTATAGCTATACCAAAAAAGACCAGGAGCAATTGAATGCGAAGATTTTCGTGCAATTAACCTCATAAATCATGTCACTAAGCTGCTACTCAGATTTATAATGAGAAGCACAAGGAAGAAAATAAAAGTGGAAAATAGGTGAAGAACAGTATGGATTTGTGGAAGGAAAAGGTACAAACAATGCAATATACACATTACGAACACTATTAGAAAGATCAGTAGAGACAAAGAAAGACATATAATTCATATATTTGTGCTTCATAGAGTATACTAAGGCATTTGATAAAGTAAAACATGATGAACTGATTAAAATGTTGGAAGGTATACTGGAACCAAACAGCAGCAATTAAAATGGAAAATAAGAAGGAAATTATGAACACATAAAGTTGAGAGTAAGACAGGGATATGTTTTGTCACCATATCTCTTCTCCCTCTATAACGAAGTAATAATGAGAGAGATCAAAGAAAAGCCAGGAATAATGTTTGGAGGTTATAATATAAATAATATACGCTATGCAGATGACACAGTATTGATTGATTGATTTAGGAATCGACATCACAGTATTCGGGGCATTCCCATAAGCGCTCCGGCCCCATCCTCAGCAGCCAGCGAAGAGTTCCAACACTAATAGTACCAGTAGCAATCTAGTGATTATATGTCCGTCTCGCCTTTCCTCTGAGCGTCGATCGTCGGCCAGATCCCCTCATCACTCCCTCGCTGTCGCATTCTTGCCAGACCATGGTGATCCATTTGCTCCTCCGAGGTGTACACGTGCTCCCACAAGGCCGCAACCACGTCTGCCTTATCATGCATCAATACTCCACCAAGTTTTGCAGAGCCAGCCAATCTGTCCACCTGTTCATTCCCCAGCACACCAGCATGCCCCGGAGAAAAGATCCAGACGATGCTTGTCACCCGTGACTTCCGAAGCGAAGCAAGCCACTCTGCACGAAGCTTGCCTGTCCTCACCCTACTCAGCATGCTTTCTGAGTCAGTTACAATCACGATGTGTGTGTGTATCGTATTCTCCATCCAGCGGAAAGCTGCACTGACCGCCTCCACCTCCATTCTTAAGCTAGATGTTGTGGTATCATATGCCAGGCTCTCCTGCACCAAACGTCGACCATTAGCTTTTGCTAAGAACCCCAGGCACTTCTCCTGCCTCTCAACACCGAACCATCTGTGTATATAATCACATCACCCGGGCGAGCATTATCCTGAATTAGTTGCTGGATTTCCACTTCCGTGGCCCCTGCTGGCCACTCCCTGCACTCCCGGCTCAATGTGATTATAACTCTGCACAAGTCTGACTGCTCCGCTGGCACTCTGACCCACTCCTCTCCTCGCCTAATGTTCTCCAAGATGCACACCTGTCTGATCGTATCCTCCGCCTGAGCCATCCATGATTTCCCTCTTATCAGTTGCTGACCCTTAACTACGCCCAGTGCCTCATGCAACGGGTGATCTGTGTCAGCAACTAATCTGAGGTATGCCTTCGCCTGCATCACCTTGAGGCTACCAGCAACAGTCGGCAAACCAAGGATGTAACGCATACACACTACTGGGGTGTCTCTGGTGCATCCCAGAATGACCCGCATAGCTCCGTTCTGTGTGCGCTCTAATTTCACCAGCTGACTCTTTGAGACAGTGAGCAGTCCTAGTCCATAATCAGTCCCTGAGATGATCTTTTGCCTTTTTCAAAATATGTTTAACATATGACACAGTATTGATAGCGGGAATGCAACAGATCTACAATTGTTGGACATTGTAGTAACAGAGAGTGCAAAGAAAGGACTCTCCTTGAATATCAAGAAAACAGTAACAATTGTGGTATCAAAGAAACAGGTGAAACCCAAATGTGAAATAGAAATAGAAGGGAAAATTCTTCACCATGTGGATAATTTTAAATATTTAGGGACATTTATAACATCAGATGGAAGATGCACAACAGAGATCAATAACAGAACAGGTCAAGCAAAGGCTGCATTTAAAAAAAAATGAATATCTTATGCAATAAGTGACTATCATTTAATGTAAGAAAGAGAGTGCTGAGGACATCAGTGCAGGATTTACATATAAGCTACACAAGCTATAGCTTGGGGCCCCCAAGAAAGTGGGGGGCCCCAAAAAATATTGTCCGAGTGAGCAATTTGTCACTGACATGGAATATCTGGACTCATAAAGGGCCCCATATTTCAAATAGCTTAGGGCCTTATCAAGTCTAAATCCGGCCCTGGCTGAGGTGCTTTATAGAACCTGTTTTGCTGTATAGCTGTGAATCTTGGATTATAAATGAATAAATTAGGAAGAGATTGGAAGCAACAGAGATGTGGTTCCTTAGACGAATGTTGTGAATTCCTTGGACTGACAAAGTAACTAACAGCGAATGCCTTAAAGAGGCTGGCGAAACTAAAACATTATATACAACAATAAGAAAGAGGCGAGAAGTGAGGCGCTGAAGAACATCGAGACAACTGTAAAGATCGAGGGGAAGAGAGGCAGAGGCAGACCATGAGTAATGATGCTGGATGGATTGCAACGGTGGCATGGAGGAATATCAACGGCAGAGTTGATACAGAAACCAAAGACAGAGATCTGTGGAGAGTCATGAACGTCTACGCCAGTCGGCACGGCACTTGATGATGATTTATAATTAAATATGAACCAATTAAGCGTTGCATTCTCATTTGTTTTATGACACAGTAGCTTCTTTTATTATCCTCTAACGATTTTTCTTTCTCCCTCTGGGAGTAACTCTTGTAATTTTTAAATAAACAATAATATCTGATTCATAGATTATTACTAAAATATTGATGTTTATTGCACTTTTATAATGCATAGCAATTAGACTATCAGTATAGTGAGAAAGGACGAAAGTTGTTTACTATTTGTGTCTCTCTTCTTTGTTAAGTAAGAGAGCTCTGGGGAATTTCACTTTACCACAGGAGCTTGCAGCACATATAACCAAGCAGGCTATCTTCTGTCTGTTGAACAGCTGCAAGCTTTACCTTCTGTTTTCCTGTGCCACTGGTAGGAGTGAAGGCTCTTCTCGGACCAGTATTTTATACTTCCTAGTCTTAAACGAGCCGACTCGCCTTTGCTTCCTTCAGTGAGTGGACTTTCCCAATGGTCAGTTTATTTGTCTTCAATTTTATAAGTGGGGTTTCTCTCTACTGTCGAAGACCACACTACAGCAGACATACATAGAATTAAAAAGAGAACACAAGAAAGAGTTCGTATACAGGTTATCTTCACTGCATGCACAGAACTCTTGTCTGGCTTCACCCCATTCAACTTGATGTTCTCGCAGTCTGTTCAAGGTTATAGATTCACTCATCAGTCGATCCATGTGATTGCCCCGCCTCTCTAAGGGCAGTATGTCAGCACAGTCCATAGATCGTCCAATTTTAAGTTCATCATCATGTGCCATACCAATAGGCGAGGGCGGTCATGTTTTGCCATCTCAGACAATCACCAGAGTCATGGCCTAGCTCTGAGTTCTTGTCTCGACCATACCTCGTGGACAAGAATGGCGGACTGGCACAATGTAATACAGGGTGTATTTTTAATGACTGGGGTGTTGAAAATATTACCGTTCAAAGTCTTGTATTTACCTTTTTTTTTAAAATTTATTTACGGCGAGCTGCGTTGTGGTAAACGTTCCCAAGGTGGCACGAGGAAACGCTTTAAAGACACTCTGAAAATCTCATTGAAAGCTTTTCGAATTCATCTTGACATACGGGAGACTGCTGCCAAAGACCAAAATTCATGGTGTACATCATTACATAAGGGTGCAGTCACTTGTGAAGCAAATAGGACTGCAAGAGCTGTGAAGAAAAGGCTGGACAGAAAAACCACTGCAAGAGATCCTCCTCCTGGAACGTCAAGCATTCTTTGCCCACATTGACAAAGAACATTTCGAGCCAAAATAGGCCTTATCAGCCATCTTAGAGCCCACAGTCCAATACTTTCAACTCCATTGGATGAAATGAATGGTCATCAACATTCTTGATGAACAAACAACATTTACCTTTTTTACTGCATAAACTCCACGGAGGGTGAATACAAAACTTTTAACGGCATATTTTCAAAAACCCCGGTCATTAAAAATACAGTCAAACCTTGGTTTTCGTTGCCTTCGGTTTTCATCGGTTTCCGTTTTCGTCAATTTTTTTTCCTGCAAAAACTTTGTCTAGGTTTTCGTCGATTGCATCCGTTTTCATCGACATGCCCACAGGACTTTGCTACTAACTTTGCGAAAACAAAGGGACCCACGCGCTCTTTTGCTCAGTTTGGCGTTGTTCTTCGTTGTGTGAGCATCACTTGCTAATAATAAAATATGAGAGCGGCATTAAGATTGCTGAAATCGGCTGCATATACGGGAAGTCACCATCCACAAGTTTCTTTGTGGCGAAAAAGCAATAAAAGAGGCTATTGTAGTGAAAGACATGAATGTGCTAATAAAACAGAGATCGCAAACAATTGAAGATACCTAACAGTTATTAATTTTGATAAATCAAAAACAGCTAGATGACGATTGTTTCGGAGGCAATCATATTTGGAAAGGTCAGTCTGATGTATGCTGATCTCATTAAGAAAATGACTGGGATGAATGCTAGTGTACTTAGAAATTTAATTCATTCCGAAACATTATGCAGTGTACCTGTGCCGGCTGTTGGCTTGCCGAGACTCTTGTCTGTTTCACTTTTCACATTGGGCAGTGAGAAGCATTTTGTGTGATAGTTCTGTTGGTTCTTAGCTCAACTCAACTCAAACTAGTGTGGGCTGTCAAAATTAAGCTGATTTTTGCCAGCCTTGACTGCCTCAGACACTCCACCCTTTGTCTTTAAGCCCAGTCTATCTCAAGTTCACACCTATATGGAATGCAATGGTCAGGAAGCGCCATGACCGGCTCACGGACTGAAATACCTGATGATAAACTTCTATATTTATCTCCACTATGTTATCTCTCCACAGCTCCAGTTTTTATTTTAATACATTGAGCTATCTCACCTACATTCATTGAGCAGTATCACACATACATTGTGCTGTCTCACACAAACATTGAGTTTTCTCCCACATACACATATTGAGATATCTCACTCACACACATACACTGAGATTTTCATACAAAAACACAGAGCTATCACACGAACATACACTGATATATATCACACACAAACACTGAGATATTGCACACATACGTACACTGACCTATCACACACACACACACACACAGCAATCACACACACATATACACTGAGCTATCACACACACATACACAGAGGTATCACACACACACATTCTGATAAATTCCCCACAAACAAAACCAAAGACCACTGGTAAATAAAACAATAAGTTGTATATTTCAACCTGCTATTCTGGACCTGCAAATGAATGCATTAATAACTTCAAACATGAACACAAACATCAAAAAGGCTTTATCTTTATCACAGCTTGGTGTTTCACCTTCATTTATCATCATGCGCCATGCTAGTAGTAGACACAAGCAATGTGTGTTGTGTGCGTCTGGTTCTTCTCCTATGTATAACTTTCAATAGACCTGGTCTTGTTCTTTCTCAAGTTAGGCATCCAAGTTATGCTGTTCGGCCAAGTGCATTTACCTCTTTGTCTATCTTTTGCAGTTTTCCAATCAGCTTGCCAATTGTTTTTAAGTTTTCAAGCCTCTCTCTCTCTCTTCATAAAATATCCAAAACACTTTCATTATGAACAGGAAATTTGGCTAATCATTTTAGTTATATATGCTTCTCAGAAGAGTAGAATGTTAGACGGGCCTAAGTGCCCAATTCTCAATCCTTTGAAAATAACATTTATTTGCTCGTTCAATCTGTCACTCTACTATATTTTTGACATTTTCCTCAGAAACCACATCGATGTAGCCATCAGATGTTTCCCAACTGGCCAGCTAACTTCTAAGTCTTGCATGCATACAACAGCGCACGCTCTATATGCAGTCTTTAATAATGAAAGAGGGATCCTGTTACATGCCTTGAGGCACACAGGGATATGGCTCCAGTCCTATATTGTTACAGCATCATCACCACTTGATGGGTGAAGTGGTCAGTATCACTCCGCTGGCTTTACTTTCCCGGTCATGTCCTGTTATCAATATTAGAGTCTGTCAACCTTGGAGCCTAGATCAATTCTAAACATGCGCCTCAATGAGGACTGAACGTATGACCACCATGCAGGTAGGCTGGCAAGCCAAAGTCTTTAGTACACTTACACAAAGTACATCTTTAGCACCTAATTTTACAGCGCTTAAATATGAATATTGCAAGGTAAACATGCCAGCAGACGTCTGAAGTCCAAAGAAAACCACACTACAAATTCAGCCACAACCCGCTGTAATTCATTCCAATAGAATAAAGCACACTTTCACAAATTCTCACTACAAACATAGTTTCTCCTTTGTAAAAATGATTAATAATCAGCTTATAAAAAGCATTTTGAAATAAGAGCTTAAACTCTGCACATTTAAGATATGTTTAAAATAAAAAATACAGATATTAATCATGGAAGACACGGTTTAGCAAAAAAGGGACTCATATTCAGCATGCAAGAAGAGACTGCTATACAATCACTGATATTTAACATGCAAGATATGTTTTATCAATGGAGTGATATTTTTCAGCGTGTGAATAGTTTTAAAAGGACTGATGATAATTATGTAATCTGAGTTTCCAACAAAAAACAAATGGATTGATGTTGAATATGTTAGTTATATATATTACAAAGGATTGATCTTGGGTATGTAAGATATGTTTTAACAAAGGATTGATCTTGGACATGTAAGATATGTTTTAACAAACTATTCACACTTACCATGTAAGATATGTGTTAACAAAGGATTGATCTTCAGCAGGTAAGATATGTGTTAACAAAGGATTTATCTTCAGCAGGTAAGATATGTGTTAACAAAGGATTGATCTTCGGCAAGTAAGATATGTGTTAACAAAGGATTGATCTTCGGCAGGTAAGATATGTTTTAACAAAGGATTGATCTTGGACATGTAAGATATGTTTTAACAAACTATTCACACTTACCATGTAAGATATGTGTTAACAAAGGATTGATCTTCAGCAGGTAAGATATGTGTTAACAAAGGATTGATCTTCAGCAGGTAAGATATGTGTTAACAAAGGATTGATCTTCGGCAAGTAAGATATGTGTTAACAAAGGATTGATCTTCGGCAGGTAAGATATGTTTTAACAAACTATTCACACTTACCATGTAAGATATGTGTTAACAAAGGATTGATCTTGGACATGGAAGATGTTTTAAAAGTGGACTGACAATGAGTATGCAAAATTGAGTTTTAAAAGAGCATTGATGTTAAGATTTAATTTAAACAAGAACTGATATTCAGCATAATACATGTTTTTAAGGAAGGATTAATAATCAGTACGTAATCTGACTTTAAAAAAAAAAGAAGACTGATGATATTTTAACAAAGGATTGATATTTGTCACATAGATACGTTTTAAACACGGATTTACAATGAGCATGCAATTCAAGTTTTTTTTTTTTTAAAGGTGTTGATATATGTAAGATATTATTTTTAAAGTATTCATACTCAGGATTAAACTCAGGATTAAAAAGATTACGTACTATATGCTTTTAAAACAGGATTACCAATCTGTATGTAATCTGAGTTATAAAAAAAGAGGATTGATTCTTAGCCTGTAAAATATATTTTAAGCAAGGATTGGTAATCCGCATGAAAGATACATTTTCAAACTGGTTAATAATGTGAGCAATGTTGAGTTGAACAAACAAATGTTTACTTAGTATATAAGATGCTAGATAATGTGATCTGGCATCAGCAAAAATTAGGATGTGGTCGAGTCCAGGGTAGATGCTATCAAATCAAATTAAACAGTGTAAGCCAGAAAGTTGTGGGTGGTGATAAGACTTGATGGATGGTACAAGAAATGCCTGTAGTTAGTCATGTCTAGGATACAAAAAGTGCATATAGTTAGCCGTATCTAAATTACAAAATAATACTTTTAGTTAGCCGTGTCTAGGATATAAAAAGCGCTTGTAGTTAACCATGACTAGGATACAAAATAATGCATGTAGTTAGCCTTGTCTAGGATATAAAAAGTGCTTATTGTTAATTATGTGTAATATACAAAATAATGCTTGCAGTTAGCCTCGTCTAAGACACAATATAATGCCTGTAGTTAGCCATGTCTAGGATAAAAAAAAAATGCTTGTAGTTAATCTTATCTAGGATATAAAAATGCTTGCAGTTAGCCGTGTCTAAGATATAAAAATGCTTGTAGTTAGCTGAGGATACACAAATGCCTATTGTTAGTCATGTGTAAGATACAAAAAGTGCTTGTTGCTACTCTTATCTAAGATAAACAAATGCTTGTAGTTAGCCATGTCTAGGATAAAAAAATAATGCTTGTAGTTAATCTTATCTAGGATATAAAAATGCTTGCAGTTAGCCGTGTCTAAGATATAAAAATACTTGTAGTTAGCTGAGGATACACAAATGATTATTGTTAGTCATGTGTAGGATACAAAAAGTGCTTGTTGCTACTCTTATCTAAGATAAACAAATGCTTGTAGTTAGCCGTGTCTAGGATACAAAATAATGATTGTAGTTAGCTGTGTCTTAGATACAATAAATGCTGTTGTTAGTCTTTTCTAGGATGCTAAATAACCCTGCATTTATGCTACACATACCAATTCTGACAACAGTCATACAAAGATTTTTAAAAAAAATTAAAAATTGTTTTAAAAATGGATGGAAATATATGCTGTCTTTCAAGTAACAAAAAATCATTAAAAGAGACAAACAGAAAGTTAACACAAATAACATGTCACTGCTTGCTATGTCTATGTCTGTTTGTTTCTTGCAAACATAAACTGACTGTACAAGTCAATGTTTTACTCAATGCCTGAACACAGTCTTTCAGTTATATCCAGCTTGATGTCCTCAAATGACTTGAACGAACCAATCTGAAAGAAGATTATCAAAGTAACATAATTAACATAATTAGAACAGACACAGGGGTAACGGAAAAATTAACAATATGAGACTCTATCAAGGCCCCCATGGTGTGACATGGTGGTAGTAGCAAAAATACAAAGGTTAAATAGGTAAGGAACCTACGACTCATCTAGCAAACCGGTGGGAATTTACTTGATCCTAAAAAAATCTGCTCGAGATTCATGGAGGGAATTGGAGGAAAGGCACTAGTCACAGGTGCCGGAACTTCAATTACCCCTCCCCATGACGAATAACAGCATAAGTAGAAGAAAAACAAAGAAACAAACAACAGACACAAATGTAATGTTAGGGCATGCATGTAAATATTTTCCGATGATGCTTGGATGTGCAATCCACAGTGCCATCATCATCTGACTTATAGAAATGAGATGAAATACCAAGAGACTTCTGATTAGATATTCTGATGGACTTTAGAGGGCAGAGTAGCTTAGATTATGATATCCACCTCTAACTTGAGCAGATCTGGTTTGATTCACAGTCAGAATGGTATCAGTTTGTACAAACTAAGAAACAGATAGTATAACCCCTTATGATGCTGAGATAGTAATCGGAGGTCTAGTCTTCTCAGACAAGGGTGAAAAACTAGGAGCTGTTGTGCAGGTTTAAAATCTCTTGGCAGTTGGAAATCAGACAATGTAGATTACATCGGACGTAGACCAGGCTAAATTCCAAATCAGAACACTTGGCCACAATAGAATATTTATAGCAAGGATTGGTAACCTTTTTAGGAGGGGCTGAGTGGTCTCGAGGTATGGTGTCCGCCTCGAGTGCTGGAGGTCCCGGGTTCAGACCCTGATGGGGACCGGGATTTATTTAAAAAATCCACCTGGACTTCCAGTAATAAAATTTCCCCTGGTCTCTGGGTAGTGAGATCGGATGCCAGTGTGTATTGTTGCGCACGTAAAAAATCCCTTGGCAGTTGGAAATCGAAAAAGAGTAGCCTAACGGCGCTGCCTGGGCAAAATTTCGAGTTAAAAATCTATCCAACGTATTTCAGGATCCTCGCCGATGCAACGGAGTTCATGCATTGAGCTAAGTTTCTCCAGACTCAGGTTTGAGTTAGGAGGAAAACGGAGCACTTATGGATTAAACCGTGTGCCATGATGTTGATCTAACGGCTAAACATTGGTAACCTTTTAATAATGTTGTGGCAAACTAATGTTGAGAACTCACTCAGCGTGTCAGCTTAAGTCCACCATATTTTTATACAAAATAGTCACTGTACAAATAACTATGATCTTGATTTTGTATTAACATGTTTCTAATACATTAAATAACTATTCTATTCTTTGTAGATTATTGAATTGTTCTATATAAACAGACAATTGACAATTGGCACCTTGGCATCTTGACAGATGCTAGTTTGTTACATTGTGCTAGAAAAAAAGGCATAATAACTCATGATGGTAGCAAATCTGACTGATCAGACCAATTCGCACTGTAGATGTCTATCCACAATGGATGCATGTGAACAGATCGTCATTTTCACCATCATGCACCATCTTACGTCTCACACGCTCAATGTGTGACCTATCTACAATAATTTTCTCCTTTGTCTTTATTCCATTTCTGATATTTGCCCTCCATGCAACACGTTTGGCTGCGACTTGCTCATAATGTGCATTATCAATGCATGTATCAATCATGTCCCGCCGACACACATCTTTGTATCGTAGTAGAGGCCGACCCTGAGATCTCTTACCCATCTGTAATTCACCAAAAAAGATGTCCTTTGGTATTCTACCATCATCCATTTTCCTAACGTGTCCTATCCATCTAAGTCTACGAAGACTTAGCATGGAATAAACTGTCACACAACCTGATCTTTCCAATACTTCAGTATTTGTGATTTCGTCTTGCCACTTAATACAAACATTATGTATTACACAATTAAAGCTCTGAACACATTGTTGTGAAATTACTTAATAATACCAACATTTGTACTATGGTCGCAGCGGCATAACACTGGCATGAATATATTACATTGGACCAAACTACAAAGTTGTTGGTGGGGGTGGTCGGGAGAGAGGGCAAGGATGGGAAGGAAAGACAACTTTGCATTTTCCTCAGAAACCACAATTCCATTGCCATTAGATTGTTTTCAGCTTGTCTGCTTGTTGCCCACACTTCACATCCATACAGAATTATCAACAACATGCCAAGCCATACAAACATCTATCATTCAAATATTTCAGCCCTAGGGTTGGTTGTGAAGCTTCCAGATCATTCCATTCATGGTTGCCTTCATGTCTGTAGGTGTGACCAAACCATCAGTTTCCACTTATTGATTCCTTTAACTGATACAGTGCCATGGGCTGATAAATCATCTTATCTGAACTTCTCGTAACTGCCATGGACTTATAAATTCAACTATAGTTAAAATATAAATACAGTAGTTTTTCCAATGCAACTCCCTTTAATTTGATATATAATGTAACATGTGTGTTACCATATTAACTCTTAAATCATAACTGTGACACACCCCTACTTCACATTTCCGGCCATCCATTTTCCTTGTTCCAAACCCATTTTTTGTTTGGCACTGAATCTGTTAAAATGTCTTCTGTTTCTGTTACTTTTTCCAGAACTTGTTTATTTGTTAATTTTTCAGTCTAACCGACTGTACTTGGCAGATAACATTCAGTTGCCAGAAATTAACAGTAAACACCCTGGCAGAACACTAAATGGCTTGTGACAATGTACAATAAAGTCATACAAAAACCATCATAGGGAAATAGGGGTAATGTCCTGACAACATCTTAGGATATGCGAGGAGACAATGCACATTCACATATAACAAATACACATGAGAAAAGAAACAGCTATTCCTTACGGTGAAAACATCCTTGATACTGGAGGCAATACTGTTGACTTCATCATAATTCTCCAAATTAATGCCAACAGCAATAACTTTAGCACCAGTAGATTTCAGGTCTCTCCCAGCTGGCACAGTATCCCAGTAGTTGATATTACTTTGTCCATCAGTTATCAAAATGGCCACATTTTTGGCAGTTGGCCGGTCACCAAAATCTGGTATAGAAAAGAAGCGAACATACTGTTAATATTGAAAGTATCTACATGGGAAGTAAGAAGTCAGTAGACAGGGGAGGTAAAAAGACCCCAGACAGAGAAGGTAAGAAGATACCAGACAGGGAAGGTAAGAAGACACCAGACAGGGGAGGTAAGAAGACACCAGACAGGGAAGGTAAGATGACACCAGACAGGGAAGGTAAGAAGACACCAGACAGGGAAGGTAAGAAGACACCAGACAGGGAAGGTAAGAAGACACCAAACATGCTTAGGAAGCATTTAATCTTTCTGTTCCAACCAATATTACAAATGTGACCAGCTTTTCTCCATGTTTATCAATGCATATGTCATGTGTGATAGGCTGTTCTTCATGCCCATTAATGAATGGGTCATATGTAATTGGCTATTCTTCATCTTTAATATGTCACATATGATTGGTTATTCATCTTTATCAATGAATGTGTCATGTGTGATAGGCTATTCTTCATGTTCATCAATGAATCTGTTATGTGTAATTGGCTATTTTTCATGTTTAATGTGTCACATGTGATTGGTTATTGGGTATTCTAGACAGCTGCAACATATTACCTGATTGAAACAGCTGAATCGCTTCCCTCAAACCTCCTGCAGTGTTGGTTGACCCGGCTGAATAGGCAGTTGTCTCAACAGCTTGGATAACTTGCTCATGAGTACCATAGCGGTTGAAACTGAAAACTGTCCTGGCTTCTGTGCTGTATGTGACCAGAGAAAAGTGGTGATCCTGTCTAAAGGCAGTCAAATCCTTGATAATTGAGGACACAAATTTCAATATAATGTCAAAATTTTCATTTCCAACGCTGGCTGAGGCATCCAGAATAAACACAATGTCTTTAGTAGCCTCACATTCTGTAAAAGAAAAATAACACTTGTTTTATCTTAAAATATATTATCTTTTATCAGTAGTAAGAAATCGTTAATAAATATTATTATTATTCTGTCATCATTCATAAATATTATTATTATTCTGTCATTTATCCCTCAATGAACAAACAAACCGGCTGGCAAATAATGCACCAATACACACAGGAGAAAGCACGGACAGGGCTGATATGATCAATGCAGTACGTACTCGGTTGGCAGATACTTACAAGACTCCACCAATACACACAGGAAAAAGCATGGACAGGGCTGATGTAATTAACGAAGCACAGACTCGGTTGCCGGATACTGATGAGACTCCACCAATACACACGGGAAAAAGCATGGACAGGGCTGATGTAATTAATGCAGTACGGATTTGAGTGGCTGATATTGATGAAACTCCTACGTTAGCCCAAAGACAAACTGTGAGTGAAGCCTGGTCAAGTACATCAATGCTGCCTTTGAGGGAAAGAGAAGAGACACTATAACCTAATCCTAATGCGAACTGTGAGTTTTGGGATGGCTGCTGCACTGAAGAACTAAATATGCATGGGAATGAATGCCCAATGTGCTGTGACATGATTTGACATAACATACCATCAATCTATGACCCATCATACGTGAAGTTTCTTGTATTCCACCATACATCACTGTCTGAATGCTCCAGCAACTCACCCTCAGCAATGCTAAATGTATGTGGCTAGTATTTCAAGCTTACCTATGTCGCAGTCATGTCCCACGTATCCCATCTGGCACTCACACGTGTAAGTACCAACACCAGCTACACATGTTCCACCATTTCTGCACGGGTCACCAGCACACACTCTGGAATCTGGAAGATAAAGAGTGTATATTTACCATTATTACATAACAACACAGATCATTGAATTTTTCAGTTTCAGGTAATTAATGTATTAACCAGCTATGTAGCAGATGCTCACCACAGTCTCAGCTCAATAAAGGGAAACTTCCAACTGCACCTTCTAGAGGCAGAACTGGGCAACACACAAGAATAGTAAACTCAGCATATCATACTGAGCATCCACTGAAATCAGTGGACTGCAGCAGGGGAGTCAGGCGGTCATGTGTCCTGAAAGCTGGAAAATGCTGTGAAAGAGAGGTCACAAACCAGCCATGTGTGTAGAAGACAAGGGGAAACTACCCAAAGGTTCCCGCAGGAACATTGCTATGTGTGCCTTTGGGTAGGCACACATAGCAATGTTCCTCTGGTACAACAAACAAATGTTTGCATATCCTTTACAGGACATCGCTGTCAACATCAGCATCTTTCAGCTGATTGTTGATTTCTTGGCAAGATTACGCTCAGTAGTTTGCCATTGCTTTCTGAGCGACCGGCTCACATACCCTGTAAGTTACCGACGCGGTTAGAGCCGCTACTGATTCTCACTGTCGTCACATTACTCACGAGAGTATACAGGATTACGGAGAAAGTCGCTAACCCCTAGGCCAGGGAGACCGACTCCTATGGTACAAGTGTGAAAAACGATCATGTATTCTATTTAATTATTCCACCCTCTATTCTATTTAATTATTCCACCTTCTATTCTATTTAATGATTCCATCTTCTATTCTATTTAATTGTTCTAGCCTCTATACTATTTAATTGTTCTATGGGTTCTAAATGTTGCTGTTATGTAGCCAAGGGCTGGGTTGGGGTGAGCACCCAACCTTACATAAATACCCCAATGGCTCGTGCATTCATCACCACTACAGCAAAGGTCCTGGCCGTCTCGTGGCAGACCTGTTTTAACTAACAGGAGAACAGGCAGCGGCGAGTCACTGGCGCCGAAAATTACCAGACCGCTCTTGATGTGTACGCACGTACATGCATGCGCAGACACATGTGTGCGTGCCTAGATACCTAAACTCAAGTAAGACCACAGTCTGCTCTAGCAAATGAAAGGTGCTGACGGCGGAGGCAACCAGCCTGGAGGCGCCCCACAGAAATCAGGATGCTACGCAACCACGCCAAGCGAACGAAAGAAGAAGCAGAAGAAATTGTTCTATCCTCTATTCTATTTAATTGTTCAAGCTTCTATTCAATTGTTCTATCCTCTATTCTATTTAATTATTCCATGATCTATTCTATTTAATTATTCATCCTTTATTCTATTTAATCATTTTATCCTCTATTCTATGTAATTATTCATCCTCTATTCTTTTTAATTCTTCCATCCTCTATTCTATTTACTTGTTCTATCCTCTATTATATGTAATTATTCATCCTCTATTCTATTTAATTATTCCATCTTCTATTCTATTTAATTATTTCATCATCTATTCTATTTAATTATTAATCTTCTATTCTATTTAACCGTTCTATTAATTAAGACCACAGATTGGCAGACTCAAACTGGCTTCAGGACCACACAAAACACAATCGTCTCCCTTTCTTTAAATCTGTGGCCTTGTAGGTGTATACATATGTGCTTTTGGGTGTTTATATATATGTGTGTGTGTGTGTGTAACAGGGGGTGGGGGGATGGTGGAGGAATAACATTCTGAACATATGGTGAAAGGGTGCATGGGCCAAAAAAGGTTGAGAACCACTGCTCTATCCTATTTATGCCAAATGTCCATCTACAAAATAAAAGCTCCCCAAACTTGCGGTAATGACCTTTAACCTCTTGAACACACACTGTAAGTGTGTCCTTTCTTTGGTGGCTTGAGGACACACACCTGGCCCCAGAGACAAAAGTGGAAGGGAAAAAGGATTTGACTGTTGCCGAGATGATACAAAAATAAATATAAAATATAAGTAGGAACTCTGACAAAAGGAAACACACACAAATACAAATGAAGGATTTCATCAGTCTTTATCAATGAAAAAGTTAAGTTAGTTGCATATCCTTTACAGGACGTCACATCACAGTCAACCCCAGCAGTTTTTGGCTGTTCATGATCTTTTAGCAAGTTTACATTCAGTAGTTTGCCACTGCTTTCTGAACAACCTGAACGACCAATACCTTTGTATGGGGAAACCAGCGCAAGACAGTGCTTCCAAATAGCCTGCAGCTGTGTTTCAAACGTGATATGTGGGATTACGAATTGCGTCAGTAACCACTTCACCACAGAGTCAGTGAGCAAACAAAGGAAAAATAACTAGCAACAAACCAAAACAGAAACAGAATGAAGAAAAACAATGACAAAAGAAATATCACTCATATAGACATAGTTGAAATGTTCATCTGCTTCTTTGTGTGTTTTTCCCTTTCATCAAGCCTCCTAGCCAAATGGTGTGTTAACTCAGACCACAGAGACAAAAATGGGAGAGAAATGGTGAGGCATTTCACCACAAACTGAATAATGACTGGATTCATATAGACAACTAATCTCTGTTTAGACAGGCGAGCATACCAAACTGACTGCAGAAAAGGAACTTCTATTGACCACAACCATCCAGTAGCTTGTTAGCAAAGCTTCTGGTTACTCTTATTCCTCTTCTTCTGCGTTTCTCCGGAATGTTGATTTAGACATAATTGCATTGTGCCTGTTTACAGCAGAACTGAAATATTTGCACCTTTTGGCCAACACATCCAACTTCATCACGCTTTTGTTGACTGGGTTACCTTCCCCGGTCTGTTATTATTATTATTATTATTACTATGAAACAATCATTTGTCATCACCAACATGTTACCTCTGCACGTCCTTTCAATAAGTTCCTCTGGAAGACCCGACAGACCAAGCCAATCATTGACCTGGAAAACATTTTTATCCGTGGGCTGATTGGCCATAGCATTGAGCTCCCAGGGGTCTCCGATGCCCACACCAACAGCAAAGATGTGAATGCCCGTCTGCCTGGCATAGTCTGCCTCTGGAATTGTGGCTTCGTGGTTTATGTTTGACAGCCCATCAGTTATAATAATCACTGTAAAGAGAAAATATCAGTGGTTTATATTTGACAGCCCACCAGTTATAATAATTGTAAAGAGAAAATATCAGTGGTTTATGTTGGACAGCCCATCAGTTATAATCATTGTAAAGAGAAAATATCAGTGGTTTGTGTTGGACAGCCCATCAGTTATAATCACTGTAAAGAGAAAATATCAGTGGTTTATGTTGGACAGCCCATCAGTTATAATCATTGTAAAGAGAAAATATCAGTGGTTTATGTTGGACAGCCTATCAGTTATAATCATTGTAAAGAGAAAATATCAGTGGTTTATGTTGGACAGCCCATCAGTTATAATAATCACTGTAGAGAGAAAACTGGCAAGAGAAGGTCAACCAGAGAGACGAATGGAGACGGATTGTATCTGCAGCAAAGAACCTCAATGGCTCGGAACGCTGAAGAAGAAGAAAAAGACGAAAGAGAAAATATCAGTGGTTTATTTATGACAGCCCATCAGTTATAAAAATGACAGTAAACAGAACATATCAATGCATTTTGAGACTCTGACATTAGATTAACTACTGTGTGAATTAGAAACATAAAGAATGACAATATTATTTTTAATAGATTATAAACATTTATTAACTGGTATCTGTGCAGAACAGGACTAACATGGTATGCCCAAATCACCAAATGTAAAGCTCACAGAGAGAAGTAAGCAATTACCTGTAAATCAAGAGGTGCAGAAAAAACGCTGGTGCTGGATAGGGCATACATTGAGAAAAGCTAAAAACAATATAACTAGAAAGATATTTGTCTTTAATCCACAAGGCAAAAGAAATAGAGGAAAACCTAAAAATACATGGAGAAAAGAAGAAGAAACAGAAGGAAATAATATGGGGAGGGCATGGACAGATGCATGGGGTAGCAAAGGATAAGAAGGACTGGAGGGAGTTCATTGATGGGGGATAAAGGGTGAAGAAAGAAGGAGGAGGAGAAAGATCACATTCCTAAAGTGCCTCAAAGTGTGTGAAAAGTATCTTTCTTATAAACAGATTTTGCCAGCATAAAATAAAAAACATAGGTCATGAAATAAGGCAACAAATCCGTGGCTGAATACTGATACTGAAAAATGTAAAGCCATAGACATGTTGCAGACAACACTAATGGACAAATTTAACTACATGACAAACACAAATTAAAACTGTGATCAAAGCCAGCAACACACAGAATAAGCACTCACGATAATCAGCCACGTCTGGTCGGTTCCCTCTGTTTGTTGAAAAGAGGCTTGACCTGACCAGTTTGATTCCTGCAGCTGTGTTGGTATTACCATATTCATAAGTGATACCACTGACTGCGGCCTGCAGTTTGGACTTGTCCTGGAAGGGGGAAATAATAGCGTGTTTAATCATTAATTACTAGAGTGGTAGGACTTCTCCTGGAAGGGGGAAATAATGGTGTGTGTGATCATTCATTACTAGAGTGGTAGGACTTCTCCTGGAAGGGGTAAATAATAGTGTGTGTGATCATTCATTACTAAAGTGGTAGGACTTCTCCTGGCAGGGGGAGATAATAGCGAGTGAGATCATTCAATACTAGAGTGGTACAACTTATCCTGGAAGTGGGAGATAATAGTGTGTCTGATCATTCATTACTAGAGTGGTACAACTTGTCCTGGAAGGGGGAGATAATAGCAAGTGAGATCATTCATTACTAGAGTGTTAGGACTTCTCCTGGCAAGGGGGGGGGGGGGGGGAGAATGATAGTGTGTGTGATCTTTCATTACTAGAGTGGTAGGACTTCTCCAGGAAGGGGGATATGATAGTATGTGTGATCATTCATTACTAGAGTGGTAGGACTTTTCCTGGCAGGGGGAGATGATAGTATGTTTGATCATTCATTACTAGAGTGGTACAACTTGTCCTGGAAGGGGGAGATAATAGTATGTCTGATCATTCATTACTAGAGTGGTACAACTTGTCCTGGAAGAGGGAGATGATAGTGTGTGTGACCATTCATTACTAGAGTGGCAGGCCTTCTCCTGGCAAAAAGAGGAGGAGGGGGGGGGCGGTCATTACCAAAGTCGCAGGACTTCTCCTGGCAGGGGGAGATGATAGTGTGTATGATCATTCTTTACTAGAGTGGTAGGACTTCTGGCAGGGAGAGATGATAGCATGTTTGATCATTCATTACTAAAGAGGTAGGACTTGTCCTGGAAGTGGGAGATAATAGCATGTGTGATCATTCACTACTAGAGTGGTATGACTTGTCCTGAAAGGAGGGATAACAGTTTGTGTGATCATTCATTACTAGAGTGGTAGGACTTGTCTACGAAGAGAGAGATAATAACGTGTGTGATCATTCATTACTAGAGTGGTAGGACTTGTCTACGAAGAGAGAGATAATAACGTGTGTGATCATTCATTACTAGAGTGGTAGGACTTGTCTACGAAGAGAGAGATAATAACGTGTGTGATCATTCATTACTAGAGTGGTAGGACTTGTCTACGAAGAGAGAGATAATAACTCGTGTGATCATTCATTACTAGAGTGGTAGGACTTGTCTACGAAGAGAGAGATAATAACGTGTGTGATCATTCATTACTCTAGTGGTAGGACTTGTCTACAAAGAGAGAGATAATAACATGTGTGATCATTCATTACTAGAGTGGTAGGACTTTAGTAAGGCCAAAGGGATAAGGGTGCCCTAGTTCTTACACTTCCTGTACACCGATGACCAGGTAGTGGGATCGCTTCCTACACAACACATACCAGTTTGGACTTCAATGTTGATTTCTCATTCAGAAAGCCATGACAAACTATTGAATGTAATACTGCCTAGAAAACCAACCTGGGATTGGAGTTGATGAATATGTCCTGCAAAGAACAAGCAATTAGACAAACACAAAAATACGTGATAATGTAATAAGAGCGGTCAGATGAGTGTTTCATGCCTGGGTTTGTCCACTGCCCAGACAGGGAAAGACTGAAATCCCATTCCTCCATGCACTCGGGCATTGTGATGGTCCAAGCACATCAAGACCTAGAGCTGATTCCTTCTTGGAGACTTGTTTGTTTAATGCCAGAGGTCATAACATACATAAATTACATCATTTTAACATTATCCTTGATCTTGATGTAATATATCAACTGTCGAGGCAATCATGTTTGTTCCAATTGACTACATTCTCCAGTGAAATTCTTCTCATAATATATTTGAATGAACATGTGCTGTAATAGTGTAAAGTGTATACATTCTTGTTGGCGTTTGCTCTCTTTGAAATCAAACATAGTACACACATGTGCTGTAATAGTGTAAAGTGTATACATATATATGAATGAACATGTGCTGTAATAGTGTAAAGTGTATACATTCTTGTTGGCGTTTGCTCACTTTGAAATCAAACATAGTACACACACGTGCTGTAATAGTGTAAAGTGTATACATTCTTGTTGGCGTTTGCTCACTTTGAAATCAAACATAGTACACACATGTGCTGTAATAGTGTAAAGTGTATACATTCTTGTTGGCGTTTGCTCACTTTGAAATCAAACATAGTACACACATGTGCTGTAATAGTGTAAAGTGTATACATTCTTGTTGGCGTTTGCTCTCTTTGAAATCAAACATCACATGCCCGTGTTTCACATGAGAAATCTATTTCTCTCTGCTTCATCTACCCACTTACATAACCTACCTCATTTTCTACCTGTCTGCTTATTTATATACTTACTCACATATATACATTATATACTTACACACATGTGCTGTAATAGTGTAAAGTGTATACATTCTTGTTGTCGTTTGCTCACTTTGAAATCAAACATAGTACACACATGTGCTGTAATAGTGTAAAGTGTATACATTCTTTTTGGCGTCTGCTCTCTTTGAAATCAAACATAGTACACACATGTGCTGTAATAGTGTAAAGTGTATACATTCTTTTTGGCGTCTGCTCTCTTTGAAATCAAACATAGTACACACATGTGCTACTATTTCTAGTACACTGGACTGATTCTTGCATTTGGATTAGTTTACCCCATCACCAATGTCCCTTGCTATCAGGTGAACCCACTCTGACTTCTGAGGTGCTTGTGATTTAGGTCCCCAAGTCAAAGATGAGAAATTAACATCTTAGTCAAACTGACCAGTGAAGGAGTTGAGCCCGTTACCTCAGCATCAGCACACTAGAAGTTTAAGAACAAGTGCTCTTTTCTATTCTGCCATGCTGGCCGAAGTGTTTAATAATTCTGCAAGCTGAATTTTTAGCGCTCAAATGGACATGATATCAAGGTGCATGTAGATATGTAGGTTGACAGCTAATTAGGTGAGTAAGTATATAAATAAGCAGACAGGTAGAAAATGAGGTAGGTTATGTAAGTGGGTAGATGAAGCAGAGAGAAATAGATACAGACAGATAAATATATAGCCAGACACACAGAATGAGCAAACTTTATTTTCCAAAATATCACAAAGTAGGGGCAGATATTACATTTGGCCCTTCAAACCGCTCATCTTTTACATATTAATTATATAGTCCGCATGTCAAATTAGCGTAGCAGTAAACATCATGAAATGAACAAGAGCGAGAGAGAGAGAGACATGCTCACACACAACCATGTAACTATGTACATACGCATATATGTGATTACATATATACATGCATACATACATGAGTATGCATCGGTGTGCAAACAAATACATACAATGCAGTGAAACTGACTGACAGCTGAATGAGAGTTGTGATTAGAGGAATAGACAGACAACTGTATGGCTGGGTGAGGGTTGTGATTAGAGGAATAGACAGACAACTTTGGCCAGGTGGGGGTAGTAATTGGATAAATAGACAGAGAAACTGACAGCTGTATGTATTGCTGATGGATGTGATTTAATGAATGGATAGACAGACCTATAAGAAATAATAGATAACCTTTACCAGCCAATTTAAAATATATTTCATTAGTATACTGTTTAAAAAAAACAAAAAACTCTTGCAATTATTTTTACATGAACACTAACTCAGTTCTTGTGAAAACTCTTGCAAATTTTTTTGCAGACAATATAACATAAATCAGATCTTGTGAAAAGAGCAATACAACATCGCTAGAGAAACACTAAGCGTACCTGAAATGAGTCGAGGTACACCTCTGCTCGACTGTCCTGACTAAACGTAGCAACACCGACCCTGGTGCTCTCAGGCCCGATATTGAGACCATCAATCACATTATGGACAAACTGTTTTATTAGCTGGAAGCTGTCGAAACCAACGCTCCCACTGGAGTCGATCAGGAACACCACATCTGCTCTGTCTTCACAAGCTACAGGACACAATGAATATATTAGTGACAACTTCCTTTCTTTCTTTCATTTTTTTTTCTGCATCAGAAACATTTAAAATTGGATATTTTTCATTTTCTGAAATACATCTTCCACTTTCGCCATCAAGGATCGTGTGAAGGAATAGCTGATGTCCCAGTGCCTGAGGGTGGCACTGGATAGTCTTTCCATGTGATTGTTCAATGTCTTTGATGTTGTCAATCAATTTTCTTCTCGGGCGTTCACTTGCTCTTGTGTCAGACCTTCTATGATGTAGCGCCAGTGCTGATAATTTCAGAAATGTATAATGGATAATCACAGGCTAAAGAAACAACGGGAGCTGCCACAGCACAGTGGATAGCATGCGTGTCTGCTGGCCCAGTGGTCATGGGTTCAGATTTGCACTGAGGTAATATAAATTTGACCTGGGTTCCCAGGTTCATCCGGCCTAAAATGGATACCAGGAAATGTCTAAGGAAGTAAACCCATTGTGTGCCTGATGTTCCGTAAAGGCGGTCAGCCTGAGATTGACCACGTCACCCACTGTGTGCCTGATGTTCCGTAAAGGCGGTCAGCCTGAGATTAACCATGTCACCCATTGTGTGCCTGATGTTCTGTAAAGGCGGTCAGCCTGAGATTGACCACGTCACCCACTGTGTGCCTGATGTTCTGTAAAGGTGGTTAGCCTGAGATTAACCATGTCACCCATTGTGTGCCTGATGTTCTGTAAAGGTGGTTAGCCTGAGATTGACCACGTCACCCACTGTGTGCCTGATGTTCTGTAAAGGCGGCCAGCCTGAGATTGACCACGTCACCCATTGTGTGCCTGATGTTCTGTAAAGGTGGTTAGCCTGAGATTGACCACGTCACCCATTGTGTGCCTGATGTTCTGTGAACATGTGGGACTAGCACCAAATGCCAGATAAGCCTCTAGGTCAGTGGTTCTCAACCGGTGGGGAATTCCCCCCTCCCCCCAGGAGGGAATTTTAGGGTTTCCAGAGGGGGAATTAAGATTATTTCAAGATTGCATTAATACAAGAACCAGTTACTTGATGTTTTTCCCTCTATATTTTACAGTTCTGTACTTCTCGCCCTAATGAAGTTCATTTTATAATGTAAGTAGACCCACAAATCGCGTTTTATCTGGATGTCTAGACTTGTTCTAATATGTGTTATTAAATTTAGCTTCCATTTTTATGTATACTGTGTAAGGATGGGGGGGGGGGGGGGGGGGGGAATTAATAGGGAGGAAATTTGAAAGGGGGGAATGACGTTCTGAACTTATGGTAAAGGGGGGCATAGGCCAAAAATTGTTGAGAACCACTGCTCTAGGTTATTAAAGAGCATCCTTTCAAGGAACAACATGATAATTATTACTGTTCTTATTTTTTTCTGAGGCCAGTTTTAAATTGTATATTTTGAATTTCACATTCTAGGCATGAATAATCACAGGTAAATATACAATGCAATACTTAAAAGACAATTTAATTTTAATGACAGTAGTTTGTATTTAAATAGCACATTGTTACTATTTCACAGAATAATAAAGGATAAAGACAAAATTACCATTTAACAGAAGAAATAGTAATTATAAATGTGACTAATGTGCTTTAAAAACAATAGGCAATTACAAAATCAAACATTTGTTTTATAGGTGTTCACGATTCTCCAGGGCCTGGGCCGCCTCATGTGGTCCCAAAGTGTCATTCACAGACAGCCTCTGCTGGTGGCCCTGGCAAAATCAAGTGGAGATACTACACTCCGATCTTAGCCAAAGGGATGAGAATCAAAGTCTTTAACAGGTTCAGTGCCAAAAGAAAATTAGGTTGGGACCAAACAAAAATGAATTGCGGAAAATATGAAGTATTGTTGTGTCACACTTATGACTTACAAATGGTAAATATGATGTATTATAATGCAACGACAACATTTTGGCAATTATATAAACTCATGGCAGATACGGGAAGTCACCTAAGATGATTAATCATCCCATGGCACTTAATCAGGTAACAACAAACATTAAAATAAGAAACAGGGCTTATGTGTTTTGAATAAACTGGCTCTCAGATAGGTTTTCTTGTGTTTGGTGAACGTAAATGAAATGTGTGTGGCTGTGTTTGTGTAGTTGATAGCGGGCTACATTGATGATGTCATGAGTACGGTCAGATGAGGCTTCGGCGTCCACCAATAGTGGAGCAGACTGGCCACCTATTCCCCCAGGAAGCCAGGCCTGGTCACATAAGACTCATAGCAGGTTTGTGCTTTGGGGAGGGGGTGGGGCATGTTTCTCTACAAAGCACATATGATTTCAACGTAGCCCAAAAATGAACTCACGACCTTCAAAGCATGAAGCAGACGGTTTGACTGCTTCATCAACGGATACTATAAATCCCAGTCATAAACCAGAACAGAACAGAAAAACAATACACTTACAGAAAAATACTTTAGCATGATACAGTTAAAATATATCATAAATCAGAATGACAGAATTACTCACTTTTGCTACAGTCTCTGCCAGCATAGCCAGGTAGACAATGACATACATATGTTCTCCCTCCACTTTCACATTTGCCTCCATTCTGGCAAGGATTACTTGCGCACTGTGCTATTTCTTTTTTTTTTTTAAAGAAAATAAAAGAAGATTACAATGTTTTAAACTGAATTATAATCCACTCTACAGAGAGCTGTTGTGGCATGGTGGTTAATGTACTTGTCTGCCAAGACAGTGGTCAGGGTTTAATCCCCAGCAGAAACAGGGTTATTTTTCCAACAAGTCTGATCTTGAGGGGTCAACCCTGCCTAATAAACATGAGTACCAGACATGTCAAGATTTCTGGCAATTGTCTGCGATGGAAAAGACCATGAGGAAGGGAACTGCCCACCCACCTCATATGTCATAGCCTAGAATACGTGAAGGCCTAACAGTTCACACCACGATAGAAATATCTACTACGGGACTACTAGCTTTACATTGAATGCACTATAATATCACAGTTGGAATCGGGGAGAAAAAGCATGAGGAGATATATGTCTTAGTTATGTAGACATGCACATCAAAGATTGTTATGCCCTTTCTAAAGTGCTGACGAATATATCTTCAGTACTATCCACTTTTCTGTTTTGACGGTGTGTTTCATACATGTAAGTTATGTTTTCATTTGTGTTTTGTTTACTGTATCTATTGTATTATAGTTGCACCAATAATATCCTGTTCAATCCTTCTGGGTAATAATTTGAATAAAGTATTATCCATTAAAGGTACAGGCCTTACCCTACTGCAAGGAAATGCAACCTAAAGACTAAATGTCATGGCAGATAAGACCAGGCCCTAAGCCTTGATCGGCAATCAGTCTAGGATTGAAACTCTGAAAGGACAGTTAGAGTATTGCTTTGCTGATCCGGCAGCTTCTGCAGCTTGTCTTGCTCCAGATGTATTGGTGGTACCTTTCCTCTAGAGAAAACTAGGCAGGTCGAGAGAGGGATCATACATGGTCCCTAAATTCATCCCAGGCTTTGTGCTATGTAGAGATATAACTCCATTTTACACATTATTGTCTATCAAGTCGGCAAGGTGCTGATCAGTATCCACTGTTATTTTATATAACTGATGTTCATGTTTCTGTAACTTGTATTTGTGCGTTTTCATATTGTGTAGATTATGTCATCATGTCCATCAGATCATCATCATCATGTGACATGTCAATGGACAGGCAGAAAAGAAGGTAAACTAGGAAAGTATGTTGATGATACTGAGACATAGGCACAGACAGACAGATAAATAGATAAGTAAATGTGAATGCCTTTGCCAGTTGGCAATGCACATGATAATGATTATTAAATAAGTGGTTACAGCACTGCATATACCTTTACACATGAATTTATATAATTATATAATGATGATTAAGTAAATGGTTGCAGCACTGCATATACCTTCACAGATAAATTTGTATAATTATATAATGATTATTAAATAAGTGGTTACAGCGCTGATGAATTTATATGATTAAATAAGTGGTTACAGCACTGCATATACCTTCACACATGAATTTATATAATGATGATTAAATAAGTAGTTACAGCACTGCATATACCTTCACACATGAATTTATATAATTACATAATAATGATTAAATAAGTGGTTACAGCACTGCATATACCTTCACACATGAATTTATATAATTACATAATAATTATTAAATAAGTGGTTACAGCACTGCATATACCTTCACATATGAATTTATATAATGATGATTAAATAAGTGGTTACAGCACTGCATATACCTTCACACATGAATTTATATAATTACATAATGATGATTAAATAAGTGGTTACAGCACTGCATATACCTTCACATATGAATTTATATAATGATGATTAATTAAGTAGTTACAGCACTGCATATACCTTCACACATGAATTTATATAATTATATAATGATGATTAAATAAGTGGTTACAGCACTGCATATACCTTCACATGAATTTATATAATTACATAATGATGATTAAATAAGTGGTTACAGCACTGCATATACCTTCACATGAATTTATATAATTACATAATGATGATTAAATAAGTAGTTACAGCACTGCATATACCTTCACGCATGAATTTATATAATTACATAATCTGGCTCTAGAGAAAGTTGTAAGGAGGGTAAAGGAGGAATGTGATATTGGAGGAACATCCAAGCTGCTTGGTTATGCAGATGATATAGATATTATAGGGGAAAATGAACAAAAGACATTGGAAATATTGACTCACTTAAAGGAAAAAGCCCAACAGATGGGGCTGGTTATCAACGAAGATAAGACAGAATATATGGTAATTTCAAGAGAAGGAATGGCTAAAAACTCTGGCCACATACAAATAGATAATATGACCATTAAAAGAACAGAAACATACAAATACCTGGGTACAATCTTCAACTGCTCCAACATCATAAGGGAAGAAATACAAACTAGAATCAATTCTGGAAATAAGATATACTATGCACTACAACATCTACTAAAATCAAAGGCACTATCTCGTAACACCAAGATCACAATATACAAAACACTGATCAGACCAGTTGTGCTGTATGGTTCTGAAACCTGGAGTACAACGAAAGGAGACAAAGCCTTGCTACAAACCTTTGAGAACAAAGTTTTAAGACACATCTTTGGACCCATTAGGGATACACAAAGTGGAGAGTGGAAAAGAAGAAGTAACAAAGACATTTATGATCTGTTTAAGTCCCCGATAATCACTGGTATCATGAAGGCTAATAGACTACAATGGCTGGGGCATATAGAAAGAATGGAAGATAATAGGGAAACAAAACTCGCTTACACTCAGGAAATAAATGACCGTAGACCCCGAGGTAGACCAAGAAGACGGTGGAGAGATAATATATATACAGACCTACAAGCACTTGGAATCAACGACTGGCAAGAGAAGGTCAACCAGAGAGACGAATCTGCAGCAAAGAACCTCAATGGCTCGGAACGCTGAAGAAGAAGAAGAATATAATGATGATTAAATTAAGTGGTTACAGCACTGCATATACCTTCACACATGAATTTATATAATTATATAATGATGATTAAATTAAGTGGTTACAGCACTGCATATACCTTCACACATGAATTTATCAAAGAAGGCAACAGTGCCGGACAAGCTGTCAAGTGCTTCTGCTGAATCAACCAAGAGAAGTGTCTGATTGGATGGTGCAGAGACCGACTCCTCCAGGTACCTGCGATCATTGTTAGACAGATTCACACCTGTGGGATGATGTATTTATAGAGTTGTAAACAAATTCAGTTTGTATTCATCATGTACTGATCCACTACAGCAAAATAATAAACTCTTGTTGCAATATCATGACCTGTTCTATCATAGCTATATAATAAATTCAACTACTGCAGAAACATCATGTATTGATCTATCAAAGACATAATTAGTACTCAGCTAATCATCCTAATGTACCTTGCAACATGGCATAGGTGCTCATGTCTTTCCACTGACCTTGGCCCTTGGTGCGGGATCAATTCTATAGATTATATATCACAGTCTATCACGTACATATCTATCACAGCCATATTATGTACTTATCTATCACAGCCATATTATGTACTTATCTATCACAGCCATATTATGTACTTATCTATCACAGCCATATTATGTACTTATCTATCACAGCCATATTATGTACTTATCTATCACAGCCATATTATGTACTTATCTATCACAGCCATATTACGTACTTATCTATCACAGCCATATTACGTACTTATCTATTACAGCCATATTATGTACTTATCTATTACAGCCATATTATGTACTTATCTATTACAGCCATATTATGTACTTATCTATTACAGCCATATTATGTACTTATCTATTACAGCCATATTATGTACTTATCTATTACAGCCATATTATGTACTTATCTATTACAGCCATATTATGTACTTATCTATCACATCCATACCATGTACTTATCCATTACTGCCATATCATGTACTGATCTACCAGAGATGTGATATATACTGATCTACCAGAGATACCATGTAGTTCTACCAGAGATACTATGTACTACTCTACCAGATATAACGTGTACTGATCTACAAAAGATACTGTATGATAATCTATTATAGAAAACATGTACTGATCTACTGGAACAATAATGACATAATTTACAGATAAGTTGTACTGTTCTACTAGTGATACAATGTACTAGTTGAACAATCCAGCATCATACGTGAAGGTTTTTCCCTTCACACAATACAGAAGTAACTGTAATTCCCTGATCCAATAGATTGCATAGCATACAACTGATATATCCATATAGATATTAATTAGGTTTACCCAAAAAAAGATTATTTGCATTTGAAATTAGTACTCACCCAAGCTAAAAAATCATATTAATAAGCAGAGTTCAACATGCAGAGGATACAATGTGAATATAAATACAACCAAAACTACGTAATGCAGGTTAGGAGATCTCCTGGTTCTGTAAATGTACAGATAAATAGTATACGCCTGAAGCAAATTAAAGAATGTTAATACCTAGTAAGTACTATCGCAGAAGATGGCAGAATAGACAGAGAAATCAAAGTCAGATGTCAAACAGCAAGTGTGTTTATATATCAACATAACATCCACATATACCTTTGTCTGCAAGCAACAGAAAATAAATAGCATACTCATAGCAAGTATAAGCTACCAGTGTAAAACTTGGGAATGATCCAAATCACACTTACATTAAAGAAAACACTTGCCAGATGAGATGCCTGAGAAGATCTGCTAAGTTAACTATCCTAGACTGAGAAATAAATTATCAGACAGACAGTGGGATCTACACCTTGTGCCACGTATCTTGAAAGAAACAAGGTCAAATAGATGGACCATCTCATCAGTTACAAGCACTGGCACTGCATAAAAGATCTGATGAGAGAGCTAGAGGGCGGCCAAGAAGAAGAACTGACAACATCAGAGACATTGTACAATCACACAGAATGACACTATCCAATGCCACCTATTGGGTGCTGGAACGTCAACTATTCCTCTCCATGATGCTTGATGGCGAAAGTGGAAGAAGATGACGATGATGATGACTCACCCAAGCCAATGACTTTCGTGCCCTTAGATTTGAGTTCATTAATGGCATGGACTGTCGCCAGGCTAGCAACACTCCTTGTTACAATGACAAGATAGTTAGGCACCTCATTTCTGTCTCCATATCGACTGAATACATCATACTCTACCAATCTGACAGCACTTTCCAAGTTGGGATCGCTGCTGAGCCGCCTGCAGAAGATATACATAATCTCTCTTTATACCATATCAGTATCTTTCAGTCTCTTCCACTTCGAACCATCTCTCATAGTGAAGGTAAAATACTGAAGAGTTAGGTACAGTTTATGAATAAAATATATCAAAGATTAGGTATGAAATAGTATGAAGTCAATAGTTAGTAAGACTTAAGTTCAAAACAACATTTTCCAGCTGTGAATTTGAGTACTGAAGACATAAACAACAGGTTGCACAATTTATTGCCTGGCATATTTCACTGCATCTTATCAGGTGAATACTGCAGAAATGAATCAACATAAAATGAAGCAAATAGTGAATCTGTAAAACTGAAGCATAACACACATATTACCATGGTGATTTTCAACTGATTATCACAGCAGTTTTAAACTGACTATCTAGAGATGCAGCATAATATAGTGTCAAAAATAAAGCTTCCCTTCCCCGGAGAGATCTCTACAAGTTTCATGGCACCAATGGACAGAGTCACCTGTTGAAACTCATAGATGCCTGTGTTGCTCCGGATTTCTTCTGGCTTAAGGTGCTGAAGACTTTACACTACCAAAGGATGATCAACATCTTGATGGTGGTGGGTGACTAGGTGCAACCAGTCACAGTGTGTCCCTAATTGTACGTAAAAGTTCAGCTCGCCCTATGTTCCTGCAGACACCCTGCGGGTCGGTAATCAGGTGATTATATTGGTTGCTGGTGTTTGTAGGTTTTAACCTGTTAAACCTGGGAGCAGGCAGATGGATTGGTGGAGTGTGCACTGCTGGGTTGGTGCATCATAAGGCAGATATGCTCATGTCTATAGTGTGAAAGGGGGGCGGAATGTGTTTATGGGGGGGGGGGGGGGGGGAATGTGTTTATGGGTGGAGTTTTGTGTGGGAGGGAAGATGTGTGAGAGATAGGGGAGATGTGGGATATGCAGGTGGATGACGGATGTATGTGAGGATGGGGGATGTGTGTTTGGCTGGGTGGTTGGGATGTGTGTGGGTGGGAGGGTAGATGAGAGATGCATGTGTTGATGGGCGGCTGGTTGATGTGTGGGTGTGAGTGGTTGATGGATGAGTACGTGAGTGGGTGGATGTGTGTGAGAAATGAGTGTATGGTTGGGGGATGTGTGTGTTTGTGGGAAGATGTGTGTGAGCAGCGGATGTGTGTGGGTGGGGTATATGTGGGTGGTGGGGTGTGTGTGGTTGGGAGGTGTGTGTTTTTGGGTGTTTATGGGTGGGGGATATGTGTGGGCAGGTGGGGAGATGTGTTTGTGGGTGGGGATGTGTGTATAGGCGGGGGATGTGTAGTTGAGAGGTGACAGATATTGGGTGGGTGAGTGGGTGTAGGTTGGCTGATGTGTGTGTGGGTGGGGAAAATTGTGAGGGTGCAGGATGTATGTGTGGATTGGTGTGGTATGTGTGGGTTGACGGGGGTATGTGTGTGTGGTTTTGTGATGTGTGTTTTGCTGGGTGGTTGCAGGTGGGTGGTGGAGAATATGTGGGTGGGTGTGTGCGTGTCGGTTATGGGATGGGTGGGGGATGTATGTATGGGTGGGGAAATGTGTGTGGGAGGGGGATCAGTGGGTGGGTGGCGGCATGTATGTTTGCCTGAGTCTGTGTGAGTGCATGGAGGTATGTATGGGTGGGTGCTGGTGTGATGGGTGAGGGATGTGTGGGTGTGAGGGTGGATGGGGGATGTGTCTTGCAACATTGCAATATGCACTGTTTATGTTTACAATTTTTTTCCCCATGTAAATGTACCATGCGTAATATGCATTGTTTATGCTTACAAAATCCATTTGACAATGCTTTTTCCCTATGTAAATGTAACATGCACATTTGATGAATGAAAGATGAGTGGTCGAAAGGGCAGAATGTAAGACGGGCCTGCGTGCCCAATTTGTTACCCTTTTAAAATAAAGTTTGTTCGTTTAGTCTTGAAAAACAGACACTGGAGAGAATGGTGTGGCAGATAGTGACCAGGGAATCTGGCCCAAACTCAGTTCTCTAAACAAAGGCCAGATGGACATATAATCAGATTGAAACTGGTACCATTAGTATAGGGACTCTTTGCTGGCTGTTGCAGATGATGACGAAGCACGTATGGGAATGTCCCAAATGCTGTGATTTCGGTTCTTGATTGAACTCATCTCCCAAAGAAACATACACACAACCATTCAATCCAAGCTTTTGTAAACATTGCTCACGACTGGTTAGATTTTGCAGCTTACATTTTCCACTTGATGGGGTAGCCAACCTCATGAAAATGTCTCCTTAATCACCGCTTACAACATGCATGGCCAGTTACAGTGTTTCTATTCTTGGCTTCCCATTTGGGGGTCCAGTAACATCTGGCTCAGAAGCTGATCAAAGAGGAAACCTAACCAAACTAAGTTATTCAAACTTCTGTCAACTAGTCTGTGTCTTACCTAAGACCTCCCTGTCAACTAGTCTATGTCTTACCCAAGAACTCCCTCTCAACTAATCTATGCCTTACTTGAGAGCCCCCTGTCAACTAATCTATGTCTTACCTGAGAGCTCCCTGTCAACTAGTCTAAGTCTTACCTGAAAGCTCCCTGTCAACTAGTCTGTGTCGTAGTCTTACCTGAGAGCTCCCTATCAACTAGTCTGTGTCTTACCTGAAAGCTCCCTGTCAACTAGTCTGTGTCTTACCTGAGAGCTCCCTGTCAACTAGTCTGTCTTACCTGAGAGCTCCCTGTCAACTAATCTGTGTCTTACCTAAGAGCTTCCTGTCAACCAGTCTGTCTTACCTGAGAGTCCTTGTCAACTAGTCTGAGTCTTAATTGAGAGCTCCCTGTCAAGCAGCCTGTGTCTTACCTGAGAGCTCCCTGTCAACCAGTCTGTCTTACCTGAGAGCTCCCTGTCAAGCAGCCTGTCTTACCTGAGAGCTCCCTGTCAACCATTCTGTCTTACCTGAGAGTTCCCTGTCAAGCAGCCTGTGTCTTACCTGAGAGCTCCCTGTCAAGCAGCCTGTGTCTTACCTGAGAGCTCCAACAGCTGCTCTGGCATTATCTTTGCTCTCGCCGTCAAGCAGTGAGAGCCTCACTTGTGGTGACGCAGCGTACCCGATGACTCCAATTCTCAAATTACTTTCTCCGACAGACATTCTTTTAATCACATCTCTGAGAAATCTTTTGATGGCTCTGAATTCCGGACCGCTATTGTAGCGGGAGGCATCCACAAGGAACACCACATCAGCATTGCTGTGGCATACTGTTGGAAGTCATGATTACAGTTACTGTGTCATTATTTCATAATCATGTGTTACAATATAAGCATTATTTTCTAAATAAAATCATTATTTTCTAAATGTAATAATTTTATAAATATAACATTTAATTATTTTAATGTAAATAAATATAATAACATATAAATGAAGTACTCATCTCTCTCTTTTTCCATTTTCCTTGTTTTGTTTGTTTTTCTTTTCTGTCTACATTATTGTTAAATTTCTACTTTAACTTTCTTTATATATTTGATAATTTTGTGTGTGTGGCTACTGTGACTCCATGTTTCTATCCTTCTTTTTCTCTCTCTTCCCTTAACCTATACTTTTTTTCGGACCTGCATTTTATCATCTCTATCAGGTTAGTATAGTCAAATGGATAAGAGCACTCATTCTTAAACTTGTTGTGTGCTGACGGTAGCAAGTTCAAGCCCTACACTGGACAGCTGGACTAAAATGTTGACTTCCTGTCCTTAACTTGGGGAAATAAATTACAAGTACCCCAGAAGTTGGAATGGCTTTGCCTGATGGCGAGGGATACTGGTAATAGGAAAGGCTAGCCCACATGTATTAAATCAGTCCAGTGTGGATTACAATCAAGTTTAAAGTAAGTAAGCAAAAAAACAAATAAATAATTTCTATAATTTGTCATCGTCATGTATGCTTTTACTTTCTTTCAACTTCTCTGTTTTCACAGTCATCACTGCATTGTTCCTTTTCTCCTCCTGTTTTATCTCCATTTTCTTTGAATAGCTTCCTTTTCCTTCTTCTATGTATTTTAAAATATATTTTGCCTTTGTTTTATTTCTTCATCTTTATCTCTGCATAATAATAATTTGTCTCTATTGTCTTAGACCTTCTTTTCCTCCACCTTCATAAATCACAGTTTAGAAAGAATGGTGCTGCTGGGAGTGACCAGAGGAAGAGTATCTGGCAGACACTGAAAATTCAGATGAAAGTCCAGAAGCACACATAATCAGATTGCTACTGGTACCATTAGTGTTAGGACTTTTCGCTGGCTGTTGCAAATAAGAATGAAGCACATATGGGAAATATCCTGAGTGACTCAACTCATGTTCCTGCTGCATGCCTCATTATACATCCAGTCTACACTGTTCTCACTGTTCATATTACTGCTAAATGAATTTAATATGAATAATACTGAATATATAGAACCCAGAGTTTCATGGCGGTTAGTATGCTTGCCTGTCAAGATAGTGATCAGAGTTCAATCGCCAGCAATGGTAGGATTATTTTCCATCCCAACCAAAACGGTTCTGGGGTTGACCCAGCATCACAAGAATAAGTATCAGACAATTTTCTGAATTTTACGAGAATTGTTTGGGAAGAACAGTGATGAGGAAAAGAACAGGTCACTTCATTATATCATGGGTTAGAACATGTCAAGGCGTAACACTAGCCACTGAGACAATATTATCTGGCATGGGACTACTATTATTGAACATATCAGCCATGTGTGAAAGATGGAATGGCCAAATGCATGGCCCTTTATTCTATTTTTAGATTGGATTGTTTAAGGAAGTACTAATTTGTGTTGTTAATTTTGTGTGCTGTTCCACTGATAAAGATCTCGGTCAAAATGATCACCTATATATCTTATATGTTACATAGAACCAATATTAACATAATGCTGCACATCCTGAACAATTAGTAAACAGGCGTAAAAATCCCTAGAGACCTTGGAAATGGGTTTTATAGAAGAATGCTAAAACTTAATTGGGACAGCCAAAATGTGCAATCTGAATGCTTTAACTGATTGCCTGCCGGAGACCGAATGGTCGGTTCTAGAGCCCAAATTTGGTACCCAAAAACCGACTCATCGGTTCCATATATATAGTGCTCTAATTGATCCGTTTCTCCGTTTTAGTCCACAATTTTTAGTGTCCCATTGAATTAAACTTTACAAGGAAAGATTTCCTTTCCGTTCGTGTGCACAATCACGCATGGCCAACAAGATTAACACGCATGGCATGAGATTCCAAATGATTGTTGTGATTCAAAATTCGAAGTGCAATACCTTCTGGTTCTGGACCTCATATATTTTAATAAAATTACCGTTTTAGACAATTTTATATTATAGTTATTGTGATGTAAAGGACTTTGTGAAAGATTCTAAAACCAGCCATGTGAAGTAGTCAGTTAATTATTTAGAAGACGGTCAGATTATATAAAAAGAAATTTTACAGTGACAGTTCCTCAGAATATATGGCAATAGAAGAAGATGTGAACATTATGTGCTTCATAATTTTATGATTTCATTGTGTTTTATTCGTGCTATGGAGCAGTTCTTGTGATATTCTTGAACACAAGTGGTGTGTGTACCATTATTCACGAAATTTAACTGGATTAGCTGCGAGGGATATAAAATAACACCTTCTTCTTCTTCTTTAGCGTTCCGAGCCATTGAGGTTCTTTGCTGCAAATACAATCCGTCTCCATTCGTCTCTCTGGTGGACCTTCTCTTGCCAGTCGTTGATTCCAAGTGCTTGTAGGTCTGTACATGTATTATCTCTCCACCGCCTTCTTGGTCTACCTCGGGGTCTACGATCATTTATTTCCTGAGTGTAAGCGAGTTTTGTTTCCCTATTATCTTCCATTCTTTCTATATGCCCCAGCCATTGTAGTCTATTAGCCTTCATGATACCAGTGATTAGCGGGGACTTAAACAGATCATAAATGTCTTTGTTACTTCTTCTTTTCCACTCTCCACTTTGTGTATCCCTAATGGGTCCAAAGATGCGTCTTAAAATTTTGTTCTCAAAGGTTTGTAACAAGGCTTCGTCTCCTTTCGTTGTACTCCAGGTTTCAGAGCCATACAGCACAACTGGTCTGATCAGTGTTTTGTATATTGTGATTTTGGTGTTACGAGATAGCGCCTTTGATTTTAGTAGATGTTGTAGTGCATAGTATATCTTATTTCCATAGTTGATTCTAGCTTGTATTTCTTCCCTTATGATGTTGGAGCAGTTGAAGATTGTACCCAGGTATTTGTATGTTTCCGTTCTTTTAATGGTCATATTATCTATTTGTATGTGGCCAGAGTTTCTAGCCATTCCGTCTCTTGAAATTACCATATATTCTGTCTTATCTTGGTTGATAACCAGCCCCATCTGTTGGGCTTTTCCCTTTAAGTGAGTCAATATTTCCAATGTCTTTTGTTCACTTTGCCCTATAATATCTATATCATCTGCATAACCAAGCAGCTTGGATGTTCCTCCAATATCACATTCCTCCTTTACCTTCCTTACAACTTTCTCTAGAGCCAGATTGAAGAGTAGCGGCGATAGTGCATCACCCTGTTTCAAGCCAGATGTTATTTGGAAGGGGTCTGATTTCCTGCCTTTATATGTTACTATATTATAAGTATCTTCCATGCATAGTCTGGTCATGTTGATTAACTTCCTTGGTATTCCAAATTCCTGCATAGCATTCCATAGACTATTCCTATGGACACTATCATAAGCCTTTTTAAAATCCACAAAAATGTTATGGAGATCTCTTTTATATTCCCAATTTTTCTCGGCTATTTGTCGTAAGATAAATATCTGATCTATTGTTGATCTGTTTTGTCTAAAACCCGCCTGGTAGTCACCTAATATGTCTTCTGAATATGGTTTTAGTCTATTTAGTAATACTGCGGATAGTATCTTATAGCTTGTGGACAGTAGTGATATTCCTCTATAATTTCCACATTGGAACTTGTCTCCTTTCTTAAAGATAGGTATCAATAATGACTCTTTCCAGTCATGGGGTAATTCTTCTGTCCTCCAGATTTTTATTATTAGTTCGTATAGCTTTAGATGTAATGCATGGCCACCTGCCTTTATAAATTCAGCAGCAATTCCATCAGTCCCAGTTGCCTTATTGTTTTTAAGTCGTGTGATTACATATAGGATTTCTTCAAATGTAGGTTCTTCAATTTGTGGTTCGCATGTTAGAACCTCTTCCTGTGGGAAAATGTTACTTGGAGCTTCACAATTTAGTAATTCAATAAAATATTCTTTCCATGTGTTGCACATTTCCTCATTGGTATTTATCATATTCCCATTTTTGTCTTTTAAACCATATGTGTTTTGTTGGTGCCCTCGTTTCATTGACTTCAGTTCTTTAAAAAATTTTCTGGATTCATTTTTCTGGTGATTAGTTTCCATATCTTTGATTATATTACTCATATATTCTCGCTTCTGCTGTCTGACTATTTTTGTAGCCTCTTTACATTCATTTCTATAATGCTCTTCCTTTTGGATGTTATTGATGTCATTTAACCATACATGTCTGGCATTCTTCTTCCTAATGACAGCTTCTTCACATTTTTGATTGAACCATCTGTTCTTTCTATGCGTGGTTAACACACCGAGACATTCTTCTGCGGTAGACTGAATTGTATTCTTGATGTTCAACCAAGTTTGGTCAACGCTTTCCTCCAAAGGGTTTTGCAGAGTTTCAAGTTTACATTTTATTTCATCTGTAAATTTCTCTTTGACTGTAATGTCTTGCAGTTTTTCTCTGTTATATGTTGGGTGTAATCTTTGTAATTTAGTATAGAAAGTTCTCTTAAGTTTTATTTTAAATTTTGCTCCAACGAGGAAGTGGTCACTGTGGCACTCAGCTCCTCTATAACTTCTGACTTGCTGTTTGTTTGATGCATTTCTGTTGTTAATTAAAATGTGATCTATTTGATTATAGGTTCTCTTGTCACATGATTTCCAAGTTTGTTTGTGTATATCCTTTCTTTGTAGTCTGGTACTGCTAATCTGCAGTCCTTTGGCTTCTGCCAGGTTGATGACTCTCCACCCATTATCATTTGAAGTTGTATGTAGGCTTTCCATACCAGCCACTTTTTTATTAGTTTGCTCTTTACCTATTTTTGCATTGAAGTCTCCCAGCACAATCAGGATGTCCTGTTTGGGGGTTTCTTCTATGACATCTTCCAGATCATTATAAAAGTCTTCTTTAATATCATCTTCTTTCTCTTCAGTGGGTGCATGTACATTAATCATCGTTATATTTATAAAATAACACCTTGGTAAGTGAATTTGTTTCATATTTTTTAACACTTTAATTTCAATGTTATTACTAAACCTCTCATTATTGTCATAATATTTGTAACATATGAATTCATTATTAACATTGTCATGTTCCCTGTGCAATCCTCTTTAATTTGATATGTAATACAATAAACCTGCTAATATTTTAACCATTTTACAATCATTATTGTGACACACCCCTACTTCAAATTTTCTGCCTTGAATTTCTGTTTGGTCAGGACCACTTTTTTGTTTGGCAGGCAATCAGTTAAGGGAAGCTAAGTCACAAAGACAACTTATCACAAACACTAGAAAAAAAGCAGTCATTATATTTGGGCCACATTAGAAGACAGCTTGAGAAAATTCTTGCAGTCTTGTGTCATGGCATGGAAGTGAGTCAACACAAGAATTGAACAATGCGGTCGGAGATCGCAAGTTGTGGAGAAGCATGATCGCCCATACCAGCCGGCAAGACATTGGATCATGATGATGATGATGATATCTGTGTGTGTTTTCCATCTGCCAAGCTTCTCAATCATATTTTTTGTGATTGTATTCAGACTCCCTTTATAAAATGCAATTAATGAAGCACCAAAAAATGAGAAGTAGATGATTAGATTTACTAGAACATGATCACAAGTAACAAACTGTTGTGCCCAAAGCGAAAATGGAGAACCAATAAGTGAACAAAAACAAATCCTAATAAGATGGAAGCAGTATTTCGAACAACTTCTCAACATCCCATCAGATGTCACAGGAATTCAAGAGACCTACGCAGATGTCACTGAAGAACTAGAACCAGACACTAAAAGAAGAAATTATAGAAGCCATCAGATTAGCCCCATTGAACAAATCACCGGGACAGGATGAAATACCAAATGAACTAATTAAAGCAGCAAGAGAAGTAGGAACAGCTTGGCTACATAGACTATTCAACCATGTTTGGGTAGAACAACAGACACCACGAGACTGGGGAAACGCCATAATTATCCCAATTTGGAAAAACAAAGGCAGCAAAAGAGACTGCACACAATACAGAGGCATTTCACTGTTGAGTCATACTGGGAAAATATTTTGCAAAATTCTTGAAAAAAGATTACGAACTACTTTAGAGCCCCAGCTAAGCGAAACACAACTTGGATTTAGGAAAAACAAAGGATGCACAGATGCCATTTTTGCTCTTAGACAACTTATAGAAAAATCAATTGAATTCAATGAAACACTCTACTTAGCCTTTGTCGACCAAGAAAAGGCATTCGACAGAGTAGATAGAAACAAACTGTGGGAAATCCTTAAACAATATGGAGTGAGTACACATCTAACAAACCTATGTAGAAGTTTATACAACAACAGTGAATGCATAGTGAGAGCAACTGGAGGACACTCAGAACCCTTCACCATAAGATCTGGAGTACGACAAGGTTGTGTCCTGTCCCCTCTCTTGTTCATAACATATATAGACAACATGTGTAAAGAAACCAGCCAAGCAGAGACAGCAAGAATACCACATGACGAGAACACAGAAGAAGAACCATCTGCAAATCTAACCATTAGAGAACTCCTGTTTGCGGACGACCAAGCACTAATAGCAAAATCAGAAGCTGAATTACAAGACCACATGAATAGTCTAAATGAAATGTGTAGGGAACATAACATGAAAATTAGCACAAGCAAAACAGAGGTAATGACTATAACTAAAGAAGTACAAACAACAACAATTCACCTAAACGAACATCCCTTGAAACAAGTAAAGAGTTTCAAGTACCTAGGAAGTATAATATCATCAAATGGCAGATCAGAAGACGAGATCGAAAATAGGTGCAATAAGGCAAATCAACTCATTGGACAAATGGCACCAATACTAAAGAACAAACATGTATCAATAACTACTAAGAAAGCACTTTACAACACAATCTTCCTACCAACTCTATGCTACCAATGCCAAACCTGGACAATGACAGAAAAAGAGAAAAGAAAAATCACAACAACAGAAATGAGGTTCCTGAGAAGAATACTCAACGTATCAAGAAGAAATCAGATCAGAAAGAAGAAATCAGGACTAAAGTGGGGGGTTAAAGCAGCACTAGATTTTATTAGAAAGCAGCAAGTCAAATGGTTTGGCCATGCAAGTAGGTTACCAGTCAACAGCATACCACAACAAGCAATGATGTACAGACCAGATGGAAACAGAGGAAGAGGCCGACCACGTAAACGTTGGACGGAGGGAATAGCAGAGTCCATGGGAATGTCGATATATGAAGCCCATAATCGGGCACTCTCACGAAGTTTATACTTCACCTCGACACCGCAAGGTACAAGAGGAACATAATGAGATGAGATGAGATGCCCAAAGCGCTTTCATCAAACAAACACTCACTTCCTTCTTGTCTTAATTTGTCAACTTCTTTCTTCAGACTGCTTTCATAATATTTCATCATCTTCTAACTGTTCACCTTATTATCCCCCTCCTCTTTATGGCCTCCATTCAACAGCCCAGGTTATCAGCTAAAGGCAATACAGAATCAGCACACAATGTGTTAGTGAATGATTTACCTCTCTCACATGTGTCGCCAGTATAACCCTCAGTGCAAGTACACGTAAACCCACGTGGGACATTGACGCACTGTCCACCATTCCGACATGGGTTTACCGTACAGTGGTTGCTGGCTGGAAATGTAAAGCACACTAATTAATATTGATAGCATATGATATAAATGTAAAGTACACAAATTAATATTTATCGCATACAATACAAATCTAAAGTACACAAATTAATGCTCACAGTATACAAGACACATATAAAGTACACACATTAATATTTATAGCATCCTATACAAATGTAAAGTACACAGATTAATATTCATTCAATAAAAATGAAAAGTATACAAATGAATACACATAGGAATATTAGCTGCAGTCATTTCACAAGATGTTGCAATCAACCCAAACATTTATTGACTTTTACGCTTTACAAAGTAAGTTTGCATTCAGTAGTTTGCCACAGCTTTTTGAATAGTCAACAGTATACCATCAAAGTCAACACAAATCAGTTTTATTCCTAATAGAAGATTACTAGACAGACACACACTCAACATTGTCCAGATCAGATGACATTTGGCTGAGGATAAAGCACCACTCCTCTCATGTGCCTAATGGCAAATGTAGACCAGAAATCATTGTCCTCATGAGGTTTTATAGACAGACAGATGGATAGATGGATAGGCAGACAAACAGATTGTTATAGACAGACATATAAATTCATAGGAAGGTAGGAAGGACAGTAGGTAGGCAGGTAGGTAGATAGGTCGGTAGGTAGGTAGACAGACAGTTACAAAGATAGACAAACAGAATGAATAAAATTTATATTCAAAGTGCTTAGAATTGGAGAGAGGTGAACATACATAAAGACAGGCAAACAGCTTGATAGAAAGACAAACATACATATTGATAGACATATAGCTAGACAGACAAATAGAAACAGACAGATAGATTCCCTAGGAATGAAGTCAGCACAGAAAGGGGCAAGTTACCTCACCTACTAATACCAACACTTTTTTTTTTGCATATCCTTTTTATAGAACATCGCTGTCAACACCAGCATTTTACTGCTGTTGTTGATGTCTTGGCAAGTTTATGGTCAGTAGTTTGCCATTGCTTTCTGAACGTCCAGCTCCCTTACCAACTCGTTAAAACCCAGCGCAACATGGTATGCTGCCAAATCGGTCATAGCTGTGTTTCAAATGCGGGTAAGCAGGCTTATGAATCGCTTCTGTAAGCGCTTTCCCATGGAGACCGGCATATCAGGGCCTAGTATACATGAAATCCTATCCCAAAGGCAGCAACTGTTCTGGAACTACCTTTCCTATGAACCAATCTAACCAATGTTGCACACTTACAATCATGCACCGACTCCAGAACCTGGTCACTTAAGGCAATGAAACTGTCCTCACTCTCAATTTCAATGAGAGGGATGCCCTGGGTATCGGCAATGTATTCTATCTCAGATCTGTCCCTGAGTGCAACAGCCAGGGGAACCACGTGCACACCAGCATCAATGGTTAGCAAGACCTCCGAAGCTGTGATATCCCGATTGATTTCCACTGATCCGTCAGTCAACAAGAAGGCAATGTTGTTGGCATCTGGCCTGCATAAATAAACAAATAAATAAATAAAGCAAAATTTTTTTTTACTGATTAAGTGCCATGGGATGATTAATCATCTTAAGCGACTTCCTGTATCTGCCATGGGCTTACATATAGAAGTTTTCCTTATGCAACTCCCTCTAATTTGATATATAATACAACATGTCTGCTTCCATATTAACTTATACATCATAGCTGTGACACACCCCTACGTCCCATTTTCCGCCATCCATTTTTGTTTGGTCCAAACCTATCTTTTTTGTTTTGCACTGTATCTGTTATAACCTCCTGTTATTAGTTCCTCTTCTGTGGGGAGTGTCTCACAACAAGTTATGGTCTACGGTCTTTCCCGTCAGTTTGTAGATCCACAAGCATCTTTGTCATGTTGACATGTCTTACTTTATTGAAAGCATTTGTATTGTCAATGAAGCCAAAGTCGAGGTCTTTATAAAAACCTGAAGAAACATTGCTAATGAAGGCCTACTCCCAGCCAGTCTACAGTGTGCTGAATCATGACCTAGTTTTATCTCATTATGCCCCTCCAAAGATGTGACGTTTCAGTACTAGTCATGTACCCTCTGTCGATTTCTGCACTTGGGGAAGGTTAGCAGAACTCTGCAGCAGTCTCCAAGGAGATAATACTTCTGTTATGGGTTGGGAGGAAAGTTTCTTACACCAACATCACTCCAGAAAATGCAAGCCCTTTTCAGGGCTCAGAAGACTGAGGAAACATTGCTAATGTAGGCCTACTCCCAGCCAGTGTGCAGTGTGCATGAATCATGACAGGGCTCAGAAGACCCGACACCCCATGTATCAGACTTAAGACATGACTCTTTCAGAAGATTCATCAACCAGCCAATTAACTCCTTGAAGGTCAAAGAGTTTTTCAAGTGACAGCTGCTAGAGAGGCCAGTACAAGTCAAATAATAGTTGATAAGAGGATGGTACAAATAAAGTGACAACTGCTAGAAAGAACAGTGTGAGTAAAGTGACAAATGCTATACAGGATAGTACATGTAAAGTGACAACTGCTGAAACAGATAGTACAAGTAAAGTGACAACTGCTGGAACAGATAGTACAAGTGACAACTAATAAAAAGGATAGTGTGAGTAAAGTAACAACTTTAAGAAAGAATAGTATGAGTAATGTGACAACTGCTGGAAAAGATAGTGTGAGTAAAGTGACATCTGCTGGAAAGGATAGTGCAAGTGAAGTGACACCTGCCGGAAAGGATAGTGCAAGTAAAGTAACAACTACCAGAAAGGACAGAACAAGTAAACTGGTAGAAAGGACAGTAAGAGTAAAGTAAGAACTGCTAGAAATGACAGTATGAGTAAAGTAACAACTGCTAGAAATGACAGTATAAGTAAAGCATCAATGTTAGAAAGGAAAGTATGAGTAAAATGACACCTGCCTGAAACTAACTAAGATGTCATTTATTTATCTACATAAAATAGTATAATTACTAACTATAAAAATGCCTTCACCTGTCTCCATTTCTGCGGGTGAACATTTGTGTGCGAACCACTCTCAGAGCATCGGCCATGTTGGATCTACCTGGGGTGTAATTAATGTCCTGGATAGCCCTCAAGACTGTCCCTTCTGAGCTGTGAGGCCCTAAGTGAAACTGGATCATTGCTGCAGAGCTGTACTTGACCACACCAAGGTTGATATCACAGGACAGGATGTTCATCTCTCTGACCAATGCTTGTGCATATGACTTGATAACCTCAAAGTTGGCAGCCCCAACAGAAGAGGAGGAGTCAAGTATCAGCACAACATCAACCGGCGGGCCGCATGCTACAAGACACAGAAGAAAACCGTGTATGTGTTCATTTATTTCTGGGCGGATAATAACACAAACAAATGAGATGAAGGAAGACAGCTCAAATGACATTATTATATCTGAAACAACAAAACAGCAGCAACTAAGGCATTTTCTTCTGCTTCTTGCTTCATTCTGAATGCAGAATTTCACACCTAGCCATGCACCTCCTCCACTCAAAGCTAACCATAGCTGACTTTGGTATGCATGTGTAAAAGGTTGCTTCCTCCAGACAGATTCCATCCAGGGTGACAGGCTCTGTCCATCTCTAGGTTGATTCCCTAGAAATTATGGCCAGTGCTAGAGAACTACTTTCTTTTTGAGATTGCCTACTGTCATAAGGGTTGAACTTGTATAAAGGACATACTGTTGTCCCCCAACCTGATCTGATCTGGCTAGGCATCCAATATCACCACCCAAGAGATCAGGAAGTCATGTCATTCTATTAGAAAAAAAAGGCTCTTGTAAGTATTAGCAGTCCTTTGCTGGGAGTGACCTTTCTAACCAAAAGGCAAACACCATATCCACATGTCTTGCAAATATGTCTCCAACTTCCTCTGTTTTCCATGCTGAAAAGAGGGATAAGACCTCTCTCCCGTTTAGAGATCCTGGAGATACTGATACCAGTAGGTGGATCATAAACCACAGCATTATACAATTATCGTCTGTCAATGAATACACTACCGAGTGAGACGGGATTGCATTCAAAACTATAAAACAAAAGAGGAACTACAAAAAACTATCAACTACATCACAAGAACTTGTCTGTTGGTGTAAACGTAAAAGAGTCACTAAAAGAAGAAGGAGGAGGATGAGAGGAGGAGGAGGAGGAGGAGGAGGAGGAGGAGGAGGGGGAGGAGGAGAAGAAGAAGAAGAAGAAGAAGAAGAAGAAGAAGAAGAAGAAGAAGAAGAAGAAGAAGAAGAAGAAGAAGAAGAAGAAGAAGAAGAAGAAGAAGAAGAAGAAGAATCTCAAAGCCTAGCACTGAAGAGAATGTATTATTGTGTGCACTGATTACTAGAAAGTTGTGAGATAGTTGTGTTCACCATCACTGTGAACAAAGATGTTTACACCAGACAACTGTGCCCAATACTAAAGGTTAGTTGTGGTATATCCTATGACCATGAATTGAATCCCTACCACAAGGTACCAAGATAATCAGCTCCATGGCAAGTGTCATGCTTGCTAACACCAATGTCAGTGATTATAACATTAACAGTGTTGGCTGCACAAACTGCATGGGCAGTAAAGGCAGACATTATGATACTGACCACATCATCCATTCAGTGCCAACTAGTCTGTACAGACATTGGGTGAGAACTATATACCCAATATGCTTGAGGTATTCCATGTATTGTTTATTACACATAACCAACGTTTGCTGAGACTGGCTGAGGCGGTTACAATACATGTGTTAAAACTGCAATTATGCAAATAAAACGACATCTTTCTTTAAAACAACAGTAGCAACACCAAAAAACGAAACGTGACAGTTTACTTCAGTTAAAAGTAATATTATATTGCTTTAATTTATATTATTTATGTAGTTTGCACCAAACAAGGCACAGTGAAATATGTCAGGCAATCACTTGTTCAATATATTGTGTGTGTCTTTATGATTCAAACACATATTATGATATTACTGAAAGTATATGATATTTTTTAGTAATATGTTATTTGCAATTCATTTTTAATCTCAGGCGGATTTAATCTCTTAAAGGCTGGACGGCCATTAATTGGGACTGATATGAACAAGACTTCAATATTTGAATACCTGCTACTAACCAATATGTTTCATTCTCGCCTGGTTACAGTTTTTAAACACCCCACTTATACCATCAATATGACTCTTAAACTCATTGCCAATAATGAATCTGTAATGGTAAATTCAAACTTAGAGCAAAAATTCTTCAACACATCACACCTTTTAAGAATGAATGATCTTAGGTAACTTACATTTTTCACAGTTTTCCCCATAGAATCCACGCAAGCAAATACACATGTAAGACCTGAGGCTGTCAACACACATGCCGCCATTCTGGCATGGGTTCGTGTCACATTGGTTGGTGTCTGCAAGCACCATGCATGAAATGAGAGTTACCTTTCTTGATTTAAACTGTCACTATTAATTAGTTATAAAAGTGTGACGTGTACTGGATGAAAAAAGCAGCTAACAAATGCATAAATATACTGTCAGAACTTTTATTATAATAATAACATTACTTTCCAATTTACAATAACTGTTTGTCTATTTACATTCCATTAAACTAGAATAGAACCAGTTTTAACATATGGCAGTGAATCCTAGACAATAAGTAAACAAGCAAAAAATATGCCTTGGGGTCTTTGGAATGTTGGTTTACAGAAGAATGCTGAAACTTCCATGGAAATGGCAATACTCAATATTTTAAAAGAGGCTAAAACACGAAGACATCTTATCACAATCATCAGAATGTGGCAGTTGTCATTTTTGGGCCACATTATGAGAAGAGAAAAAAAAAAGGAGCAAAGTGTTAATTAAATGGCTCTCCATTCTGTGCCAGAGCAGTCTGAATAACATGACCTTATGTTAGCAACACATAAATTATCAATACCCTTGTGTTGAAGTGAATAAAGATTCAGCTTGATAATCATCCTAATGTACCATGTCTACAAATGTAGATGCTCATGATCTAGCATTACATATGATCTTTCTCTCACTCTTTGCCAATTAATTTTGCCAGTTGTCACTAGACTAAATTTCACTAACACTAATTATGTTTATCTTTAAATACAGATATCTCCCTTTCCAATTAAACTATAAACTGCTTAGGAATAAGAGTTAATCTCCAAATAACAAGAAGCTGCTTGGACATACTGAGAGTCACGGTCCAAGTATAAACTAACCTGTGCACAGAGATCTCACAATGATCTGTGACAGTAGATGGAGATCCTCAAAATTGGTCACCTCAATCAAATTGTCTAGTACTGGTGGTGAAGTCAGACCTCGTAACTCTTCGTTGTCCTCGATCCCAATGGCCACAGTCACAATTGTGACTCCTGCGGATTTGATCAGCCTTGCCTCTGGTAGAGTTTCATGGTTGTTGATGTTTGAATGGCCATCAGTGACAACCACAAGAAGATTTGGAACATCTGTGATAAAGATATAGGCTATATTGCCTGTCTGAGGTCAAGGTAAACACAATGCATGGTTTAAAAAATAGTTAGCTGCATGTTCTTTACAGGACGATGTGATCAATCCCGGCCCTTTGTGATTTACTAGGCAATGAAAGGTGACATAGTGATCTACACTGATGTGTCAGTAGTGAAAAACAGATGTAATGGGTTTCATTGTGAAGGCTAATGGGCGATTCTTGAAAAAAGAGAGTCTGGTATATGAGACTATGACTTCAAGCATGAGAATGGAGGTGGAAGCAATAACAGCAGCATTCTGTTGGTTAGAGGAGACCACTGCAACACACACTGTATTCATTACGGCCTCAAAGAGTCTGCTTAGTAAGGTGGAGAAAGGAATGTTTTCGCTTCATAGGTCACAGATGTTGAGAATTGTATGGATTTTTTGCCCTGGCCATGCGGGAATGTGGAGGAATAAACAGGCTGATAGGCTGGCAGGGAATGCACCTCTTGGTGGTAGGTTACCTATGGAAAAGGGAGAGGTGGTCGTGCGCCTGTGGGACTAGATGGAAAAGGTGGAGGAACAGATTGAGAGCCTGTATGTGAGAAGAATGAGATTGCGGAGGATGGGTAGGGGTTCTGGAGGAATCTCAAAACTGAGAGGGAAGATCAGGAGAACTTTCAATCAAAAAGCAGTGGGAATGATTAGTAGTGTGACTCTTCACTGGCTGTTGAACGAGGGAGACGGCGCATGAATGGGAATGTCCTGAGTGCAGTGATGTCGGTTCTTAGCTCAACTCAACTCAACTACTAGGCAAGGTTAGCTCAGTAGTTTGCCATTGTTTTTTGAACAGCCAATGCCTCATACCATCAAAATCAACACACCGAGGATTGTAGGTTTGATTCGGGTCGCATCTTTCAGTTCACGAGTGCATTTTTTCTGAGACTCCTGAGAGTCATCACTGGAGCTACGGAGTTCATGCTTTATGCGTGCTTTCCGCACTGCGGAAAGAGACTGAGCCATATGGGATAAAACATGGTGCAGTGAAGTCGACTTTTAAGTGACTTTTTTAAGCAACATAATGGGCTGCTTCTAAATTGTGCACAACTGTTTTCAAGCCCTGGACTCGGTATAATGAGGGAATATGAAACTGAATCTCACTATCCCCCAAGCCACAGCCCTATTTAAAGTTACTTGCATGTCCAGGACGTTGCAGTCAACCCCAGCATTTTTTGGTTGTTTCTGATTTACTAGGCAAGTTTATGTTCATTAATTTGCCATTGCTTTCTGAAAAACTTATGCTCTTACCACAGTTAAATATCAACACATAATAGTCAGCTTCCAAACTGCCTGCAGCTGAATTCGAACATGGTATGCAGGATTGTGAATCACACTCGCTATCTCTTTGCTACATGTACTGGCAAACTGTCCCGGCTGAGAATCTTTGTCACAGCTGAGTATCTTCTGACACAGCCGAGTATCCTTTGTCACAGCAAAGAATCTTCTGACACAGCTGAGAATCTCTGACAAAGCCGAGAATCTCTGACAAAGCCGAGAATCTTTGACAAAGCCGAGAATCTTTGACAAAGCCGAGAATCTTTGACAAAGCCGAGAATCTTTGTCACAGCCAAGAATCTCCTAACACAGCCGAAAACCTTTGTCACAGCCAAGAATCTTCTGACACAGCTGAGAATCTTTGTCACATCTCAGAATCTTCTGACACAGCTGAGTATCTTTGTCACAGCTGAGAATTTTCTGACAAAATCAAGAATCTTTGTCACCACCGAAAATCTTCTGACACAGCTGAGAATCTTTGTCACCACCAAGAATCTTCTGACACAGCCGAGTATCTTTGTCACAGCCAAGAATCTTCTGATATAGCTGAGAATCTTTGTCACAGCTGAGAATCTTTGTCACAGCTGAGAATTTTCTGACAAAGCCGATAACTTTTGTCACATCTGAGAATCTTCTGTCACAGCCGAGAATCTTTGTCACATCTGAGAATCTTCTGACACAGCCGGAAATCTTCTGACACAGCTGAGTGTCTTTGTCACAGCTGAGAATCTTCTCATCTTCTTCTTCTTCTTCTTCTTCAGCTTTCCGAGCCATTGAGGTTCTTTGCTGCAAATACAATCCATCTCCATTCGTCTCTCTGGTGGACCTTCTCTTGCCAGTCGTTGATTCCAAGTGCTTGTAGGTCTGTACATGTATTATCTCTCCACCGTCTTCTTGGTCTACCTCGGGGTCTGAGAATCTTCTCATACAGCTGAGAATCTTTGTCACATCTGACTATCTTTAGTCATGGCAGAGACTCTGATGGCATGGGTGACACTCTAATGTCAATATATACTCTGCCATTTATGTATGGCTGGTATGATAACTAGCTGCTTGTAGGCTCACTCTCATTTTGACTTTACAACTATCATAATAAGGTCACTGAGTAAGACATCACTTAGAATGACTTGACATAATGCCAAACAGTTTTCATGATCTATTCTCACATTGATACTTCCCATAGTCACATTGCACATTTACATTAAAACAGTTCTATATCACACTATTAAAATGACTAAACTATGTCTGGTGGTGAGGTGAATATCCTCATTGCCTTCACTGACTCTCGACCCATCCAACCTGGACCACGGTCGACCTCTCACTGTCACGCTGAGATGAAACCTCTATTCTCTTGGACCTGGTCAAAATCTTATCTCTCGCACTCAGCAAACTGCCATTTTGATCCTGAGCACTAGTCACGGACAATTGGTCCATGAAACAAACCCCAAGATAGATATGTCCAATTGCATGTGACTTTATCATCCCCATAATCTAGTGTCTTGCCATGTGTGGGTGGGTGGGGAGATGTATGTGTGTGTGTGTGTATGTGGAAGTGTGGGTGGGGATGTGTGTGTGTGTATGTGGAAGTGTTGGTGGGGATGTGTGACTGTGGGATGTGTGTGTAGGGGATGTGTGTATGGGTGGGGAGATGTGTGTGTGGGTGGGGGATGTGTGTGTGGGTGGGAGATGTGTGTGTGGGTGGGGATGTGTTTGTGGGTGGGGGGTGTCTGGTTTGGGGATTGATGATTGGGGGGGGGGGGGGGGGTGGAGGATGTGTGGGTGGGTGAGTATGCAGGTTGGGGGATGGGTGGGAATGTGTGTGGGTGTGTGCAGGATGTGTGGATGGGTGGGGGAATTGTGTGGGTGGGGGATGTGTGTAAGTGGGGGATGTGTGTAAGTGGGGGATGTGTGTAAGTGGGGGATGTGTGGGTGGGTGTGGGATGTGTGTGGGAGGAGGTCCAGGAGTGTGTGTGGGGGATGTGTGGTTGGGGGATGTGTGTTTGGTTGGGTGGTTGGAGGTGTGCGGGTGGGTGGTGGAGGATATGTGGGTGGGTGAGTGTGTGTGGCCTATGGGATGGGTGGGGGATGTATGTGTGTGGGCAGGGAGATGTGTGTAGGTGGGGGATGGGTGGGGGAATGTGTGTGCCTGATGGTGTGTGTGGGAGATGTGTGGGTGGGTGGGGGATGTGTCTCATAACATGGTAATATGCATTGTTTATGTTTAAAGCATTCATTTGACAATGTTTTTTTCCCATGTGAATGTATCATGCACTATTCATGAACGAAACATGAGTAATTTGAAGGGCCGAATATAAGATGGACCTGCTTGTCCAATTTGTTACCCTTTGAAAATAAAGTAAGTTTGTTTATTTGCCAAATGGTAAGGGCAATCATACCTAAATATCTATTGTATTTATGTTTATCTATCATCCCATTAAACAGAACATGCAAATCCTTTGAGAATATACTGTCTTATAGGCATGAAATATTGAACATTTCATGTATAATATGATGCATATAGGTATTTCAATAACTTGCGCTGAATACAAACTTGATCAACATTTATTATTCTCAATTTTATTGCCATACTTATCCAATTGCTGTTCCAGAGTTTTCATGTAATCTGCAGCATAAAAGTGTGTGCTCTGCTGTTGCAAGGACGTTAACTTCACGTTCAACCTCTGCATGCATTATCCCTGAAATATTTACTGTGCTACCAAGGTATGCTTTTAGCGGACTACAAATATGAAAATAACTTGGAGGCTAAATTGAGCCTGTACATGGAAGAATTACAGCCTTCGTTGTTCAATATTTTTCTGGATTTATTGAGATGTCTAGTGTTTGGCATTGTCTTGATCAAGCAGTACTCCTCTTGCCAGCAGACATGGATGTTATCTTTGAATTACATCCTGAAGCTACTCAAGCTAATCAGAAAGGTAGATGATGTTGCCATTGAATGCCATCATTAAAAACTACTAACTATTATTTTCAATTTTCCCTAATTAGTTTGCAGCTTACCAAATTTACCTTATGAGTCACCATTAAAAAAAAAAACAAGGCTATCAGTTCTGTCTACTGGCTTTTCCTGCAACTCACAGCAAAGTCATCTACATACTTTATGGATTTTTCAGTCAAACAATTCTGACACTTGGTTATGAACTAGTAACAATTTCTAGAGAAGTAAAAGCATCTTCAAATTTAGCTATGTGAACATTCTATTCTCTGCCTCTCTTCCTGCTTTACCGCTGTTCCCCTAATTTGCATACGGACATAAGAATGAACATAGTACAGTAAGCTCACCATGACGATCTCCATTTCTTGATGTAAACATCTCCGTACGAGCTCGTCTTAAAGCATGAGCAGTATGAGTACCTCCATACACATATGATATTTTGTGCACTGCATTATAGATTTCGTCTTTTGTGGTATATGTATTTAGTTGAAACTCAACCTTTGAAGAATCACTGAAAGTATACAAATTTATTTGTAAACAATTGAGTTAAATAATCAAGAAAATAGAAGGAAACAAATTTTTTAAAAATCAACTTTTGCTGGATTATATCTAGTGACTTGTCCTATACAGAACATTCCCCCCATAAAAGTCTCTCTCACTAATTATTTTGATTGGCATAGTTTTCTAGGTATCCGTAAAGGAGATAGCCTGTCATTGTTTTGCTTCTTGACAGTGACCATACTGGACAGTGACCATACTGGGCAGTGACCACAGCCAGAGTTAAGTTAACCCAAGAACTGACAACATAGCACTTGAGACATTCTCAGGACGTGCTCAATCCTCATCTGCAACAACCAGTAAAGAGTCCCAATACTAATGGTATCAGTATATAACCAGGAAAATAGTTCCTAACCAATCCCCTGTTATGGCCTGATATTTTTTCTGACCTGTACATATATGAGGGTCGAGCCAGTCTCATAAAATTTACATCTACAACTTTTCTAAAAATTCTTTGGCAAGAGTCTTTGTTTTTCATAATCAATATCACAGCATTCAGGTCAAATTTCAAAACTCTTCCATCTTCTTTGGCAAATTTTGTAAGGTATAGATGCTTATCATTCAAGTAACAAACTGGGTGTCAACATGCCAGATTGGTCTCTTCATACATCTATGACATCCGGTGATAAGGATGGGAACATGTCACCATCATAATAATATGCAAAGGTCAGTATGGCTGAATGAATAAGAGTAGGGATTGAACCCGCTACCTTGGCATCACCTGTCTGCTGATGCCGAGGTAGCAGGTTCAACCCCTACACCGGTCAGTTGGACTAAATGCTGTCTTCTGGTCCTTGATTGGAGGTGTAAATTACAAGTACCTCAGAAGCCAGAGTGGGTTTGCCTGATGGTGAGGGACACTGGTAATAGAGAAAGCTAATCCACACGCAAACATCAGTCCGATGCACTACACGTAATAGCTCATGTATGGACTATGCTTGAGTTTAAAGCCAGTGAACCCACACACACAAATAATAATATGCCATGGCACCAATTACACAACAAACTAATGCAAATGTTTCTGGCTGAAAAGAAAAATAAACCCCACTGCTTATACTGCTGTGGCAAAGTGAATTGTCATGGATTTCCCATATATTACGTTCATAATTATATAAGATGAGTTGACGAGTTACCTTCACCACTATCATTTCCTGTAATAACACCAACTCGGAAGAAGCCATTGTCAATTTTTATAGTTACCTGAAAGTAATAACACCAACTCGGAAAAAGCCGTTGTCAATTTCTAAGTCGTTCACAGTTGTCTTTGTGAAATTTTTCACTAGCTCAAAATTTTCCTCTCCAACACTGCCTGAACTGTCCAGCACAAAGATAATATCTCCTTTAGCATTGCATTCACCTGCAGGAGAACAAATGGAAATATTCATATAACGAATACAACAAGAAAACATATATACAGTAAAATGGGAGCTGAGGTAATGTAGTGGCTAGCATGTTTGCTAGGCAGGCCGGTGATTATGAGTTCATACCCACGTCTTATACTAAATATAATTGATATGCACTAATAAGACATGCATCAGGTGGAGTGGCGGGTTTCAAGTCAACAAGCAAAAAATAGAGAGCATCTGTTGAATTTTGTCCCTGGGACATGCTGGTATCATGGGAAATAAACTGGCAGACAAACTAACTTGGTCTGCACCACTTGGTGGGGTATTGGTGCATGTGGCAATTGTGTGTATAGTGCAGAAGAACAGGTAGATCCTCACTGCCTGGAGAGAATGATGCTGCAGGGAGTGACCAGAGGATCTGACAGACACTCAGGACTCAAAGGAAAGACAGACACATAATCAGACTGCTACTGGTACCATTAGTATTGGGACTCTTTGCTGGCTGTTGAAGATGAGGACGGCGTACGTATGCAAGTGTCCCAAGTGCTGTGATGTTGGTTCTTGACCCAACTCACTTTATAATTCACTAATATTGACTCTGTCAATGTCAGGCAACACATGAGGTTGTGTACACACAGTTGTGTGATTGCTTTTCCCACTGAATCCCAACCATTGCATAATGTGTTCTATTTATTTTTACTTTAGCCAGAGCGGGCTAAAGAAATCTGGCTTCTCATGATTAACTTCCTCTTTAAAAGTACTGAACTCAGGAATTTGAATAGTTCTTATCTTCATCTTAAAGCAATGGCAAATTACTGAACGTAATATTGCGAAGAGATCCCAACGGCAAAAAATGCTGGTATTGACTGCAGTCCTGTAAAAATTATGCAACTAATTTGTTTTTAAATCTTCACCTTGGGCATCAGCTATGAAAGCTTTTGGGACTGAAATAGTCTATAATACATTATATCAGAATCATGACAACAGATACTGAGCATGTGCTCTGCTACAGATTTGTTTTGTAGAATACAAGGTTAACAAGCAAACGTAGATACAGGATGAGATTCAATAAGTCTACTCTACAACTGAAAACTGAACCAGTGATCATGTACTACAGCCAACAGGGAAGTAATAGTTTTCCCAACTATGAAAGCCACATTCTGTCAAGGACATAATACATGATGATGATTGTGGATACAACTGAAAGTATTCTGGTCGTGGGGAATGAACAGGCAGCTGTGTAGTTATTTACTTGATATAAAATGAAGATACATTAATCTGCCTGCTCTGTGGCAAAGTGGTTACAAATGCAATTTGCAATCATGCAATCAAAACACAGCCTCAGGCGATTTAGAAGCAGACCACTTTGCACTAGTTTTCATACAATGGCATGAGCGTCAGTCATTCAGAAAGCAATGGCAGACAACTGAACATATATCTTGTCAATAAATAAAAAATAAATGCTAGGGTTGACTGCAACATCCTGTAAAGGATATGCAACTAACTTTAACAGTACAGATTCAAACCTGTAAAAGTTATCATAGGTCCTTGATGTAGAATTAAGTTAGATAACACCAATTCATGAACTTATATAATACAAATTCATACCTGTGAAAGGTATGACAGGTCTGTTTGTTCGACGGGGTGGCCTCGTGACAGGCACGGTTGGTACAGGTGGCCTGGAAGTTAGTTCTGGAGCTAACAAAATATTCAAACACAATGTCTGATTGTAAAGATACACAAAATCAGCAAACAGATAATAATACATTAGTCCAAAAAAAAACAAACAGATAATAATACATTATCAAACAACAAACAGATAATAATACATTGTCAAACAACAAACAGATAATAATACATTGACAAACAACAAACATAATAATACATTGTCAAACAACAAACATTTCTATGGTGTAGCCTTCTAGTCACATGCTATTACAATTTCTTTTGATTTGCCAAACAATTCATCATCACCATATGCTATGTCCATAAGCATGGGTGGTCATGTTTTGCCATCTCACGTGATCACCAGAGTCGTGGATCAGTTCCGTGTTTTATCTCGGCCATGTGGCCAAGCCATCCAGATATTTACTTTTCTGTCTTCCCCATGCTCTTGTCCCCTCAATCCTGCCATTTGAAACCAAGATCTCTAGTTTGTTTCTTCTCATTACATGCCCAAAACATCTTGACTATCTACATCTAATTTAATTTCTCTAATCATTTTATGTTGGTCTCCCTAGCCGAGGGGTTAAACGACTTTCTTTGTAATCCCATTTATTCACGTAGGGTCTTGCAGCGGGCGAGAATTGGTAGCAGTTCTTGCCGCATTGGTGACTTACGGGATAAGTGAGCCGGCCGCTTAGAAAGCAGTGGCAAACTACTGAGCGTAATTTTGCCAAGAAATCAACAACAGCGGTGAAATGCTGGTGTTGACAGCGATGTCCTGTAAAGGATATGCGCAAAAAAAAAAAAAATCATTTTACGGTTTTCATGTGTTTCTTGTAGGACTTGCTCATTGGTTTTTCTGTCTATCCGTGGTATTCTTTGCATTTTTCTCAGAAACCACATTTACAGTGCCACAAGATGATTTTCAGCTTGTCTGCTCATTGTCCACGCATCACAGCCATACAAAGGTACACGTGCTATGTAGCACTTCAACATTTTTTCTCATTGCAATTGCCATTTTGTTATTGGTCAGTATGTTTTCCATCTTGCAAAAGGCTACCTTTACCATAATCTCTTCAACTCACCTCTCATCAGATGTTATGACTGTTCTGAGATAACTGTAAAATTCATGTACCATAATAAGTAAATACAAATCTTGGACCGGCACTATTTTGAAACACTGCACAGTCATTAAAAATACGCCCTGTATTACAATGTGGTATTTCTTTCTGTTTTACATTGCAAAAATATTATCTTTTTCTGTTATTTGTCCTACTGCTTTTGCTATAAATCACTGGGTATATATAGCCTGTAGAGTTGTCTGTCGAAAGTGCTACACACAGCATGCACTCAGTAGCTCCCTCAATTACCCCCATGAGTTTGAAAACATTGCACCTTTAAACAAAATGGCGGAGTCTGCAAACAAACCCACACCCTTCATAAGCTATACCCGCTACTGTATATTTCCAACACTCTTGAATTTATTAACACAGCTACACTTTATTATCGGCGTCTGCGGTGGAAGGGCAGCAAACATGATTCCCAATCCCAAATACCACGCTTGAAGTCAGCTTCATATGATATGGAAGCCAAAACCTTGTGTTTATTTTCAACAATGATATCAGTATTGGCAAACTACAGAACAAAAACTTGCCTAGTAAATCACACAAACAGCCAACAATTTCTGGGGTTGATGGCAATATCCTTTACAGGACATGCAACAAACTTTAACACTCCATTACACTCTTAACTCTTCTTTTTAACCAAGTTCTTCTAAATCATGTCCATTTACTGTGTTCATGACAAAAAACACAAAGTATATCTCTATAAATAATATTATTTGATATTAAATCTACACACATTTTTAAAATCTCAAAATAGTTTAAAAACCAACTTTAAATGGTTGTTGCCATTCACCGGTTAAACTGCAGGTCACTTTATGTGGCATGTGGTGTTAACAGGTAATTCCATTTCAGATAACGCTGCAGCAGTGTGCAATCTTAGCCTTATATTGTTTGTTAGTCAGTCGTCAGATTACCCTCCCTGCACATCAAACTATTCAGTCCATAAGTACATAAGTAATCAGATTCCGCTCCGCAGTATCTCCCTCAGCATGCAGCTGTGTCGGTTGACTATCATTCTTTGGCATCCCAACGGATGATCTTATATAGCTTGACCGAGTCTGACTTGACATTCTCAAGCATTAGCCCTTCTATGCCTAATGTTATGGCATGATAAGGTGAGGTGATCAGTTCTATTAGTCATTGCCTTTGTTTCCCAGAAGATCAAATATGTGTTATTTTATGTGCTCAACTTCAGCATGACTCCCTGAGTTCAACCGCCCAGGCAATACATCCAACAACTCTGGGATCTAAAACTGAACTCAGAGTGTCTCTGTGGTGAAGTGGTTACACTGCCTGCCTCCCACTCCAAAGGTTGTGAGATTGATTCTGGGCTACATTTACAAGTTCACGAGTGCAACTTTCTCGAAGATTTCTGGGGGTTATGGCTGGGCTGACAGAGTTTGTGCTTTGTGCGATGTTTTCTGCAGGCCGCCTTGTAGAAAGAGATTGAGCCATATGGGATCAAACCAGGGACAATTAAGTCTTTGCTCTGGCCTTTAAACCCTTTTTAAACTTGGGCGACTGAGTTGATAACCGATCTCATTAACCACAATGCTATAAGGCATTCTAAATGATAAATGTTCTGTTCCTATTATCATCACTGCACTCCAGACTTGTCCACAAGAGATCCATCTCTATTGCAAATTACCAGTCTACAGTGACTAATTGCGACAATTGAGTGTTAACTGTCAAGCCTACTTATTTGCTTGCTGAACACTCTAAATCAGTGGTTCTCAACTGGTGGGGAATTTCCCCCCCCCCCCCCCCCCCCCCCCCCCCCCCCCCCCAGGAGAGAATTTAAGGCTTCCAGGGGTGAATTAAGATTATTTCAAGATCGTGTTAATACAAGAACCAATTACTTGATATTGTTTTTCCCTTCATACTGTACTGTTCTGTACGTCTCACCCTTCTAAAATTAATTTTATGAAGTAAGTAGATCCACAAATCATGTTTTGTGTGGATGTCTAGACTTGTTTTAGTATGTGCTATTAAATTTAGCTTCCGTTTTTATGTATACTGTGTAGGGGCGGGGGCGGTATTTTTAGGTAGGAAATACGAAAGGGGGGAATGACGTTCTCAAAATATGGTGAAAGGGGGCACGGGCCAAAAAAGGTTGAGAACCACTGTTCTAAACACTCAAAATTTCAATCACAACTGTTCATATTTTAACTTTTGATCTTGATTCATCCGGCTGAAAATCCTTAAAGGATTTATAAGGAGAGTTTACTGCATTGGTTAAACTTCTCATACAGTGGCAAACCAGTGTATCTGCGAGCTAATTGCATTGGTTAGTTAGTTAGTTAGTTAGTCGACAGATCATCCTCATTGCACATCGAACCATTCAGTCCATAAGTGCTCGGATCCCCTCTTCAGCAAATCCCACAGCGTATAGCGGCTAACGACGCCAGTTCTGTGTTGGTTTATCAATCTTCTTTGGCTTCCTGCGTAGTGTTCTTGTTTGGCCACCCCTCTTTTAATTTGCTGTTCTCGCAGTCTGGCATGGTTGTAGATTCACAGTCATTGGTTAACATTCTGATACAGTGGCAAACCAGTGTATCTGTCAGTTCACTGCATTGATTATCCATTTGATGCAGTGACAGACCAGTGTATCTATCAGTTAAAATATTAACATAGCATTGGTTAACTGTCTGATGCAGTGACAAACCAATATATCTGTGAGTTCATTGCACTAATTAACCTTCTGATACAGTGAAAAACCAGAGTATCAATTCTTGTACATCTTTACAGAAACAGAATAAAAATGAAGCAGAAAATATAAAATTATGCTTGAAGGATCTAAGGAAACAACAGGCCCACAAAAGGTCAGCATGGCCAAATGGATAAGAGCTCTTGCTCTTAAACTTCCAGTGTTCTGATGCCGAGGTAGCGGGTTCAACACCCACACCAGTCAGTAAGACTAAAATGTTGACTTCTCGTCCTTGACTTGGGGACATAAATCACAAGCAAATCTGAAGTCGGAGTGGGTTTGCCTGATCGTGAAGGACACTGGTAATAGAGAATGCAAATCCACACATAAAATGCAGTCCAATGCACTAGAAATAGTAGCTCATGTATGCATTACGCCTGACTTTTAAACAAGGTTACAGAGAGGAACGTAACATTTGACAAGAAACAACTAGAAGTGCTACACAAATATAGATTTACCTCTGTCTATTTTGTATTTATATATGCCAGGGATTTCTCTCAATTCATCTTCGCTGGTGATAATCATTCTGTACTCATCAAGTGGCTGAGAACTAATCTCATCCAGCTCAGTGCTGTTTCTGATGTTGAGACCAACTGTATAAATACCAACACCAAGATCTTTCAAACGGTTGGCTGCTGCGTAACTCTGTTTACTGTCTGAACTGACATCGCTACCTGATGGGATTGAGGTGAGGCAATACTAAGACATTTTTGATAATGTATTATTTATAAACAATTCAGCTCATTCAAATTCTTATTTTAACTAATTTTGTTTACTGGTTTTTATGTTTGGATTGAAAAGATGGTACACAAGAATATTTTTGTGTTGTGGGAAGAGAGACAAGGAACCACACATTTCATAAATGTACCATGTTTCTAAAATTTGTTTGTAGTTTGTTAACATCTGGATTCATGTATTTTTGTTTGCTGTTGAAGGTTTTCTAGTCACATGTTTTCTATAACATGTGAATGCAATCATGCAAACCTGATCCTTTTCACTTTCCATTTTGTTTTAAATATAAATGAGGGTGACAAATAAAAGGTCTGCAAGGTATTTTCATATTATAATGATAAGAAACGCACTCTACAACACAATCTTCCTACCAACTCTATGCTACAAATGTCAAACCTGGACAATTACAGAAAAAGAGAGGGGGAATTATAACAATGGAAGTAGATTCCTGAGAAAAGAATACTCACTACTCTATCGCTGTTTATGCTTCACCTAAACACTGTTAGATTACAAAGAGATGAGATGAGATAAGAATGTATCAAGAGGAAAGAAAATCAGAAAGTAAGAAATTAGGACTAAAGTGGGGGTTCTAGCAGCGCTAGATTTCATTCGAAAACAGCAAGTTAAATGGTTCAGCTATATAACCAGGCCACCAACTAACAGTATACCACAACAAGCAATGGTACACACACCAAATGGAATCAGAAGAAGAGGCCGACCATGTAAACGATGGACAGAGGGAATAACAGATTCCATGGAAATCTCAATAATGAAGCCCATAAATGGGCACTCTCCCACTGTTTATGCTTTATCTTGACACCGCATGGTACAAGAGGAACAAGATGCGATGAGAGAGATGAGATGATGAATGATGCTCCAGTATACTGAAAATAACAGCATGGCCACTGCCTAAGAATTTAAAAAAAGCCTCTAACTTAGAAATCTAACCCACAAGTGAATATCTAAATTTGAATAATGAAGACACAAACAATAGATTGCACGATTTATTGCCTGGCATATTTCGCTGCATCTCGTCAGGTACATACTGCAGAAATCACACAACGTAACGTAAATTAACTAGATAAATCCTTCAAGTTGAAATATACACATATTCGCACAGTAATGTCAATTGTCTACCAATTTTCACAATTGTCTATGGTTGACAGAGACACTGCCTTTCGCGTGTTGTTTAACACACATAATACTCGCTTGTTAAAGTTTGCAGAAGCAATTATGATCAATAAACGCAAGCCAGAATTGTGCAAACAGAAAGACATGTTAGTCAGCTTAAAATTACCGTGGTAGACAATTGACATTACTGTGTGAATATGTGTATATTTCAACTTGAAGGATTTATCTAGTTAATTTACGTTACGTTGTGTGATTTCTGCAGGATGTACCTGACGAGATGCAGCTAAATATGCCAGGCAATAAATTGTGCAATCTATTGTTTGTGTCTTCGTTATTCAAATTTACTACGGGAAAACATTGTTTTGAATATCAAAATTGTGTGTGAAAGGAAAAGATAACACCTAAGTGTGAAATAACAATAGAAGGGAACATTCTTAACAAAGGTGTTAAAGTGAAATAACTAAAGGAAATTATAACATCAGATGGAAGATGCATGACTGTGATTAAGAATAGACTTGGTAAAGCAAAAGCTGCATTCAAGAAAAAAAAGTTTCTTATACAATAAGAAATTACCTTTGAATATAAGAAAAAGAGTGTTTGAAACATTATACAGAATATGTTCACAGGAGTGAATCACGAAACGTAAATGAATACATCAGGAAAAGATTAGAAGCAATGGAGATGTGGTTCTTGAGACGAATGTTGCAAACACCTTGGACTGCCAGAGTAACTACCAACGATTGCCTGGAAGAGGCTAATGAAACTAGAACTTTATATGGAACTGTCAGAAAAAAGCAAACGGCATTCCTTGGGTCATGTAATGAGAAGAGAGGCATTAGAGAACATCGTGACAACTGGAAAGATCAGTGGGGAAAGATGCAGACCAACAGAAAGTGTGCTGGACGGACTGAGATGGTGACATGGTGCAATATTATCAGCAGAGCACCAAGGACCAAGATTTGTGGAAAGACATGAATGTCTATGCCAGCTGGCAAGGCTTATGACAATGATGATGTGAAACTGAGGCAAGCCAGCTCCAGTTGTGCTAAAGTTGGACGTGGTGACTGACGGTATGGACAACAATCATGTGGATATTTTTATATTAGACAGGACACCTCAACAATCTTCATCATAACTCTTTCAATTCCACAAGGTTATAGCAGCTGGACAATAATACCAACAACAAAATAATAAATGTTGTGCAGGAATATGTATACATTATAAAAACAAATACATTGCCAGATTTCTTCAGTATGTTCTGAATAAACATTAGGAATACAATAACCACACATACTATATTGAATGGTGGACACTATAATAGCCAATCATAAACAACATACATGTTCAATGGTAGACATGACAAACAGCCAATCACACATGGTATGTTGAGTGACAGACATGACAAACAGCCAATCACACATGGTATGTTGAGTTATAGACATGACAAACAGTCAAACACACATAGCACGCTGTTAGGTAGACACGACAAATAGCCAATCATACATAGCACGCTGTTAGGTAGACATGACAAATAGCCAATCATACATAGCACGCTGTTAGGTAGACATGACAAATAGCCAATCATACATAGCACGCTGTTAGGTAGACATGACAAATAGCCAATCATACATAGCACGCTGTTAGGTAGACACGACAAATAGCCAATCACATATGTAACATTGATAGGAAAAGAAAGTGCTAAATGTCACACAACACTGTACCTGTAAGAAAAACCACAACATTTTTGGCTTTGGACCGGTCACCACTGCCGCTCGTGAACATATTCCTTCTCACGTAATCAAAGGCACCTGCAACATCAGGCCGGCTAGTGGTTCGCTGGTTTCGGAGACCGTCTACAGCTCTCAGAATTTGATCTTGGAAGTTGTACCTTCACAAACAACACACTGGAGGTCAATGGAAAGGTAAGGACACAACAGGCAAGTTGAATGCTGGCACTAACGAAGTTGATATGGAACTGCCCTGGTGATGTCATGAGCATGGTTGGACACAGGCTTAAGGCCCCGGCTTGCCACTAGCCAAAATAGGGCAAGATTGGCCACCTATTCCTCCTTACTGTGAGGCCTACAAAATGTAATGGCACTGGTGTTTGTCCATCAAGAATGATGATGACCATTCATTTCATCCAGTGGGGTTGAAAGTTTGAGCCGTGAGTTCTAAGATGGCTGGCAAGACCTATTTTGGGTCAAAATGTTTTTAACAATGTGGGCAAAAATGTTTGATGTTCCAGAAATATCTCCTGCAGTGGTTTTTTTGTCCAGCTTTTTGCACAGCTCTTGCAGTCCTGTTTGCTTCACAAGCGACTACACCCTTGCGTAATGATGTACACCATAAATTTCGGTCTTTGGCAGCAGTAGTCTCCCAAGTGTCGTGATAAATTCCAAAAGCTTTTAGTGAGATGATAATGGCACTAACCCATCACAGACCGATAACAGGAAACTGCTTTTTTTTTTTTTTTTTTTAAGTTGCGTATCCCTTACGGGATGTTGCAGTCAACACCAGCATTTTTCAGCTGCTGTTGATGTACTAGGCAAGTGTAACGTTCAGTGGTTCGACCGGCTCCCATACCAGCACGTTATAGCACAACGCGACACGGTCTGCTGCACAAATCGGTCACAGCTGAGTTTCGAACGCCTGGTACCCGGCTCACGAACCGCGTTCGCAAGCCTTTGGCCACGGAGCCGGAAACTGCCTTAGGACAATAATAATAGCAAATGGTAGGAGCCACAGTGATGTACACGTTTACCTCCTGGCTTGTTAGTCATTTGTTTGATTCCTCATTGAGACAATTTTGAGAAACCAATGTCCTGGGCTGCCAGTTGTACCCAGCCTTAAATGGAAACCAGGAAATGTCCTTGGAAGTGAACGTGGCCACAGGCTAATACTGACCACATCACCGACTGAGTGCTGATTGGTCTGTAACCCTTGTTCCATTATGATCATACTACAGTCAGTGTAATGTCCTAACCATTAAGCCAACATGCCCCGCTAATCTGACATGATACTACAAACAATACTGCAGGTGTGAGCAGGTGGTGTATGAAAAAAATGATAGCCATAAAGATAGGGAGTGCCTTGATAAAGATATAAAGTATCATGATAAAGATAGTATGGGATGCAGAGGTGTTTCCAAGGCACCAGGGCCAGGTTCTATACTGACCAAGACATACGTCCTAGTCGTGCGCCCTGGGCAACAAGTTCCTTCGGGGTCCTGCTACCGCAATAGGATCGCTGATTCTTCCGAAGTCGGAGAGTATCCGCCTGCATGGCGAGGAACCACCAGTCTGCACACCAATAAGCCAGACATGGGACAATGGATACTCACGCAAACCTCAGTCCTGTATGACATCACACTGATGTATAATAAATAATTGATATATAAACGTATAATTATAAAGACAAAAAGTATAACGGTAAAAATAGAATGTTTTTCAATAAAGACAAAGTATAATAATAAAGACGAAAAGTACAATGATACAATACAGGTAGGAAGTATAATGATAAAGACAGAAACTATAATCATATAGATAGAAGGTATAATGATAAAGATATAAAGTTTGACTTCCAGTCCCCAACATGGCGGATAGGCATTTCAACTGTTAAGCCTCTGGTGTGTTTACGCTTCTGGCTATGGTTTGCAGTCGCATTTTCCTCATGTTGGACTGGTAGTGCATGGTTCCGTTGCCCTGCAAGTGATGTGAGTGTGTGGTGTGACACTGTGAGCTGTGAATTTCCTTTGGAATTTTTTTACATCTGCCCACGATTGTTGTAGCATGAACTGCATGTTTCGGAACGATGGCGGTTTGCCTGTCGCTAGGAATTGACTAGATTACCTTTTCTGTTCATGAGTGCATTTTTCTCAGAGACTCCTGTCGGTCGTTGCTGGCGCTACGGCGTTCATGCTTTGTGCGATGCTTTCAGTGGGACGCAATGAAGGTGATCCTCTCGACTTTTAATGCAGTAATCTGTTGCTGCTTGTTTTCTAGTGACTTCTGCTTCCATCTACGATGAACTGTATTTTCCATAGAGGACTTTTGTGTTGGCATTCTGATGGTAGCATTACGCACAGTGTACCTGTGCGGGCTGTTGGCATGTTGAGACTCCTGTCTATTCCACTTTACACATAGGACAGATATGCATTTTGTGTTATATTCACTGGCACAGGAACAGAGCATAATGGGGACGACCCGTTGCCGTGAAGTTGGAACCGCAAATGACTTACTGTCTAACTGACTAGATAGAAAGTATCGTGATAAAGATAGATGAGTTATTACAATTTCATAAACAGCACCTGTTCAGATGAAAATCAGCCCTGGATCTGGAATCAAAGGTCAGGCCACCAACTCTCCATTCACCAGAGTCCACATCCAGCTGGAGCACAAAGTCCTTCACAAAGGTCTTGATCCAGTCAAAGTTGCGGTTGTCCACCGATGAGTCCATCATGAAGACCATGTCAGTGCCAGTCTCACTGTATTCTGTGTATGGTGATTATGTGGTGGGGCATGCATTATTTTAGGAATATGGCATTCATTGACAGTATGAATTCAGTGAGTAGCAAAAGACTCATAATATGTTGATGACATATGTGGGATGGTGTTCTTGTTACATAATGGACGAGAAACACTACACATACGCATGGAAAGGAAAAAAAAATACCAAAGAACTCATACAATATAAATAATACTGATGAACATCCCATATGACATACTAAAGCTGATGAACAACATCCCATACAATATACATAAACATGATCAGCAATATCCTATTCAATGTACAACATTTCACACACAAAACATACAACTGACAATCATCACATACAATATACATAAAGATGACAAACAAAATCTCATACAATATACGTAAGAATGACAGACAAGATCACATGCAATAAGCATGCATACATGAGTAAAGTGACATACAGTCATTTTGAAAAAGGGTGAGTTAATTCAATGACTGAGTGGGCAAATGTGAAGTTAAGGAAAGTAAACGGTACATAGAGTAACCAACATATGATTAATAGTTTGTTTCATGCAGAATAATTTACCAAGTAGAGGAAGAGGAGTTTAAGGAGGAAGAGAAAGAAGCAAAGTTGCAGCAAGAAGATAAATGGGAGGAGCAGAGAAGTAGGAGGAGGCAGAGAAGTAAGAGGAGGCAGAGAAGGAGGAGGAGGCAGAGACATTGGAGGAAAAAGTGATGTAGGAGAAGGAAGAGAAGTAAAAGGAGGAAGAGATGTAGGAGGAAGAGAAGTAGAAGGAGAAGAGATAAACGAGGAGGAAGAGAAGTAAGAGGAGGAAGAGAAGTAGGAGGAGGAAGAGAAGTAGGTGAAGGAAGAGACGTAGGAAGAGGAAGAGATGTAGTAGAAGAGATATAAGAGAAGGAAGAGATGTAGGAAAAGGAAGAGATGTAGAAGGAGGAAGAGATGTAGGAAGAGGAAGAGAAGTAGGAGGAGCAGAGATGTACAAGGAGGAAGAGAAGTAGGAGGAGAAAGAGAAGTAAGAGGAGGAATAGTTGTAGGAGGATTGAAAGAGAAGGAGAGGAAGAAAAGAAATTGGAGGAAGAAGATGAGCAGAAGGAGAATGATAAGGAGGAGGCAGATAAATAACAGGAGGAGGAGGAAGATTAATAGAAGGAGGATGATAAGTGAAAGAATGATGAGTACAAAGAGGAAGATGAGATGAAGGAGGAAGTTGTGTATGAGGGAAATAAAAAAAATATGAAGTCTAGTGTATCCACTTTTTCTTCTTCTTCTTCAGCGTTCTGAGCCATTGAGGTTCTTTGCTGCAGATACAATCCGTCTCCATTCGTCTCTCTGGTGGACCTTCTCTTGCCAGTCGTTGATTCCAAGTGCTTGTAGGTCTGTATATATATTATCTCTCCACCGTCTTCTTGGTCTACCTCGGGGTTCACGGTCATTTATTTCCTGAGTGTAAGCGAGTTTTGTTTCCCTATTATCTTCCATTCTTTCTATATGCCCCAGCCATTGTAGTCTATTAGCCTTCATGATACCAGTGATTAGCGGGGACTTAAACAGATCATAAATGTCTTTGTTACTTCTTCTTTTCCACTCTCCACTTTGTGTATCCCTAATGGGTCCAAAGATGCGTCTTAAAACTTTGTTCTCAAAGGTTTGTAACAAGGCTTTGTCTCCTTTCGTTATACTCCAGGTTTCAGAGCCATACAGCACAACTGGTCTGATCAGTGTTTTGTATATTGTGATCTTAGTGTATCCACTGGTTTCAATAATAATGGGAATGAAGGTTAGCATAGCTGCGTGGATAAGAGCACTTTGCTCTTAAACTTCCGGTGTGCTGATGCCGAGGTAGCAGGTTCTACCCCAACACCAGTCAGTTGGACTAAAATGTTGTCTTCTCATCCTTGACTTGGGGACTTAAATCACAAGTAAATCAGAAGTTTTAGTGGGTTCATTGATGGCGAGAGACACTGATAATAGGCAAAGCTAATCCACACACACAAATCAGTCCAGTGCACTAGAAGTGCATGTCTATGGACTACACTCGAGTTCAAAGCGAGTGAGCAAGGAAAAACACAATTTCTCCTCATAATGTGCCCAACAATCTTTATCTACATTTAATTTCTCTAATCAGTGTACTATTGCCATCTTCATCTTGAAGGACTTAGTCAAAAATTATGCACCTGCCATTAAATTAATTCCCTTTACCACAATTAACAGACTTTGTTTTGTTTGCTGCCATTTATCTATATCTAATTTCTCTAATGCTTGTGTTGAGGCGAAAGGGTTATGAATGAATTTCATAATCCCACATACGAAACACAGCTGCTAGCAATTTGGAAGCAGACTTCCTTGCGGCGGTTTTCATACAATGGAATGAGTGCTGGTCATTCAGAAAGCAATGGCAAACTACTGAACGTAAACTTGCCAAGAAATCACATGCATGCTGGCAGTGAATGCTGCTTCTTGAAAGACTCACTCAGTGAAATATAAAACACCTGCATTAAACATAATTCTATTTAGCACAATAATCATGATACTTTGTTTAGTCAACTGCACATTGGAAATACCGATTCTCGTCTGAACACTAAAGTCAAATAACGTCAGGCGTGGTTAGTACTTTAATGGGTGACCGTTTGGGAACACCAAGTGCTGCAGACATTTTAGGGAAGCTGCTATTAGCAAAGTGGATGCCAGGCTTGCCTGCTGGATTGGCAGCCATGTGTTTAAATCCCCATTAGGATGTTAACAAATTTACTTGTTAATAAACTCTTAATAAATTTACTTGATAATGTCTGCTGGATCAGTATTACTTGTTAACCCTTTACCAGGCAAAACGCCTGGGAACGTTTTTATCCCCGATCTGGCAAACCGTCCGAAAGCGTCTGTGACTATTATGCACTGATCTCTCGGCTTTCCGAGACTTCCGATTGTCTACTTTCGGTTTCGCTGATAGCTTGACAACGTGGTCACCATTCGCAAACGTGTACTTTGAATTTGAACAGATTTTTAAAATAGTTTATGGGGGTTTTACGCTTTGTATTTCAAAATGGATTTAAATGATTTTTCAAATGAAAGTGGAGATTTCGCTGGGTTCAATTTAAGTGACATTTAAGTGCACGAATTTGACTGAATCAGAGCTAGATATCAGTGATCAGCATTACTTTGCGTTAGCAGTCATGAGTCGGACTCTAAAGAAAGTGATTCTGATTCTGAAAATGTGTTTGTAAATTGCCGTATAAATGACTGACAATAAAAAACAATATGTTCTATTTTGTAAATATTTGTGTTCATGTGTGGATTACCGGGAACATTCACATGAGTAAAATACTCTGCATGCTTTTTACTTCATTTTGTTTTTTATTTAAGTAAACAGCCAAGCAGAGACAGCAAGAATACCACATGACGAGAACACAGAAGAAGAAACATCTGCAAATCTAACCATTAGTGAACTCCTGTTTGCGGATGACCAAGCACTAATAGCAAAATCAAAGCTGAATTACAAGACCACATGAATAGTCTAAACGAAATGTGTAGGGAACATAACATGAAAATTAGCACAAGCAAAACAGAGGTAATGACTATAACTAAAGAACAAACAACAATTCACTTAAACGAACATCCCTTGAAACAAGTGAAGAGTTTCAAGTACCTTGGAAGTATAATATCATCAAATGGCAGATCAGAAGACGAGATCGAAAATAGGTGCAATAAGGCAAATCAACTCATTGGACAAATGGCACCAATACTGAAGAACAAACATGTATCAATAACTACTAAGAAAGCACTTTACAACACAATCTTCCTACCAACTCTATGCTACCAATGCCAAACCTGGACAATGACAGAAAAAGAGAAAAGAAAAATCACAACAACAGAAATGAGGTTCCTGAGAAGAATACTCAATGTATCAAGAAGAGACAAGATCAGAAATGAAGAAATCAGGACTAAAGTGGGGGTTAAAGCAGCACTAGATTTTATTAGAAAGCAGCAAGTCAAATGGTTTGGCCATGCAAATAGGTTACCAGTCAACAGCATACCACAACAAGCAATGATGTACAGACCAGATGGAAACAGAGGAAGAGGTCGACCACATAAACATTGGACGGAGGGAATAGCAGAGTCCATGGGAATATCGATATATGAAGCCCATAATCGGGCACTCTCACGAAGTTTATACTTCACCTCGACACCGCAAGGTACAAGAGGAACATGATGAGATGAGATAAGATTTAAGTAAACTAACACCTTTTATGTGATGATTTTAATAACGTAACCCAAAGTTTTACCGAACCTCAAAATTCTTCTTGCTCGTTCAGGGCTTCAAAACAGACAAACGTCTGCCCTGTAAAGGGTTAATAAATTGTCTGCTGGATCGGTATTACTTGTTAATAAATTTACTTGATAATAAATTGTCTGCTGGATTGGTAGACATGTGTTTAAATCCCTATTAGGATGTTAATAAATTGTCTGCTAGATCAGTAGTCATATGTTTAAATCCCCATTAGGATGTTAATTGTCTACTGGATCGGCAGTCATGTGTTTAAATCCCCATTAGGGTGGTAATAAATTACCTGCTGGATCTGTAGTCAAGTGTTTAAATCCCCATAGGTTGTTGTTAAATTGTCTGCTGGATCGGCACTCATGTGTTTAAATCCCTATTAGGATGTTAAATTGTCTGCTGAATCAGCAGTCATGTGTTTAAATCTACATTATGATTTTAACAAATTTACTTGGACTCCCAGATCTAGCCAGCTTAAAATGTGTACCAGGACATTTTCTAGGGAATACATTTGATCAGCATGATACTAACCATATCACCTATAACGTGCTGATTGGTCTATAATAATATGGGTTTAGCACCATATACCTCAAATCACCTCAAAACATGGGAAAAGGTATGTTACTTTTATTTAATTATTGTATCTGTAATCACACATTTATTAATTAAATTTGCATGCATCCAATTACAAGTATATAATATATAATATTTAAATTTGCCATATAATACTGTACTAGGGTTTTTGTCCATGAGACTTACGTGGTACTCTTCGTACGGTGGTTGTTCTAGGAGTTGTAGTAGTGGTTGCTCGTGGAGTGGTTGTACGTGGTATGAATATTTCAGATGAGACTTGAAGAAAAGATACACACGAAGGACAAATGAATATAAATATAATAAAGTAATGTTACAACATTTGACCTAAACTGAATTCATTGCATATCTATTTAATATGGCCAAATTATTTCAGTTTCTGAGAAATGGTAGTGTTTGTGAGCTAGATTTATTCGATGTTCAGTAATATTCCTCTTCTTGGTCCATGAAATGCTACTTTAATTTGCTTGCTTGCCTTTGTGTCAAACACTATTTATTATGTTTGACTTCTACCTTTCTACAGACAACTTACCCTAAATTTATAAAGCATACTAAAATTTGCCGGTCTCCCTGGTCTAGGCGTTACATGACTTTCTCGGTAATCTCGTATGTAACGTTACGTTGCGCGAGAATCAGTAGCGGTTCTCCCCGCATCGGTAACTTACAGGGTATGTGAGCCGGTCGCTCAGAAAGCAATGGCAAACTACTGAGCGTAATCTTGCCAAGAAATCAACAATCAGCTGAAAGATGCTGATGTTGACAGCGATGTCCTGTAAAGGATATGCAAAAAAAAAAAAAAATAAATACTAAAAATTATACATAAGTTTGGGCGTAACATTTCCGCAAATGGTGATTAATTTCTGACAACTTTATCAGTAAGCCATTTCACTAAATTACCCTTCGCACTTAACCCCACACACATGTATATAAATGTGTATGTGTGTTTGTGTATATGTATATATGCATGTTACTTCATGGTTGCATGGGAATGTTACACAGGAATGTGGTTTTATCAAAGTCACTAACATCTAATAACACTATAATTTATTTAACAGAATCAATCATTCAAACAAGTGTCACATAATATTCCAAGACATTATTGAAGCAATCCTGAAACTCTGTCTCTCAGTCTGTCCACGTGCAGATATTTGTACATACATGCACCAGATGTTATATATATATATATATATATATATATATATATATATATATATATATATATATATATATATATATATATATATATATATAGAATGTCTCATATTTGCTCTACTGTTTATTGGTGCCTCTATCTGCTATGCGGTTATATTAACTTTATAATAAACTATATGTATTCTCCCATCTTATCAAGAAACACAAATTATAGTAAACAGGCCTAAAGAAAGATAAGACAACATGTGTAAAGAGTGTATTACCTCTGTCAATTCTGTTTTTATAATCAACCGGAATTCTTCTGACCTCCTCCTCCCTGCTTGCTAGAATCCGGTACTCATCAGCTGGCTCGGAGCTAATAAGGTCTAGTTCCGAGCTATCTCTAATACCTAGACCAACTGTGTAGATAGCAACACCTTTATCTTTCAGACGATCAGCAGCGGCAATTGTTTGTTGAGGGTTTGAACTTTTCTCATTGACTGTGAACATAAAACGAATACTGTAAATATGTTTCAGCTGTGAGGTATACTAAATAAGACAAAGTTATACTCTCTGAACCTACAAGACCTGTTTTGCATGCTCGACACTATTTTATTATATATTGAGACTGCTTTTTTCAGGCTTTTGGGGATATACTATAGTAATAACAGAAAGCTTAAAATATTTTCCATTGTTCATCTAACATAATCATAGGTTCACAGTCGTCGTAGATAAAATTCAATATACGAGCTTGATTTTCTCTGTAGATTCACAATTGATTGTGACACACACAAAATACTAGAAGTACTAGCTGTGAAAAACACAGTAAATTTAATTAATTTACTTTAACAGATGAGCGACAGGCACTCACCAACAGTGAATATCATGATCCCACGCCATCCACTTTTAGAACTTTGATCATGCAGCTCATGTTTTACAGAGAGCAGCATTCTGCACATGACCTGCTGCATGATGATGATAGTAGGGGGCTGCGTGGTCTCGAGGTATGGTGTCTGCCTCAAGTGCTGGAGGTCCTGGGTTCAAGCCCCGGTGAGGACCAGGATTTTTTTTCACGTGGACTTCTAGTAATAAAATTTCCCCTGGTCTCTGGGTAGTGACATCGGACGCCCGTGTATATTGTTGCACACGTAAAAAATCCCTTGGCAGTTGGAAATCTAAAAGAGTAGCCTAATGGCGCTGCCAGGGCAAAATTTCGAGTTAAAAATCTACCCAAAGTATTTCAGGATCCTCGCTGTGCTACGAGTTCATGCATGAGCTGAGTTTCTCAAGACTCAGGTTTGAGTTAGGAGGAGAACGGAGCACTTATGGGTTACACCCGTGTGCCATGGTGTTGACTGCACTAAACTAAACTAAACTGATGACAGTGCCATGCAACAAGGAACTAAACATGTCTTGTTTTAACTGCATTGTCCTAAAGCAGTTTCCTGCCATGGGTTTGTGATGTAATGGCTCCATCACATTTTGTAGGCTGAGAGCAAGGAGGAATAGGTGGTCAGTCTTTCCTGATTTTGGCCAGCTAACTAGCATGTGACAGTGCTCATGACACTACCAGTGCAAGTCGCTATCAACTTTGTTAGCGCACCTGTCGACCATGTCCTGCATATCCTTTAAAGGACTACGAAGTCAACCCCAGCATTTTTGATTTCTTCGCAAGTTTACGTTCAGTAATTTGCCATTGCTTTCTGAATGACCTGTATTCATACAATTGTATTAAAGCCAATGCAAGGCGATCTGCTTCCAAACTGCACGCAGGTGTGTTTTGAACGTGGTATGCAGGATTACAAATTGCATCCAGAGCTGGCAACATTGTCTTACTAACTGTAATTTGAAATCAATGCTAGCTCTATTGGCAAGTAGAAAATAATAAAAATTTGTGCAAAGCATAAATCTCCAACGTACCACCGATTTCACTTATAAGAACATTGCAATTAAGTTACTACTAATTGTTCACCTGTCAGTAAGACAACAAAGTTTCTGGCCTTGGGTCTATCTCCATTCTGGCTTGTAAACATGGTGCGGCCTACATAGTCAAGTGCTCCTGCAACATCAAGGCGGCCTCGGGACGGTTGATTTCTTAATCTACTGACTGCACTAGCAACATCATCTTGGAAATTGTACCTAGAAATATACAAAGGTTTTCTGATACTTGTGCAGGCATCAATGCTGGTCATTTTACACTTTGAAATGAATGTTTTCTAAGTAAATAAAAATGTTACCTTCTTATAGATTAAAACATTTTCTGTCTTATTCACATTTAATGTGTCTGTGAGATTCTAGTCATGTATTCTTTCTAAACTGAAAGAGACTGTGAAAGTAAAGGAGCCCCTTTTCATGATATGAGGTACAAGGGTATATGGTGCTAACCAACAATCAATAAGTGATGTGATATATATTATACTGGTTGCCCCTACTTCCCAGACAATTTTCTGATACCCATTTTAAGCTGGATCAACCTGAAAGTCCATGTCAATGGAAAGAATCCTGGTCTTGAAAGAGATTCAACCCCATGACTACCAGGCAAGTGTGGTAACCACTGCACTGTCACAGTTGAATGAGACTGGCAGTGCTCAAGAATCGTTGGATGAGGTGATAAATGTTCAGGTTAGTCATCATTATCACATATCCCTATTGACATTCAGCTGTCATGAGCCTTCAACACCCTATAACTGGGTACTTTGCTTTCTTTACTTGATAGATTCTTTAACGATCTACTGTATCTCTATCTGGGTACTTTACTTTCTTTATTTGATAGATTCTTTAACAAAACACTGTATCTCTATCTGGGTACGTTACTTTTTTTTTTCTTTATACATTCTTTACGAAGGCACTTTAAATCTACCTAGGTACTTTACTTGAAACATTATTAAACAAGGTGTCAGAGCCTAACATGGGATAGTTATGCAGCAACATCGTTACGACACCCGGCGGACAAGAATTGTCGGCTGGCAAGATTGTTACCTGACACGCGACCAGCGGTCAGGCTGACGACAGACGCACGCAGGCCACGTGACGCCACTAGAGGCAGTGGGCAGTTTGCGTGCTAGCCTCAGACCGAGCTGGGACCTGAGACTGGAAGGACGTGTGTGATGAAAGCAAGGCGTTTGTGTGGATCTCTGTGGTTGAAAGCCGAACGACTGATATCTTGAGCGTCAGACCTGTGAGCTGTATTGTGGTTGTGAGCGTCGTGAGTTATATATTGTAGATTGTTGTAATTATCGTTCTGTATTTAATATGGCAATAAATCCATAGAACGTTGTGTCGTTGTGTCTTACGTCGAATCACGTTATACTTGTACTGTCTCACACGTGTTAGCTAACGAGCCAATTATAAGATCCTGACATGTGTGGACGTGGGTTGCTCGTCCTTGTTTAAGAACCTAATATATGTAGACGTGTGTTGCTCGTCTTTGTTATCTAAAACTATAATTCTTGAACTTGTAAAATTTGTCAAGGTTATAGTGATGTAAATGTGATCGGAAAAGTCTCAGTGTGATCCATTACTACATTGTTTAAATATGTTTAAAACCATTAGTAAATGTGCAGTACATATTGTTTGATCCTGTAAGCGTGTAAAACATTTGTGATTTGTGAAGCTTGTCACCGTTTGACCTTGTCGACATTGTGATTTTGTCGCCATTTTGACCTTGTCGCCATCTTGTAAACTTGATGTCTATGTCCTTACTGAATGTCATCTTGATGTAAGTGATGTGTCATCAATGTTATTGAGTGTTCAAATACAGATAGATTGTCTTTGTGCATTGAGTTTGTAGAACGCAAAGAGTTTTGGAACGAGTGTAACTTCTGTTGAGAAAAACACTGTTGACGACAAACTTACGACATACAATTATACTCGACGCCATCCAAACCTAATCAACACTTAGTGACTTGCAGGCACACACCAACAAATAGACGCTAACTTATTTTTCTCCAAAAACAAAGCAGGTTTTTCCGTACCATCCATAACCTTGCCGTAGAGGTCATTAGTGGTTCCGAAGTAACGACCCTACAGTTTTCCTAGCCCGATTTTCCAACCATTCTTCACCGTATCCAAGGGCACTTGAGTATATTTTTCTTTACTTTAACTTTACGTATGCATCAGTAGGCACGCATCGTATAGTAAAATCAATTGTAAAGTGTTTACTACTAACCATTTATAACATATTTTGTGTGGTTGATTTTCATTGACGTATTTTCTCCATCATGTCGTCATTATTTGATTTCATCGATATGGGTATTAAATTACGTCTAACAGGTGATGAATTAACACAATGGAGTGAAAAGAAATACGCTGAATACTGTGAGCGCGAAGATAGAGCAGCAGAAAGAGCTCTAAAACAAGCAGAAATAGCTGCTAAGCAAGCAGAAGCAGAAATGGCTGCCAAGCAAGTAGAGGCAGAAACAGCCTTGAAACAGGCAGAGATTGAAAAAGCTGCCAAACAAATAGAGGCAGAAACAGCATTAAAGCAAGCCGAAGTAGAAATGGCTGCAAAGACAAAGCAAGCTGAGATAGACAGTGAACTTAAGAAAGCAGAAATAGCAGCTCAGAGTAAGAGAGAAGAATTAGAGTTACAGTTGAAAATGAAACAACTTGACACTGAGACTGCGATGAATAAAGAGTCAAAGAAATCTGAAAGACTGGAAAAAGAAAACCAGTATAAGAAGTATCAAGGTATCGTACGTAACTATACCTCGGGTGACTGCATAGCAGCCTTTACCCAAAATTTTGAGACGTTAATGGAACATTACCAAGTTCCACTTTCTGAATGGAATATTCTATATATGAGGAGTCTATCTGGGGAACCTCTTAAAGTCATTGAAACCATCCCCAAAGACCTCAGGAAAGAGTACCATTATATTAAATCTAAGATAATGGCACATTTCATGTTAGACGAGGCAGGTTACAGAGAACAATTCAGTAAATTGAGTCCAAAATCAACTCAAACGTTCTCTGACTACCTCTGTTTAGTCCGAGATGTTTTCAGCAAATGGACTTCAGCAGCCAAAATTAACAAAAGTTATGATAGATTAGAAGATCTCATCATTCGAGATAAAATCATTTCTTCTATCCCATCATCTTTTTCTAAGTTCTTACAGGAGAATGAATGCACAAGTGTGGAAGAAATGGAAAGACGTGGGTCGGCCTATTACACGGCCAACAAACAGTGCTTTGCCACTGAAGCTACTGACAGTAACTGGGTAGCAGCAGCCAACTATGAGAAAAACTATAGTAGGCAAAAACCAAACAGGCCTACCTCTGAGAAATTTAGACATTGCATTCACTGTAAATTGTCTCACCATTTAAACGAGATGTGCGATAAAAACCCAGGGTACCAAACATACTTGCAAAATATGGTAAACAGACAAGACAGAGAACGTAAATCGTTCAAAAGTTTACGTAAATGTTTTCTCTGCAAGGCTTATGGGCACCATCGCATGGATTGTAGAGGCAGGCATATGACCAATAAAGCCAATGCCGCCTTGTTCGATAGCTCAGCGTCAGAAGACAAAAATCCAGAGAAAAATCCTGTGAATGCAGCACAGGCTTGTGATGTATTTAGTGCTAACAAATGCACTGTCTGTAATACCTTCTATGAAAATGGTATCTTAACATGCGGGCACGCCATCCCTATTGCCAATGAGGAAGCTAACTTGGTAATAGACTCAAAAGGCAGATTAGACATCTATCACGGGTATGTTAATGGCAAGTTTGCTACAGTACTTCGTGACACCGGAAGTACACTTATTGGCCTGAAAAAAACATTCATAACGCCTACAGACTATACAGGCAGGCACATTACATGTAGAACATTTTCAGGCAATATTGAGAAATATCCATTAGCATGGGCATACATTGAAACACCTTTCCTCACCGGGAAAGTAAAGTGCGCGGCACTTACAAACCCAGTGTGCGATATAATCATAGGAAATTTACCTGAGGTGAATGACAAACCTCATAACCATGACATAACATCACTATGTATTGATGATAACACATCACCACCAAATGTCATCATTGAAAATGTCATATCACCTATTGAATGTATGTTAGCCAATGCAGCACTAAGTTCTCATCACATCATTGACGATATCATTCCATCATCATCTGATGTCATTGAGTGTGTGAACGCAGTAACAAGAGCTACTGCTAGAGTGCAAGATGAAAGTAACCAAACTGAGGCTATACAAATGCTTAGCCCAGAATTACCACCTAGTGACTCTATGAAGGAAACATTCATAACAGCTCAAAAAGCTGATCCTTCACTGTCAAAGTACTTTGACCTGATCGGCAAAAAGGCAAGAGTAACCAAGAATGCGAAATGGCATTTTGCTTTACACAATGATATACTCACCAGGTATTACACCAGAGGTGACATTACAACAAAGCAAACTGTGTTGCCAACTACTTATCGCAAGCAAGCTTTACATCTTGCTCACGATATACCTTTTGCAGGTCATATGGCATATGTTAAAACCAGGTCAAGACTATTGACACAGTTTCATTGGCCAAAATTTTGCAATGACATAAAAACATATTGCAGAAGTTGTGATACATGCCAGAAACTAGTAAAAAAAGGTAAACACCCACAGGCAAAGTTACAAGTCACTGACTTAGCCAGTCGACCTTTTGAAAACTTATCAGTTGACATTGTGGGCCCTCTTAGTCATACAACAACTAGAGGGAATAAATATATTCTAACTTTTATTGATCAATGTAGCCGCTGGCCAGAAGCTATTCCGCTAAAGAACATTACTGCCAACGACATCATGGAAGTGTTCTTCCATATCTTCTCCCGAATTGGGTTTCCAGATACTATCCAGTCTGATAGAGGCACTCAGTTTATTGCCGCATCGACCCAAGCTTTCACCAAAATGTTAGGAGTGAAGCAAGTCTTCAATAGCCCCTATCATCCTCACTCGAGCGGGATAATAGAAAAGCTTAATGGGGATCTGAAGCACATGCTTGCAAAAGTAACTCAAGATCACCCCAATAACTGGGATGTATACTTACCAGCTGTCCTTTTTGCTTATCGCGAGGTACCACATTCTAGTACCGGTTTCTCTCCTTTTGAACTAATCTATGGTGCCAAACCACGAGGCCCATTAACAATTTATCACCAAATGTTAACTGACTCTACTCCAGTACTTAAACCCATATCATCATTTTTGTATGTAACATCATTGCGTGAAAGGATTATTAAATCATGTGAAATTGCTAAAAATGCACTAAAACTATCTGGTGCTACTTACAGACAGTACGCAGACAAAGGTAACAGGACTATAACATTGACACCTGGACAGGACGTTCTACTACTATTACCTAGTGACAGACAGCTACTGACTGATTCTTGGCAGGGACCTTTTAAAGTGACAAGACAAATCTCACCTGTAGACTACGAGATCCTAATAAAAGACAAACACAAAATATTTCACATAAATATGCTAAGACCATACCACAACAGAGACAACAAACAAGACGATGCGACAGCTTGCACTGTGATAATAGATCACGAAGATGACGATTCTAGCGACGAGATTCCAACACCTACATTAGACACGACAAACTGCTTGAATGAGATCAAGATCAATCCAAACTTAAGTCAAGCAGAGACAAACAGTTGCAAACAGTTGATACAACAATACAACACCATCTTTTCAGACAACCCAGGACAAACAGAATTAGTACAGCATCACATCACACTCACATCAAACACACCCATAAGATGCAGACCATACACCATACCATTACATTACAAGGAACAACTACATCAGGAAATCATCAACTTAGAAAAAAACAACATCATCAGACGATCCCTATCGGACTTCTCTTCACCCATGGTCATTGTACGCAAAAAGGACAACACAATACGACTTTGCATCGACTACAGAAAACTGAACAAAATAACTGTTTTAGATCTTGAACCAATGGCAAACACTGACGATCTTCTGACAGAACTGACAGACGCTAAGTTCTTTACGACGCTTGACATGTCTAAAGGTTACTGGCAGATAGCTGTACATGAAGACAGCAGACATCTAACAGCGTTCGCCACGCCTTGGGGACTGTACGAATGGTGCAAACTTCCATTTGGGCTAGTCAATGCCCCAGCCACATTCGTACGCATGACACGACTCCTCCTAGCTGACATTCCTAATATCATTTGCTATATCGACGACATCTGTGTCCATACAGAGACAATGACGGAACATATAAAGACACTAGAACAGACACTAGAACGTATCAGACAGCACGGACTGACAGTGAAGCCTTCAAAGGTGAGCATGGCTTACCAAGAGATATCATTTTTGGGGTACAGAATATCCAATGGCTTTGTCATGACAGACAACAAAATTGTCTCCAAAATTCTAAAACTGTCACTTCCAACGAATAAGAAACAAGTCCGCAGTTTGTTGGGACTGATCAACTATTACAGGAATTTCATTCCTGATTTTTCAGAACTGACCGAGGTTTTTACTAATTTACTAACTAAGGATAAACCTGAAAAAGTTGTACACGATGAATGCCTACGAAATGCATTTCATAAAGTTTTGGCATACTTTTCTGATAAGAACTCGAATAATCTCATCCTTAAATTGCCCAACATCCATTTACCTTTCAGATTGAGAACAGATGCTAGCTCCGTTGCAATTGGGGCAGTCCTGTTGCAGGAATACAACAACATCCTGCATCCCATTTGTTTCATATCAAGAAAACTAAGGCCTCGAGAGCGTGCATGGTCCATTCCACAATTAGAGGCACTTGCCTTAGTAGAAAGTGTGACGAAGCTATCCAGATACCTTCTAGGACGTCACTTTATCATCGAAACTGACAACAGTCCATTACGGTATATAAATGCCGGAGTACCGTCCAACAATATGATTGCTCGCTGGTCCTTGAAGCTTCAAAATTACAGTTTCGAAGTTCGACATATTCCCGGCAGAATCAATACAATTGCCGATCTTTTGTCCCGTTGTCCGACCGACCCAGTAAGCAATGTCTGAGTGCATTGTGTACTATTACACTCAGACCAACACAGCCACCAATAAGTGAATTTTGTTGCTATTCACCTACTGTGTAAGGTCTATAATTGAAATTGTGATACGGTTAAAAACCGACATGTATAATATACTTATTTTAATTAAGCCATGTAATGAGTGTAGTATAATTGTGTAGTGTGTGTTAGAAAGAGAACATTATTAACTGTAAATATACACCAAGAACAGTGTCACAGACGCTTAACCACTTACCAGAAGCGAACTTTACCATTTAACAGTGACAGCTGTGTGTGAATTTCTTCACCGTGATATTTTAACGACATGTGCAAATGTGGACTGAACAGTGACTTCTACACCACCTCTGCATCGAATTTACTCCAAAATGTTCGACATTTGAACATCAGAAATAAGAACAGTCGATCATTATCCAGAAGTTATGAACACATCGGAAATAAGAACATTCCATCATAATCCGAAAGTTGTGATACTAGAACATCAGACACGAACTTTGAGAACATTTTACTATCCGTTACAAAATAAAACCGGAGCAGTTGTGTTCAAACAGTGTAACAGCAACTAAATTTTGCGTTTCGTGTGTATTTCCGGTGTAATCTAAAAAGTATAGCAAAATTAGCAGACGATATACAAATATTCAAAAACTTATGACGATTATAAAATCCTTTTGAATCTATAAAATATAATACACCAATTGGGTAATTATTTATTTTGATTAGTGTAATCTTAGAATCATATCTTGATTAATGTATTCATATTACCGACTTTTTCTCGTTAATATGAAGAAACGTCAAGCAATGACGCTAAGAAATTAAATAATTATTGTAATTTATTGAATTTCTTGAATGTCAAAAATTACTTCCCTTGCATTTATGAATTACACCAAGGGCCATAATTTGAAACATATTCATTAATGTGTATTGTATAAATAGACATTTTGTTGCTAAAACGGCTAACACAGCGGGTAGGCGTCCACCAAGCATGTCATAGAGCTGCCAACATTGCAAACCAACATAAAAGCTCCTGGCCAAATGAGGTCAGAGTTTGAGTGTTTAATACGACTCAAATAAAGCCGTATTTCAGTCTGGCTAGATGGCTGTTGCAAAACAACCATATTATTACGTTTTTTTCAAATTGCTGCGAGGTAGATGCGAGAAGCTGGTACTACTGATCTGACTGGGTATTATTGCAATGAAGGTAACCAGCCATCAGGGGGATGAAACCTGATTTGTGTTAAAAGTTGAACTTCATTTGTCATTTCAATGCAACTTACATTTTTTCGTATATATTTCTATGCCATAGATGTATTTTCATGCATAACACAGGGAAAGGGTAGTCTCTGACATGAAGTTAACACTACCCCAGTATGTACATACATCATGAATAAAAGATGGCATCTTTCATTGAGGTACCCGGGGAGAATGTCAGAGCCTAACATGGGATAGTTATGCAGCAACATCGTTACGACACCCGGCGGACAAGAATTGTCGGCTGGCAAGATTGTTACCTGACACGCGACCAGCGGTCAGGCTGACGACAGACGCACGCAGGCCACGTGACGCCACTAGAGGCAGTGGGCAGTTTGCGTGCTAGCCTCAGACCGAGCTGAGACCTGAGACTGGAAGGACGTGTGTGATGAAAGCAAGGCGTTTGTGTGGATCTCTGTGGTTGAAAGCCGAACGACTGATATCTTGAGCGTCAGACCTGTGAGCTGTATTGTGGTTGTGAGCGTCGTGAGTTATATATTGTAGATTGTTGTAATTATCGTTCTGTATTTAATATGGCAATAAATCCATAGAACGTTGTGTCGTTGTGTCTTACGTCGAATCACGTTATACTTGTACTGTCTCACACGTGTTAGCTAACGAGCCAATTATAAGATCCTGACAAAGGCATTGTATCATTCAACATAATTTCTCTTAGTCTGCCTCTGCCTCTTTTCCCACACATTTTTTTCAGTTGTCACAACGTTTTTCAATTCCTCTTTCCTCATCACATGACCAAAGAATACTTTTGATCTCTTTCTTATAGTTTTATATAATGTTATATTTTAATTAATAATGATATTATTATGTCAGGTCTTAGTCAGATATGACTTAGCTACCGTATGACAGTAGACGGTTCTACCTGCTTTCTGTTAGCGCCAAATGTTGGGTGGCGCGCACCAAACCTGACACTCTACATTGTGCTAACGTCTTTGGACGGAGGAGTGCAATTGGGAGGGTACAAGCCTTACCCTAGTGCAAGGAAATGCAACCTAAAGACTAAATGTCATGGCAGGGGAGACCAGGCCCTAAGCCTTGGTCTGCAACTGGTCTAGGATGGAAGCTCTGACAGGCGGACAGTTAGAGCACTGCTTTGCTGATCCAGCAGCTTCTGCAGCTTGTCTTGTTTAAAACGTATTGGTATTACCTTTCCTCTAGAGTAAACTAGGCAGGCTGAGACAGCGACCATGCTGCATGGACAACACATGGTCTCTAAATTCAGCCCAGGCTTTGTGTTATGGAGAGTATAACTCCATTTTACAAACTATCGTCTGTCAAGATAGCAAGATGCCAGTCAGTCACTTTAATTAGCTTCTTGTAGGCAATCATTGTTAGTTATTCTTGCAGCCCAAGGTACAGACAACATTCATTTGAGGAACCACATCTCCATTGTTTCCAAGCTCTTCCTAATTTGTTTATTCTTGCTCCATGATTCACTGCCATAGACAAAACAGGTTATGCATAACATGTCAGCACTCTCTTTCTTCCATTCAATGATAGACACCATCTATACCTATTAACAGTTGTTACTGTTTATTGTTTGATTAAGGTTAATAGCTAGCAGTGTGACAAAGGGGTGTAAGAACACAATTTTCAATCCTGCAAACCACGTTCAAAACACAGCTGCGGGCAATTTGGAAGCAGGCAGCCTTGTGTTGCTATTCATATAATGGTATGAGTGCTGGTTACCCAGAAAGCAATGGCAAACTGTTAATGTAGACTTGCCAAGAAATCACAAACAGTCAAAAATGGTGGGGTTGACTGCGTCGTCCTGTAAAGGATACGCAACTAAAATTAGCCCCATGAAAAAAAACCACAATGGAAAAATTACTTTATGAATATAATGTGCATCCATAGTTAAAAGAAACGATGATGGTAGAAAAGTGTGATGACTACACTCAAGAATTAATCAAATTTAATAATCTTCAAATTACTATTAAACAGACTGCTTTGCGTTGATTGTGATGGCAAGAGGCATCAGCCTTTCAGAAAACAATGGCACACTAGTGAACTAATATTACATAGTAAATAACACACAGCAAACAAATGCTGAGGTTGACTGCAACATCCTGTAAATGACATGCAACAAATTTTAGTGGCAAAAAATCTTATGCGGAGCAAGCACAAAAGGAGGCTTCTAAACATCAGATACGCCCCCACGCCAAATGTTTCGGCCCTTTTACCTTCTTGACACTCTCATGGAGCGGGCCTGTCCAGGTCATGACTCCCGGGCGTTTTTCTAACTATTGCAGATCATGAATCAAAACTCAACACAAAGTACCTAGCCCTGCAAAAAAGCATTTTTTAGAATGCAAACTGCAAGTGCAAATATTCAATGAGTTGCATGTGTGTCATAATGAGATCAGTCAAGAATGCTTTAAACAGAGTACCTGTTCAACTGGAAATCAGGCCTGGGTCTACTGTCAAACGTCAAGACACCAACTCTCCATTGACCTGAATCTACATCTGCTTGTAACAAGAAGTCTCCCACAATAGATTTCATCCAGTCAAAGATACGGTTATCCGCGGATGAATCCAACATGAACACCACATCTGTGCCTGTCTCACTGTATTCTGTTTGTAGTACACAAGTTACGGGAATAGATATCAACCCATGCAACTTAACATTTGTGAAGATATCGAGTGTTACACATCTGAGTCATGGTAGAATATTGAGTCATGGTAGGCCATTGAGTCATGATAGAATAATGAGTGATGGTAGGACACTGAATCATGGTAGAACATGGAGTCATGGTAGAATCATGGTAGAACATGGAGTTATGGTTGAACACTGAGTCGTGGTAGAATAAAATCATGGTAGAACAAGGAGTCATCTTAAAACACTGAGTCATGGCAGTACACTGAGTCATTTTACAACAGGGAATTATGGTAGTACACTGAGTCATGATAATACACTGACTCATGGTATAATATTGAGTCTTGGTGGAACACTGAGTCATGGTAGAACACTGAGTCATGTATTTGAATGTGAAGTAGTTGGGCATTTTTCCTTCTTTCATCATCTTCTTCTTCTTCTTCTGAGTTCATCAGGAATATTTATGGACGTAAATGCATTGTGTCTGTTTACAGCAAAGTTGCGATGTTTGCAACTTTCAGGCCAACACATTCGACTTCTGCTGGCATATGTTGACCGGGTTAACCTTCTCAGATGTTTCGTAGGAAGATCAACTCACTGTTGTGGTGTCATCCCCATCCCAGATGGTCCATTCAGATCAGCCGGAGATATAATGGTCAGCCCTCAAGAGAAGGCAGGGGCAAACCATCGGCATTCCTCACCATCCAAGGAGGCTTCCATAATTGCAGAGCCGACACATGATGCTCTGGTACTGGGCTCACCCAAGGAATCGTCACGTCCTGCACATGGCTGCTTAGCCTCACTTCCATATACTGGGCCTCTCGTCCACTACAGGCTGTTCCTCCGGAAACCAGGAGAGATCAGTCTGCAGACGACAACCACACAGCAAGCATACGATTTGGACTTTCCACGTAATGGTTTTGCTACCGAAGCAATATTCCATTTTGTGCCAATGGGGCATTTTTTCCACCTTTGGTGAAGCTCACACAGTGAGGTTTCAGGGCAGGCTTTTTCCTTCTATTGTATTACATTTTGGTGTTATGTTTTACTTTTAGATAACCATTTCTTCAGTTTAATCAAAATGATGTATCTTTCAAAAATATGCCAACAATAAAATATACATAATACCATAGACAAACAATATTGTTATTCACCTTCTTCTGTGGGTATCATGTCCGGAGCAGACACCAGTGGTCACAACTTTCCATTCTTGTGTTGTTGTTAGACATGTTGATGAATTGATGTTGTTTATACCGTTTTTTGTTGCCCAGCTGTTTAATCTATCCACATATATCTGTCTGGTCGTCCTCTGTATATTCTGCCTAGTATTTTCTCACACAAGAATAGTTTTTCTATTCCACCTGTTCTGTTGATGTGCTGCAAACATTTTATTTGTCTGTCCCTAATGTTTTTAGTGAGTGATCATGTTACAACATGCAGCCTCAATACCTTAGCTTCTGTTTTCTTCTCTGTCCTCGATATTCTCAACCTTCTTCTCAAACAGCACATCTTGGTTACTTCTATTTTCTTCAATACTTCATTTGTCATTGACCAGCATTCACATCCATACACCAAGGCCACATACAACTTTTCAATCAGAAAATGTATGTACGTTTTGCAAACAATGTATACATTATTTCTGACAAAACATTCTTTCTATCATTAATCAATGATGCAACAAGCAAATTAATGTAAGCTGTTATATATAATAATAAAACTTACTAGGAATTCTCACAACTTTGGTTGTTCTTGCTGTTGTAGTTGTTGTTGTCGTGACCTTACGAGTGGTTGTGGTTGTTGTTGTTGGCCGAGTCGTTGGCTGTATTGTAATTCTCTCCGCTGAGACTTACAAAAGAAGTTATATATGCTAACAAACAATACAGCATTACAATACATTACTACATAGCAACAAATATAACTAAGTATAAAAAGTACTGAAATCGAAAAGGTCAACTTCACTGCCATGGGTTGTAGTTCAGTTTCTCTTCACAGAATGGCAAACTACTTGCCGAGAGCATCGCACACAGCACTAACTCTATAGCTCCAGCGATAACCCCAGGAGTCTTCGGGAAATTACACTTCATGTCTGAACAACGCAGTCTGGGAATGAACTTACTCCCTACAGACAGATGGCTTAACCACTTTAAAATGGAGATTTCCAAGCTAATTGAGCAATAGTCTACAATGGGCGATGTGATTCTAGTTTGATAATTTGGTCGTGTCTAGCATGAGCCACATGGTCTAGTGCAGTAGTTCTCAACCGGTGGGGAAATTACCCCCCCCCCCGGGAATTTTAGGGTTTCCAGGAGGGGGGGGGGGGGGAATTAAGGTTATTTCAAGATCATGTTAATACAAGAACCGGTTACTTGATATTGTAGTTCCCTCCATACTTTCCAGTTCTGTACTTCTTGCCCTTCTCAATTTTGTTTTACAACATAAGTAGACCCTAAAATCACTTTTTTTGTAGACGTCTAGACTTGTTCTAGTGTGTGTTATTAAATTTAGTTTCCATTTTTACGTATACTATGTAGGGGTGGGGCGGGATGGAGGGGGGGGGGGGAGATTTATCAAAAGGAAATATGAAAGAGGGGGGGGGGGGGGGGAGGTGACATTCTGAACATATGGTGAAGGGGTGCATGGGCCAAAAAAGGTTGAGAACCACTGGTCTAGTGGTTACACACCTGCCTCACATGCCAGTGATCCAGAGTTTGAATCAAGGTCTAGTCGGGGATATGCACTACTGATGAGCTCAAACAAGAACGAAACTCGAGTCTAGTGCTTCCAATCCAATGTGGACAAAGCCCAAGGTTCGTACCAGAATACAATCAGTGTTGCCAGTAGTGGGTTGTGCTCAATCTTCAAACCTCAAATCCCGAAACAACCAAATAAATCGACATATTATCATGTGGCACTGAATCAGTTAAAGTAGTGTATTGTGTAAACTTCAATTACCTTCAGGACCATAACATTTTTGGAATATGCCATTTACAGTGTGCATATTAATTATATAATCGCACAAGTAATAGTAAAGTCAGTAGGTAAAGGACACATTCACATGTCTTTTGGCACATTGGGTATATAAGGTGACATACCAATTCTACAGATGGATCGGCACTCAGTAGGGGTGTGGCAAGTGTCCGCCCAGCCACCTTTATTTTCCAAGACATTTTGTGGTACGAGTTTCAGGCTGGAATGACACAGACAACCAAGTCACTTTTTGAAATCCACTTCAATGTGAATTTGAAGCCATGACTACTGGGTCAACAAGCCAGTACCAAGCCACAATGCTACTTTGGCTCCAAACAAGAGATTACCAAGCCACAATACTACTTTGGCTCCAAACAAGAGAGCACCAAGCCACAATACTACTTTGCCTCAAAACAAGAGAGTACCAAGCTACAATGCTACTCTGGCTCCAAACAAGAGATTACCAAGCCACAATGCTACTTTGGCTCCAAACAAGAGAATACCAAGCCACAATACTACTTTGCCTCCAAACAAGAGATTACCAAGCCACAATGCTACTTTGGCTCCAAACAAGAGATTACCAAGCCACAATGCTACTTTGGCTCCAAACAAGAGATTACCAAGCCACAATGCTACTTTGGCTCCAAACAAGAGAGTACCAAGCCACAATACTACTTTGCCTCCAAACAAGAGATTACCAAGCCACAATGCTACTTTGGCTCCAAACAAGAGATTACCAAGCCACAATGCTACTTTGGCTCCAAACAAGAGAGTACCAAGCCACAATGCTACTTTGGCTCTAAACAAGAGAGTACCAAGCCACAATGCTACTTTTGGCTCCCAACAAGAGAGTACCAAGCCACAATGCTACTTTTGGCTCCAAACAAGAGAGTATCAAGCCACAATGCTACTTTTGGCTCTAAACAAGAGAGTACCAAGCTACAATGCTACTTTGGCTCCAAACAAGAGAGTACCAAGCTACAATGCTACTTTGGCTCCAAACAAGAGAGTACCAAGCTACAATGCTACTTTGGCTCCAAACAAGAGAGTACCAAGCTACAATGCTACTTTGGCTCCAAACAAGAGAGCATCAAGCCACAATGCTACGTTGGCTCCAAACAAGTGATAATGAATAATTATTTGTTTATGTGGGGATAATTTACTTAGAAGTAATATTTTGTCAAAAGCTATCTTTGCGAGAATAAAATACAGGGGGGGGATGGTGGAGAAAGAGAGAGGCACAGTAACAAAAAAAAAAAAAAAAGAGACAATGAATGTGTAAAAGAGATTCAATTTTTTTTGAGACAGGGAGAGAGAAAATGTGTAATAGAGAGACAGAGAGAGAGAGAGAGAGAGAGAGAGAGAGAGAGAGAGAGAGAGAGAGAGATTAAATGCGTAAGAAAGAGGGAGAGAAAGACAAACTGAAAGTAGGTGAGTGTGTGTGAGAGAGGGAGAGAGTGAGACATAAAAACTAAATGTGAAAGAGAGCGCGGAAGGGAAAGGGAGGGAGGGAGGGAGGAAGGGGGGAAAGAGGAGGGGGGAGAGAGAGAGAGAGAGAGAGAGAGAGAGAGAGAGAGAGAGAGAGAGAGAGAGAGAGAGAGAGAGAAAGAGAGAGAGAGAGAGAGAGAGAGAACAACAGGGAGTTATCCAACATTTTACAGAACTGTACTTTTAAAGATGATATAATGGTTCTCAATTATTTCTACCTACCTCTGTCCATCCTGTACTTAACAATGCCAGAGCTTTCACTCAACTCATCTTCATTTCCTATCAGAATTCTGTACTCCTCCACCGGATTAGAGCTAATGGCATCTAGCTCAGTGCTGTCTCGGATGTTGAAACCAACCGTGTAGACGCCAACACCGGACTCTTTTAATCTGGTGGCTGCTGCAATGGTGTCATCTCTGCGCAAACTTCTAGCACTGCCTAGAGAAATAAACAAACAGCGTATTTTCAACTCAAGTTTTCTTCAACTTGAAGGCACATTTATTGTGTGTATGTGCTTGGTTTGAACCCAAGCTTAGCCCATACACATGTTACTATTACTAGTGCAATGGACTGATTTTTGTGGTGGATTAGCTTTCCCCATAACCAGTGTTCCTTGCCATCAGGGGAACCCACTCAGACTTCAGAGGTTTGAAGGCACATGTTTTATTATACCTTTATTGGAGAGTCTGGCATATGAGACACAAACTTCAGCATGAGAATGGAGGTGGAAGCAGTAACTGTAACATTTCGTTTGTTAGAGGAGACCACTGTAACGCACTCTGCATTCATTACAGACTCAAGGAGTATGTTTAGTAAGTTGGAGAGAGGAATGTTTCATGGGGAATGGCTATCTTCGCTTCAGAGGTCACAGATTTTGAGAATTGTATAGATCTTTTCCCCTGGCCATGCAGGAGTGCGGGGGATTAAACAGGCTGATAGGCTGGCAGGGAATGCATCTCTTGGTGGTAGATTACCTATGGACAAGGGAGAGGTGGTCGAGCGCCTGTGGGACCAGGTGGAGAAGGCGGAGGAACAGATTGAGAACCTGTTTGTGGAAAGAATTATATTGCGGGGGATTGGCCGGAGTTCTGGAAGAATCTCAAAACTGAGAAGGAAGACCAGGAGAACTTTCAATCAGATAGCGGTGGGAAAGATTAGCAGTATGACCCTTTACTGGCAGTTGAACGAGGGGACAAAAAGCGTACAGGAATGTCCTGAGTTCAGTGATGTCAGTTCTTAGCTCAACTTAACTCAGCTATAACTTCATTTTATTACCACACTGTAACCTTGTCTTTGGTACCGGGTCAGGAGGTCAGTCACTACATCAACCTGACTCTGATAGGTACAAACCTTTGACAGAACTCAAATGACCTGAATGCCAGTGCATCATATATAAGAGTTAACACAGTCTTCCAACCAACCACACACACAAACAACCAGCCACACACACTCATACAACCAACTAACCAAATATCCAAGCAACCACACACACAAAAATAAAATCAACTAACTAAACATCCAACCATCCATACCCACACAACCAACCAATCGACCAAACATTCAACCAACCAACCAAACATCTAACCAACCATACTCACACAACCAACCAACCAACCAAACATCCAACCAACCAACCAATGAAACAATTAATCAATCAACCAATCAAACAGCCAACCAACCAACTAGCCACATATCCAATCAGTCATACAAAAACACCAACTAACCAAACAACCAACTAACCAAACAACCAACTAACCAAACAATCAACCAACATGACATGAATAACTTGGAGAAGGACAGGGGTAGTAATGACTCTTTTCTGGTGGACAAACAGTGCACTCACTGTGATCATGGGCATGCAGGTCTATTGGAGTGCAAGTCTTAGATGCTGAATGTCCCACATCATAATGGGGATTTGCTGTAACTCTCCTTCAGTCTTGATGCATGCAAGAAGCCTGGTCCACAGGCTTAATCACAACAGAAACAAAGAACCTCGAGGAGGTGAGGAAAAATCACCTCATCCCAACACCATTTACCATTTGATATGACATTTATCATCTGATAGGACATTTGTCATCTCATAGGGCATTTGAAAGATGCTGCATTGGCCAAACCTCCTTAGTTGCCTCTTTTGACATCCATGGTAGATTAAAATGTGATTCCTTGATTCACTGGTGGCTGCCAGTAATCCACAAGTAGTTGCATAGAAATAGAGATAAACTTCATTCAAACTCAATCTTACCGTTACATCTGCAATTGTAAATTACAAAGTGTGAAGACAATTACTTGTGAGTAAGACGACAAAGTTCCTGGCTGCAGGTCTGTCCCCATTTGCAGCAGTGAACATGTTGGTTCTGGAAAACTCAAGGGCACTTGCAACATCCGGGCGGCCACTGCTACGTTGGTTTCTGAGACTGTCCACAGCACCGACTACTTCATCTTGGAAGTTATACCTTGAAATAAGAAGGAGAAATATAAGCCAAGCATCAGTGATATTATGTTTTCATCACTATCATTAGGTAGCAAGACATTTGCAGAAATTGGTATTACAGTCTTTTGAAAAGACTTCCAGTCCTTCACCAGTTCTTCTGTCTCATGAATGTTCAAATAGAAGGAGGAGGAGGAGGAGAAGCAGAAGAAGAGGAGGTGGAGGAAGAGAAAGAATAGGAGGATGAGGAAGAAGAGGAGGAGGAGGAAGAAGAAGAGGAGGAGGAAGAAGAAGAAGAGGAGGAGGAGACAGAGGAAGAGGAAGAAGAAAAAGAAGAAGAAGAAGAAGAAGAAGAAGAAGAAGAAGAAGAAGAAGAAGAAGAAGAAGAAGAAGAAGAAGAAGAAGAAGAAGAAGAAGAAGAAGAGGAGGAGGAGGAGAAGGTTGAGGATGAGGAAGAGGAAGGGGAGGAGGAGGAGGAGCAGAAGAAGACAAAGAAGTAGAAGAATAGTTGAAGTAGAAGAAGGAGATATGGTTTTAATCTGTTGACAGTATAATATAATCTGAGTCTATCAGTAAATATATTGATTATATTTAAATGAGAAAGGTCAACCAAAGTAAAACATTCACAACAAAGTGGGGGGAAAATGCTAATTATTTCTTTCTGTCCTAAGCAGTTGTTTGTTAAAATTAAGCTCTTTTGTAACCAAGAACTTGTTATTTTAGAGTAATACATATCTGCACATAAAGGGGTTAAAGTGATAAAACAATGCATGGACAGACTTAAAGTTGCAATTGGAACTGACAGGACTAATTCAGCAAGTTTAATAGAAAGTGTTAAGTAAAGTGTACAATGAATGGTATAACCAATAAACGTACATGATTTCCGTGATAAATAACACATTTTGTTACATGGCAACAGTTTTATACAGTTCACCTGTTTAAATTGAATTCAGTTCTGGGTGTGGCATCAAACGTCAAGGCACCAACTCTCCACTGACCAGAATCTATATCCAGCTGTGTAGCCAAGTCTTTCACAAAAGACTTCATCCAGCCAAAGATACGGTTATCCGCAGATGAATCCAACAAGAACACCACATCTGTACCAGTCTCACTAGGTTCTATAAAACAGGAACAGACAAAGTTATCATTTATCAAAAACATGTGACTTTCACATGTATATGTGTATTTTTAGTCATGCATGAGGGATATTCCAAAATCAACCTCCGATTGGCTGGTAAAATAAATCAGTTGCCATAGCGACACTGTTCATTGCTTGCATCATTCAGTTGTCTTTCAGCTCACTACACATCAACCTTTAGTCACATTTGTTCAGTGGTTCACGAATGGGGAACAAATACGCATGGACACTGTTATTGCCTTTCCCGCCAGCTGTGAAATTTGTGGTGTGATTCGTTTTCTTCAAGCAGGAAGTAAACATACAGCCGAGATTCATCGTCGATTGTGTCCTGTGTATGGTGATAACATTATAAGTGACAGTTCTGTGAGGGACTGGTGCAGGAAATTCAGAGATGGGCGTAAGGATGTGCATGATGAGAGTGGACAAGGACGACATTCATGTGTGACAGATGAGCTCATTCAAAAAGTCGAACAAGTCGTAGTGTAAAAGCACCGTTTATCAATGTCAGATCTTTCTACAGAATTTCCACAAATTTCTAGGACTGGCCTGTTTTGAATTGCAACAGAGAGGTTAGGTTACCATAAATTCTGTTCACTGTGGGTACCAAAGCAAATGACTGATGTTCACAAAGCTCAAAGAATGGGCTGCTGATTAACCCTTTACCGGGTGAAACATCCATTTCCGTCCGGGCCCCTTAAAGGGCGAAACGTCCCAAACCGCTCGTTACTATTATGCATTGTAATAACGCGATCTCTGGGCTTTCCGATACTTCCGATGGCTACTTTCGCTTTCGCCGATAGCTTGACAATGTGGCCGCCATTTGCAAGCGCATACTATGAATTTGAACGGGTTTTTTTTTTTATAGTTTTCGGCGTTTTTACGCTTCGTTTTTCAAAATGGATTTTGGCGATTCTTCAAGTGATAGCCGAGATTTGACTGAGTTAAATTTAAGTGACATTGAAGGGCGCAAAGTTGACTATTAATCGGAGCTAGATATCAGTGATCAGCGTTTCTTTGCATTAGCAGTCATGAGTCGAACTTTAAAGAAAGTGACTATGATTCTGAAAATGTGTTTGTAAATTGCCGTATAGATGACTGACAATCACAAACAATATGCTTTATTTCATAAATATTTGTGTTTATGTATGGATTACTGGCAACAATCACGTGATTAACATATTCTGCATGCTTTTCCCTTCATTGTGTTGTTTATTTAACTAAATCGGTTGACTAACACCTTATTTGTGATGTTTTTACTAACGTAACCAGAAATTTTACCGCACCTGAAAAAATCTTGCCCGTTCAGGGGTAAAAAATGGACAAGTGTCTGCCCGGTAAAGGGTTAAACAGTTTTTTTCTACGCTACTGGGAAGAGTGGGATGCATTTCTCAACAAAATAGTGACTGGGGATGACACATGGGTTCACTTCATGAATGCAAAGATGAAGGAACAGTCAAAACAGTGGATGCATACTTTTTCTCTAAATAAGCCCATAAAATTCCTGCAAATATTTTCACAACGAAAAATGATGGTTACTGTCTTCTGGGGCCGTAAGGGCATATTGTTGATGGAATTCATGGGCCACAAAAATGTCATAAGTTTATTGTGAAACAATGAAGAGGCTTCTTTGGTTAATCCAAAAACAAAAGGTGTGGAATGATTACCAGTGGCGTCATTAACCTGCACAACAACGCGCTGCCCCACACTACAGCTTGCACAAAGGCTTTACTTAAAGCAGTATAAGTGGGACATTTTCAACCAACACTCCCTGGACTTGGCACCAAGCGATTATCATCTCTCAAGATGAAGGCCTGGCTGGCTACCCAGTGCTTTGACACCGCCGAGGAGCTCATGGATGACGTCAACAACTGGCTAAGTACCCTGGCAGCGCTGTTCCTTGGCAAGGGAGTTACAAAATCTCTTGCCACGGTTCGACAAGTGTCTGAATTTAGATGGTGACTATGTGAAAAAGTAATGCAGTGATGTATGTAATTTGTATGTATTTAGATGTTATTGTCAATTTGTGTAAATTTGTACCAGCCAATCAGAGGTTGATTTGGAATAGCTCTTGTGTGTGTCATGTATATATGTGGACTGCATACTGCTTTCTTGTACTTGGTTTCTGGTTTTAATGTCATGCACTCTGACTGTGGATCTGGTAAAATGCCAAGATCATGAGCATGTCCATAGTGTAGCTCATGCTACTGAAGATCTTACTGGCTAGTCCTGAAAAGAAAGGGTACATGACACTCTGAGAAGGGTGGCATGTTGGTTGCATCCCTATTATAGGATATAGCAATGCCTTGCTACAAACTTGCTCAAAGACAAATCAGGATACCTCGGCAAAGATCAGAACCATGATTTACACCTCAATTTTACTAGCTAATAACTGAAAGGAATGAGTCTAAGACACTCTTGAGGACACATATTTAGAATCCCTTAACCTTCAGAACAATACAGCTGCCTTAAAAATATGTGAAAGAATGCAAAAATTATAATACGATTACTGTAAAAGATAATTTTATGAATGCTAGATACTAGTACATAGAATAAATTGATTGTTCAGATATACTAAATCATTATCTATTAAGCAATTCTAGCCACTGCTATGCAAAACAGAAGGACTTCCTGTCAAGTTGTAGACTTCCGAGGGGATAATGTTTTCCACATTCAAACAATATCAGTGACTATGTACTTAGTATTTCAGATAAAGTATTCTGAGTTTATCCACTTCACATATCTCTGCAGTATGCACCTAGTGATGCAGTGAAATATACCAAACAAGAAATCATGTAATATTTTGTTTGTGGCATCTGTGTTTAGCTCATAAAGAGAGTACCTTGTATTTAATAAATCAACAGCTTGTGCCACATGTTAATGAAAGCAAAGACAGATACCACCTCCAGAAAATAAAAAGAAACATCATTATGAGTGAGTAATTTGCAACTGTCTATGTCTTCAACTAAAATCATCACAAGACCAAACATCATCATCATCTCATTCGGGTGACATGCTGGAAGCATCAGTAATCAGAGCTGTCTATCCTCAGCAACAGGTACAAGTGTGGAAAGACCACATCCTGTGCACTGTTAATGTTGGTGCAGATGTTCTCTGCCTTCCTCTTCTCTAGGGCCTCCCTGAAGTATTACCTTTGAGAGGGTGTAATCACACAGGACATGCCCAAAGCAGGCAAGCTTTTGATGTTTCACCACTGACAAATGTGATTCCTGATGGCCTGCATATGTATTTCCTTTGTCCCTATCATGGCTTGGTAGCGCAGTGGCTAAACACTCGTCTGCTGTCCAAAAGTTCATGGGTTCAATCCCTAGCTGGGCGAATTAGGATTTTTCAAAACTGACTTGGGCTCCCAAGTCGACCCAGATCTGGCTAACATTCCAAGGAAAGGCCAGACTAACACATAATCAGACTGTTACTGGTATCCATTAATGTTTGGACGCATGGCTGGCTGTTGCAGATGAGGACGGAGTATGTATGGGAATGGCCTGAGTGCTGTGATGTCAACTTAACTCACCTCATAATGCATATTGTTTATTGTGTTATTATATCTCTACATCTTTTCTTTACTGTGAAGAATGCATATAAATTCCTGTTAATTTACTTCTTACATTATTTCAATATCTTCTGTGTGCTAGAGTGTATTACTGTAGATTACTTACCCCTTTCCCTTGTTTTATTATAAAAATTGATCCTTTTCCCCTGTCTAAGATGAAGGAAACTAATTACTAATGATTCCATCACGCCACTCTTCTATCCCATGTGTGGGGTTACAGGACAAAATGATGATGAAGATGCAGGTTTGTTTGTATAGGTGCAAGATAAGGCATATGTGGTCAGTACCCTTTGGGATCATGGTTCCCTTGCCGAAGCCTGGCAAAGACCACACAAAAATTCAGGGATATCGAGTAATAACCATGCAGAATACAATAGGCAAGCTGCTGGAGAAGTTAATTGCCAGAAAAATATCAAGCCAGCTAGAGAGGCAAGGTATTTTCCCACCTACCCTGGGAGGGTACCGTCCAAAAAGAGAAACCTGGACCAATGCAGCAGTTTTTGCCCATGACGTTTATGAAGGCTTCCACTCAGGCATTGAAACCTTTGCGGTAGCGATTGATCTTTAGGATGTGTACAACAGAGTACCACTGGATTTTTTAATGCTTCAGCTTCTTGAACTGAAGGTAAGCATTTTCCTCCTGAGTTGGATCGCTGCAGCCCTCTTCCAACGGAAAGTAGTTTTTAGATGTGGCAGTGGACTTCAGAACTAACAACAATATATCCTGGCCTACCATAGGGATCACCATTATCTTTAGTGCTGTTCAACGCCTACACTGTGAGAATCACCAGCGAGCAGATCACGGGAACAGAGAGGACATTGTCATATGCCGATGATGTTTTAGTGTAGAGCGCCCTGGTCATCCACTGCACCTGTATTTTTCTCCAGTCGTCTCGACTTGTTTTGGCACTGGACTCAGATGGACTCGGGCGAGAGAGTGAGGTCGACGAATTGCGCAACTCTTCCTCACTTTAATCCAAGTCATCGCGCAAGTCATTCTTCATCCAACAATAACAGTGTATCATCATGGTAAGGATAGAGATCAGGCTGCTGCGGAACTACAAACCGAACTCAATCGCATAAGTACTTGGTGTGTTGAAGCTGGGGCAATGGTCAACCCAACAAAGGCAACAGTGACTTGGTTCTCTTTGAATAATCATGATGTCAACACTCCAACACCAACTGTAAAGCTGTGTTCAGAGACTGTGGAAAGAACGCAGGCAATGAACTACCTGGGGATACGTTTTGATCGAAGCCTTGCTTGTAATGAGCACATAGACCAGGTGATAACAAAGGTCAAGCGGGGTTTGGTTGCGATGCAGGTGATGGTGGCAGCAAACTGTGAGCAACGCCATCTATGTCTTCTGTACAAAGGGCTGGTCATGTCTGTTTTTGAGTATGCAATGGCAATCCTGACTCTCAGCCGCAAGCAGATAGAAAGGATGGAAAGGATACAGAACAAAGCCATGCACATTATTCTTGGATGTACAAGAGATACAGCATGCAGGGCGATGAGCCAGCTTCTTGATTTTCCAACCACTGAAGAGAGAATACAAATTTGCAGAGCACTTGCCTACCTCAGAGTTAATGCACACACACAACATCCACTGCATAGTGAAATTAGGAAGGTGAAGGGCAGCAGGTTAAAAAGAGGAAGGTCATGGATGGGTCAAGCCGAGGACATTCTTCAACAGGTGTGTTCACTTGAGGACTTAGAACCTGGCGAGGAGTGGGTTAAACTGCCAACAGATTTCTGTACGTCTCTTTCAGTCTGAATCCAACTAGACAGAAAATGCAGACAATAAAATCCGGCTGCTGTGGAAGCTGAGGTACAAGCTTTGATTTTCGAGAATTCATTAGACGGTGATGCTGTCATATACACAGATGGGTCGGTCGTCCAACATGTGAGAAGCTCATGGGCCTTACGGCTCAGGCCGGAGGGATAATTGTGAAGGAGGACTCTGGTGCTTTTGCTGAGACCACAAGTAGCTTGACCATGGAAGTCATGGCAGTAAGTAAAGCAATAACATGGCTCGAGACACAGACATTCACTCTGGCATGTTTCCTTAGCGACTCAATGAGCATGCTCAAGAGGATGGAGATGGGGTGGATCCGAAGAGAGTGGTTGCTGTCTCTGAAGTGGTCTCGGCTGGCAAACATTAGTTTCATCTTCGTGCCAGGGCATGCAGGAGTACAAGAAAATGAGCGGGCTGACAAGCTCGCAGGTAAGGCTACTGTGGAGGGCTGATGCGCCATGGACCAGGCTGACATTCTGAATGCTCTACGAGAAGTAAGACTGTTGCGAGAACCAAGTGATGACTGTGAATCTACAACCATGGTCAGACTGCGAGAACAGAAAATTAAAAGAGGTGTGGCCAAACAAGAACACTACGCAGGAAGCCAAAGAAGATTGATAAACCAACACAGAACTGGTGTCGTGAGCCGCTACACGCTGCGGGATTTGCTGAGGAGGGGATCCGAGCACTTATGGACTGAATGGTTCGATGTGCAATGAGGATGATCTGTCAACTAACTAACTAACTTTGGGATCATATGTATTGCATGGATGAACAGATAAATCATTACAACCTGGAGAGAAGGGAGCTTTAGGGAGTGGTCAGACAACCAGTACTCCAAGGTAAGGTCAGACAGGCACATAATCAGACTACAACTGGTATTATTAGTATTGGGACTGTTTGTTGGCTGGTAAAGACGTGGACGGAGGGTGTATGTGAATGTCTTGAGTGTTGTGACAGCAGATCTTGACTCAACTTAAAGATACAGATTTATCTGTGATGATGATAACTTTGTAATTTATTCGGCTGACAAAAGTAATTACTTATATCTTTAAAAAAAACACAATAAAAAAAAAATTCCACTAAATGAACTTACGTGGTATTCTTCTAGGCCTGGGAGTGGTCGCAGGTGTGGGAGGAGCTGTTTGTACAATAACTGGACGTTCAGTGACTTCTACAACTGCATGTACAAAATACAAGAAGAAACTCATGAATGTGAATACAAAAGTAACATGAATGATGACAGAAAAAGGGATAGTGCATTTCATGATGATAGTAACCGTTTGTATATCTTGATGAGAGCAATGTTCTGCAAATGATCTGCTATGTAATGATAATTATTGCAGCACCAGATCAATAACACTGTCCTCATCACCTGGACGGCTTGCTGTCCTGGTGATACAGCCACTGTTGATACAAACCAGGTCAATGGTTTCAAGTTCAGTCTCGAGCTCCTCCCCCTGTGTGTTGAAGGAAATGCTTCCCCATGATCTGCCTTTAGCGTTGAAATCGCCACAGAAAATAACATTTCTCTCGTGACCTAATATGTCACTTAAGCACTGCCACTTCTGGGAATCCACACTCGCATTACGGGCATAAAAATTAACCAACACGAATGGTAGACCGGATTGAACTCTAACCGCCTGTATTTGTATGTCATCATTGTCCCAACTAACTGGATATGTCTAGCTCTGAAGCCACCATACTGTTGTGAATGAGGATCGACATTAACAGATGTCGCCTGTTGTAGAAACATTTGAAACTGGCAATTTGGAGTAACTGATCACCCAGTCTCGCCTCCTGGAGCGCTACGATGTCATTCTTGTATACCAGGTTTTCCAGAGTAGGGCCTCGTTGTTTTACGCTGGCACAATTCCAATATAGAATACGAGTATTCCTGAGGCCTAGATGGTCACATTTGAGTCTAAAACGTCTTGCTCCACTTCGTATGCCTTGCCACTTACGGCCTCCGCACCGCCCCCGTTGCCATGTTGAAAAACCGAACGCCACAGAAACACACATGCAAAAATTCACTCACGGATTGCTTCGCTCAATGCATGAACTCCGTAACATCGGTGAAAATCTTGAGAAGAAACTCCTGGTTTTACATCCTGGTACACAAATTACATGCAAGAGATGAAAATATCCACCTCCTGCGTGGAAAAGGGAACGGTCACAAAACAACACAACCGTCCGCTGCCATCTTGTCCTGAAGCAGATGTATGCATAGTCCATGACTCCATATCATACAATAATGTGTGTTATATAAAATCCATGAACCAATCCACACAGCCTTTCCCTCCTATAGCGAACAACAAAAGCAGGCAGCAAACTCTTGTCCGACTGAGCTCATTGGCATTGTCAGCATAAGTCTTAACAATTACACCAATGCACTGCAAATGCTTCAATTTATGAGCTACAAACAATGATTCCTCAGAATTTAAATGTTAACATAACTATTATTAATTATTAAGAATAATGAAAGTTTAATGAAAGTAATATGAAAGTAATACTGACCTCTCTCCATCCTGTATTTGTAAATGCCAGGTACTTCCTTGAGCTCAGTCTCACTGTTGACAAGAACTCTGTAGTCATCAACAGGATCGGAACTGATCTGATCCAGTTCTCTGCTGTCTCTAAAACCCATACCCACTGTGTAGATACCCACACCAGCATCTTTGAGGCGTCTGGCTGCAGCAACGCTCCGTTGAGTGTTTGCGCTTTGTACATTGCCTAGAGAAGTAATTGTAAATGCATTAATGCTTTAACATCCCTTGTTGCTAAGAGTTTACAAATGTAAATGTTATTTTTTGTTTTTACATATGTTCTTTATTTAATTAATACGATTATAAAAACTATTTCCAAGAACAGGTATCTGCACTACAGACATATCCATATGGTGCTCAGTCAGATAATGAAGGCAGGGCAATCAATCTTAAGAATCCAGCATCCAAATTATTTTATTCCAGCCATAAAACTGAGAAAGCGTGAGTTTGTTAGACAGTTAGCCGAAAGATCATCCTCATTGCATACCAAAACATTCAGTCCATAAGTGCACAGATCCCCTCATCAGTAAATCCTGCAGCATGTAGCAGTTCACGACACCAGTTCTGTGTTGGTTAATTAATCTTCTTTTGCTTCCTACATAGTTTTCTTGTCTGGCCACACCTCTTGTACTTTGCTGTTCTTGCAGTCTTACCATGGATGTAGATCCACAGTCATCACAGGTTCTCACAAAAGTTCAATATCCACTTCGCTAAATGCACCCACTTGAGGTGCATAAAAAGATACAAAATGTGAGTGCACGTATTCTTCAAATGTCACCATGCGCTACTGCTGATAATATGTGTGTGTAAAGATATAACACATGTGGGGGGCCGAGTGGTCTCGAGGTATGGTGTCCACCTCGAATGCTGGAGGTCTCTAGTTCAAACTACGGTGAGGGCTGAATTTTTTTCACTTGGACTTCTAGTAACAAAAATTTCCCTTGGTCTTTGGGTAGTGAGATCGGAAGCCCTTGTGTATTGTCGTGCATGTAAACAATCCCTTGGCAGTTGGAAATTTAAAAACAAAGAGTAGCCTAACAGCGCTGCCCGAGCAAAATTTTGACTTAAAAATCTACCCAAAGTATTTCAGGATCCTTGCCGGTGCTACACAGTTTGTGCAATGAACTGAGGTTCTCCGGATTCAGGTTTGAGTTAGGAGTAGAACGGAGCACTGATGGGTTACACCCATGTGCCGTGATGTTGATCCGTTGACTAAACTAAACTAATAACACATGTGTCAATAAAAGACATACAGAGACAGACCACCAAACACTATGAGGACAAGCAGTTGATGTAAATATTGTGAAAGTGATCCCTGCCTAAAGAAAGGTTCTACACAATAGGGACTGACACGGTAAGCAGGAATACTGAAGAAGATTAGAAAACTGAATTTTACATACAGTAGGAATAATTTGCAAGCAAGAGATGTGATTCTTGAAGGTAATATTGTGAATTCCTTTGACTGCCAGAGTAATTAACGACGTTTGCCTGCAAGAGGCTAATGAAACAAGAACATTATATGCAACAATAAGAAAGATAAAACAGCTTTCTTTGGCCATATGATTACTAAGTGCTGTAATAATAACAGATTATGGTATAATTACACATAAATGATGTCATTTCTAAACATTAGTAGCATGAACCAAAAAAAGGTATGAAGAGAGGCATTAGAGAACATCATTACAACTGGAAGAATTAAGGGGATGAGAGGCAGAGGCATTATGCTGGATGGACTGAGATGATGGCATGGAGGAATATCATCATCAGAGTTGATCCAGAACACCAAAGACAGATCTGTGGAGAGACATGAACAGCTAGCAGGGCAATTTATGATTATTATGATGAGGATGATGAATTAAGTATTATTTTATCCATTTCTCCTATGTGTACAATGTTTTGCTTATTTAGCTCAGGAGCCCAGGAGAATGGGGTATTCTCACCTCAGTAGCTAGGGTTCAAAGGGTTAATTCTTCTTCAGATGTTAACAATTAACAAATTCCAAATAAAAATACCTGTGAGTAAGACTACAATGTTTTTGGCCCTAGGTCTGTCTCCATTTGCACTTGTGAATATGTTAGTTGTGGCATAATCAAAAGCACCTGCAACGTCAGGCCGGCGATTGCTACGTTGATTTCTGATATTTTCAACAGCATCAACCACTTCATCTTGGAAGTTGTACCTTTAATAATGCAAAGAAATATATGTTATTTATCAATAACAATTAAATGCTAAGAATTCCCAACACCTAAAATATATCTTCTTCTTTGTTTGTGTTAAGGACATCAGCATCATGTGTCTTGTCGATAAGCATGAGCGATCAAGGTTAGCAATCTCACCAGTTTCGGACCAGGTCTGTTTTTGTACCAATAATGATACTGGGCCAAGCCATGTAGGTACTTATGTCTTTGTCTTTTCTTGCTGTTGTTCTATCAAGATCCAGCTTGCCAGGTGGCTTAACGTTGTCAGTAATTCCCCGAGGCCTCTGTGACGAAGTGGTCAAGCTGCCTGCTGCACGTACAGAAGGTTGTTTTCAGACTTCGTCATTCAATTCATGAATTAATTATTACCGGCAAGCCCTGGGTTACATTGCTGGAGCTATGGAGTACGTGCACTGTGCGATGTTTTCAGAATGCGCCAAATCATTCTGCAGAAAGAGAACAAGCCGTATGGGATAAAACCCGATGAAATAAGTCAATCTTCTTACCTTTAAACCCATTCACCACATGACACCCTAGACATGGTCATAATACCCTAGACATGAGTATGACACCTTAGGTAGGGAGTCTCTGTGGCTAAGTGGTCAAGCTGTTTCACTCGTGCTCCAAAGGTTGTGGGTTCAATTCTGGACCGTTTCCTTTGGTTTACGAGTTAAATGTTTCGGAGACTCCTTGGGTCGTCGCTAAAGCTACGGAGTTCGTGCTTTGTGCGACGCTTTCCGTGCTGCGGAAAGAGACCGAGCCATATGGGATAAAACCCGGTGCAATGAAGTCGACCCTGTCGACTTTTTTTTATGACACCTTAGACATGAACATAACTGAGGCAGGGAAACTGGTAATGGATCAAGAATCTTTCTAGAAGACATCAGAGTGAAGTTCATCAAAAGATATGCTGCATGAAGATTCTCCTTATTAGGTGCCCCAACAATCAACACTGTCTACATCTAATTTTTGTAATCAGTTTGGGGTTTCCATCTGCTTCTGGAAGGCTTGCCTGCCTCAATTACTTCTTCTGTCTGCACAAGGTACTCTTTGTGTTCTCCTTATAAACCATATATCTCTAAAAAAAACTTTTAACCAGTATTCATCCCACCTGTTTAAGTTAAATTCAGTCCTTTGTGTGGTATCAAAAGTCACGCTGGCAACTCTCCACTGACCAGAATCCACATCCAGCTGTGTAACAAAGTCCCTCACAAAGGCTGTCATCCAGTCAAAGATATGGTTTTCCACAGCTGAATCCAACAGGAACACAATATCTGTGCCAGTCTCACTGTATTCTGCAAGATGGCAAAAAAGATAATAAACAATTACTCATATGATTATGGTTTTAAAACTAATGTTGATTATTACATAACTCTGGTGATCGTGTAAGATGGTGAAACATGTCTGCCCATGCTTATCGGCATGGCGCATGATGATGATGAGATTATTACTATATGTTGTATGTCATATGTGTTCTTATTCTAATATAACGTCAACTTGTCATTCAGTTTCAAATCTGACCTGTTCTTTTGCATTTAGTTTATTTTGTTGTTTTATTTTAATTTATTTGTCTTTTGCCTTTTTTGCATGGTACATTACCATTTATTCTTGAAGAGCAGTTTAATATATTATCGGAGTTAAATGCTTAACATTTCCATTCTGACAGTGGCATAGCGGTTCTTTTCACATGCTGTTCAGTTGGACTTGTATGCTGTCTTCTCATTCAGAAAGTAATGGAAAACTACTGAACATAATATTGCCTAGTATATCACAAACAACTGGAGTTGACTGCGATATCCTGCAATTTTTCTTTGCACTGTGCATTGAAATATTGTCTTGCACAACACTTTGTAATACATTTCTTGCATAGAACTTTTAACATCTTCCTGCGTGCAAGAATAAAATATCTTTTTGCACAGGACATTGGCATATCTTCTCCTGTAGGGCACGACAATAATTTCTTGCCAAACGTTTTTAATTGCTGGATTTTAAGAAACGACATCAGAACATTCTGGGTATTTAGGTCAACATGGCCAATGGATATGACCACTCACTTGTAAACTTCCGGTGTGCTGATGCCGAGGTAGTGTGTTCATCCCCTACACTGGTAAGCTGGACTTTAATGTTACTTCTCGCCCCTGACTATTTGCTTTGCATATCCTTTACAGGACATTGCAGTCAATGCCAGCATTTTTCAGCTGCTAATGATGTCTTGGCAAGATTACACTCAGTAGTTTGCCATTGCTTTCTGAGCGACCGGCTCACATACCCCTGTAAATAACCAATGCGACACAATCCGCTACCAAATCTCACGCAGCTGCGTCACCCACATGAATATACAGGATTACGGAGAAAGTCATTAACTTCTAGGCCAGGGAGACCATCGTCCTTGACTTGGGGACATAAATTAAGTAGCTCAGAATGCCATGTTGACCATACCCATTTATGTTTTATCCTTTGTATTTCAAACCCTGTAGCTTAGCTTCCATTACCTACCCTTACCATCCTAATATAGACAGACTCCATCTCCCTGTTAAAGTTAAGTTAGGAACCACTTATCATATCTACAGAATTAGAGAGTTTAAAGATGCAAAATTGACGTCATAGCACCGGGTTTTCACCCATATGGCTGTCTATTTCCGCAGGGTGGCCTGCCTAAAGCATTACACAAAGCACGAACTCTGTAGCTCTAGCAATGACCTTAAGGAGTCTCCGAAAAATATGGCACTCATGAACAGAATGACAGAATCTGGTATCGAACCTACAACCTTCAGCTTAACCACTTCACCATGAAGACTTATATCATTTTGATGATAATTCTGTTATTTATTACACAGAAAAAGTAAGTGGAAAATACGCTTGTAATTCACAAATAATGACTCATACAAAGGGCCAGTAAAACAACTTACGTGGTGTTCTTCTAGGTCTGGGTGTTGTCGCCGGTGTGGTTGGGACTGTTTGTACAGCTGTGTTCAATATAAAATAATCAACAATGTAAAAACACAAGCAGCATTAGTTCAAGTGTTATGGTGTGGCAGGGACTGTTTGTACAGCTATGTTCAACATAAAACTAAAAACACAAGTAATATTAGTTCTGGTGGTATGGTGTGGCAGGGACTGTTTGTACAGCTGTGTTCAAAATAAAACAATCAACAATGTAACAACACAAGTAATATTAGTTCTGGTGGTATGGTGTTGCAGGGACTGTTTGTACAGCTGTGTTCAAAATAAAACAATCAACAATGTAACAACACAAGTAACATTAGTTCTGGTGGTATGGTGTGGCAGGAACTGTTTGTACAGCTGTGTTCAACATAAAACAATCAACATTGTAAACACACAAGTAACATTAGTTCTGGTGGTATGGTGTGGCAGGGACTGTTTGTACAGCTGTGTTCAACATAAAACAATCAACATTGTAAACACACAAGTAACATTAGTTCTGGTGGTATGGTGTGGCATGGAATGCATTCGCAATCATGTTCAAAACACAGCTGTGGGCAATTTGAAAGAAGATCGCCTTGCATTGATTTACATACAATGGTATGAGTGCCGGCATTCTGAAAGAAATGGACAACTTATGAAGGTAAACTTGCCAAGGAAACACAAACAGCCAAAAATGCTGGGGTTGACTGCTACATCCTGTAAAGGATATGCAACTAACTTTAGCTAGGCATATATCCTTTGTGCAAGTCAGAAGAAGGTAGAATAACATGGCCGGACCAAGACACAAATGAGGTTGTCCTTCAAGAAGCAGAGGAAAACCTTAAATTTGTCTGAAATTTCAGATATAAACAGTCACAATCAGTTGGGCAAGCTATGTGGAGAAATAAACTTGACAACCGGCAAACTTAATAGGGAAAGAGGAAGAGAAAGACAAGGATATAAACCTAGATGGTCTAGCCTAAAGTCTTAACTGGGGCAAGAACACAAACCTAATCTGAGACTGGTGATTTTGTGAGATGGAAAAACATGATCAACCACTTTTATTATCATGGCATATGATGATGATGATGATGATGATGATGATGATGATGATGATGATGATGATGATGATGGTACATGTTTTAATAATTGTGTTGGGAATATCCAAGTTGGTCATTTCTTAACCACGCCCTTGACCTAGCTTGCATGTTTATTTTTAGTTATATGTAAACACAGAAGCCACAAACAATATGTTGCACGATTTATTGCCAGGCATACTTTGCTGATGCTCACCAGGTTCATACCGCAGAGTTATATATCATATGAAGGAAATAAATGAGTAACACTTCAGCTGACACAATTAAAACACATAGTCACATGCATTGTTGGAATGTGGAACATCTGTTATCCCCACGTAAATTTTTTATTTGACACAACCTCTTTCAAGGCAATAAATCCTGCAACATATTATTTGTGGCTTGTGTGGTTAAATTCACTAAGGGAATACATTCATTTGAAATTTTATTTTTAGTTATGTTGTTCATCTAAGGCAATCCACATCAATCTAGCGCAGATGCATTTCATTAACAATGTGTACGTGCATTCTACAATCAAACAATATAAAATGACACAAAGTAGTGCAGCTTTACATAACAGAGTTAAGACACATACAGAACGTTGCGGTGATTAGCCTTCATCAGCAAACAAACACATTCACAAACACAACATACAGTCAAGGAGAACTCCTGTGACTACATTAGAAGGTGATGACAGGACGAGAAGAACCGCTAATCGCCGCAACGTTCTGTATGTGTCTTAACTCTGTTATGTAAAGCTGCACTACTTTGTGTCATTTTATATTGTTTACACTTTCACAGCTTTACCGCAGTTCCACCAAATTTTATTCATACTGTTCTACAATCAAAGAACTGATGATCACTTGGGTGATCAACTCTTTATTGCTGGAAATCATAAATAGTAGTATTTTCATTTCTGACTTAATTCAATAGTAGCAATACAAAGTTAATATCCAATGCATGTGCATGAAATGTATTCTATTAATACCAAGAGTATCTTGTTCAACCCTTCTGGATTATCATTGATATATACATATATCAATGATACATACAGTGGACAAAGGAATACATTCTGTTCCTTCCTTAGGAAAACAAGAGTTTGATGTTATCCTTGTTAATGCATTCACCACTCTGTCAGCTTAACCATTACACCTGCGTATTTGCTATATATATAATATATATATATATATATATATTGCGATCAAACCCAGGTTGCATTCTATTGTTTCAATCCCCAATCCACTCCATCCATTTCTGTTGATAATTTTAATTGGACTGAAATTTCCTCAATACCCATTTTAAGTCTTGAAGCTTCATTTCATCATGACCACATCAGATGCAGTTGTCTGATAGACATTAAGACATGATGAAACTGGGAATAATAGATACTTCATTACAAAATAGCCCCTGAGATGGAAAATACTTCACTTTACATATTTAACTGATTCACTGCCATACGCCACTTCAGTGACAGAAATGATTTACACTTGACTGCCAAGTTAGTTAGTTAGTTAGTCGACAGATCATCCTCGTTGCACATCGGACCATTCAGTCCATAAGTGCTCGGATCCCCTCCTCAGCAAATCCCGCAGCGTGTAGCGGCTAACGACACCAGTTCTGTGTTGGTTTATCAATCTTCTTTGGCTTCCTGCGTAGTGTTCTTGTTTGGCCACCCCTCTTTTAATTTGCTGCTCTCGCAGTCTGGCCATTGTTGTAGATTCACAGTCATCACTTGGTTCTTGCAAAAGTCTCACTTCTCGTAGAGCATTCAGAATGTCAGCCTGGTCCATGGCGCGTCCGCCCTCAACAGTAGCCTCACCTGCGAGCTTGTCAGCCCGCTCATTTCCTTGTACTCCCGCATGCCCTGGCACGAAGATGAAACTAATCTTTGCCAGCCGAGACCGCTTCAGAGGCAGCAACCATTCTCTTCGGATCGACCCCTCCTCTATCCTCTTGATCATGTTCATTGAGTCGCTAAGGAAACAAGCCCTAGTGAATGTCTGTGTCTCGAGCCATGTTATTGCTTTACTTACTGCCATGACTTCCATGGTCAGGCTACTTGTGGTTTCAGTGAAAGCACCAGAGTCCTCCTTCACAATTCTCCCTCCGGCCCGAGCTGTAAAGGCCCATGAGCTTCTCACATGTCGGACGACCGACCCATCTGTGTAGATGACCGCGTCACTGTCTAGCGAATTCTCGAAAATCAACGCTTGTACTTCAGCCTCAACAGCAGCCGGATTTTCTTGTCTGCATTTTCTATCTAGTTGGATGCAAACTGAAAAGGATGTGCAGAAGTCTGTTGGCACTTGCACCCACTCCTCGCCAGGTTCTAAGTCCTCAAGTGAACACACCTGTTGAAGAATGTCCTCGGCTTGACCCATCCACGACCGTCCTCTTTTTAACCTGCTGCCCTTCACCTTCCTAATTTCACTATGCAGTGGATGTTGTGTGTTTGCGTTAATTCTGAGGTAGGCACGTGCCCTGCAAACTTGCATTCTCTCTTCAATGGTTGGAAAATCAAGAAGGTAGCGCATCGCCCTGCATGCTGTATCTCTTGTACATCCAAGAATAATGCGCATAGCTTCATTCTGTATCCTTTCCATCCTTTCTATCTGCTTATGGCTGACAGTCAGGATTGCCATTGCATACTCCAAAACAGACATGACCAGCCCCTCGTACAGAAGACATAGATGGCGCTGCTCACAGTTTGCTGCCGCCATCACCCGCATCGCTGCCAAACCCCGCTTGGCCTTTGTTATCACCTGGTCTATGTGCACATTATAAGCAAGGCTTCGATCAAACCGTATCCCCAGGTAATTCATTGCCTGCGTTCTTTCCACCGTCTCTGAACACAGCATTACAGTTGGTGTTGGATTGTTGACAATATGATTATTCAACGAGAACCAAGTCACTGTTGCCTTTGTTGGGTTGACCATTGCCCCAGCTTCATCACACCAAGTACTTATGCGATTGAGTTCGGTTTGTAGTTCCACAGCAACCTCCTCTCTATCCTTACCCTGACGATACACTAAAACATCATCGGCATATGACAATGTCCTGCCAGGTCCAGTGATCTGCTCACTGGTGATTCTCACTGTGTAGGCGTTGAACAGTACCGGAGATAATGGTGATCCCTGTGGTAGGCCAGGATATATTGTTGTTGGTTCCGAAGTCCAACTGCCACATCTAAAAACTACTTTCCGTTGGAAGAGAGCTGCAGCGATCCAACTAAGGAGGAATGGACTTACGTTTAGTTCAAGAAGCTGAAACATTAAAAAATCCAGTGGTACTCTGTTGTATGCGTCCTCAAGATCAATCGCTGCAGCAACGGTTTCAGTGCCTGAGTGGAAACCTTCATAGACATCGTGGGCAAAGACCGCTGCATTGGTCCAGGTTTCTCTTTTTGGACGGTACCCACCCAGGGTAGGTGGGAAAACACCTTGCCTCTCTAGTTGGCTTGATATTTTCCTGGCAATTACCTTCTCCAGCAGCTTGCCTATTGTATTCTGCATGGTTATAATTCGATATCCCTGAATTTTCTTGTGGTCTTTGTCAGGCTTCGGCAAGGGAATCAGATAGCTGTGTAACCATTCCTCCTTGATGCTAGCACTCCCTATACTGTTGTTGTACATGTCTGCTAGTTTCTCTAGCTCATTGTCGGTACACCTATTTATGTCGTCGTATCTTATGCCATCAGGACCTGGAGCACTGTTTTTTGATCGTCGAAGCACAGCCTTGATTTCTTGCACTGTCACTGTGTCTTCATCCGAAGTGTTCTGGGCCTTGCATCTGTCTGAGGTGACCTCCTTGGCCAGATTCCGGCCTCCCATGTCTGTCTGGTTGCTCTGCTCAAGGTAGCGTTCAAAGAGGGCTTTGCCCTTGTCCTCGTCAGTCCTCTGCCAGATGAGGTCAGCACCTTGGAAGTCAGAAATGCTCTTATTCTTGACTACACCACTCATGCTTTTATGTAGTCGCCAGAACAATTTCAGTGACTTGTCTGTGCTTACTCTTTGACACACCTCTGCCCATTTTTCGCTTTTAACCACCGTGACCAGTTTTTTGAAATAGCTTACTTTTGTGTGCATCTCTCTTTCTAAGTGCAAGCAGGGACTAGGATGACCAGCTCTGTTCTTCTTGGCATTTTGCCATCTCCTTACAGCACTACGCTTATCCACCCAAGCCTTCTCCACCTCGAAACTCCACCACGGTGGCTGCTCCCAGCTTTTTTTCCTTTTCTTCCTGCCCTGAAACGTTCTGCGCTTGTCACGTCTTATTTTACTCACCACATCTTGCCCTGTACTGTCATACTGGAACGTCTTTACCTTTAGCTTGTGCTGCCTGGTTCTGCCTTTCTCCACCAATATGCTGCATGGGTGGTGGTCGCTGCCATGGTGTCCTAGGACACCCCATCTACACACTGTAGTGAGTGAAGGTGAAACTAGCGCCAGATCAATAGCTACTGTCCTCATCGCCTGGACGGCTTGCTGTCCCTGGTGACACAGCCACTGTTGATACAAACCAGGTCGATGGTTTCCAGTGCAGTCTCGAGCTCCTCCCCTTGTGTATTGGAGGAAGTGTTTCCCCATGATCTGCCTTTAGCGTTGAAGTCACCACAGAAAATAACCTTTCTCTCGTGGCCTAATATGCCACTTAAGCACTGCCACTTCTGGGCGTCCACACTCGCATTGCGGGCATAAACATTAACCAACACGAATGGTATACTGGAATGAACTCTCAACGCCTGTATTTGTATATCGTCACTGTTCCAACTGGACATGTCTAGCTCTGACGCCACCATGCTGTCGCGAACGAGAATCGCCGTTCCCAGATGTCGTCTGTTATAGAAACATTTGAAGCCGGCAATTCGGAGTAGCTGATCGCCCAGTCTCGTCTCCTGGAGTGCTACAATGTCGTTCCTGTAAACTAGGGTTTCTAAAATAGAGCCCCGTTGTTTACACTGGCACAGTTCCAATATAGAATACGGATGTTCCTGAGTCCTAGACGGTGACACTTGAGTCTAAAACGTCTCAAGCCACCGCGCTTACCTGGCTTCTTTTTCCCTGCGCGGCTACCACGCCGCTTCGGTATGTTGACTGCTGATCGTTCGGAAAACACACGTTGTTCCGCCATGTTGAAAAAACGTAAACACAGACTTTTGATTGAGAACCACACACGCTGCTGAAAATTCACTCAAGGATGGCTTCGCTCGATGCACGAACTCCGTAGCACCCGCGCAGATCTTGAGTAGAAACTCCTGGTTTTACATCCTGGCACAATTACACGCAAGAAATGAATAAATCCATCCCTTACGCGAAAAAGTTAACGAACACAAAACAACACGACCGTCCGTCGCCATCTTGAAACCGGAAGTGACTTGACTGCCAAGCACCGCTTTAGTGACAAATTCTTGACAGTTCGTGATTTGTTTCATTTTATGCATCTTCCTTCATTGTAATGCCCTGTAAATGACGTTTTACACCAGATGAAGGTCTGTCATTTCAAAACAGCCCATGAGAGAAAGAAAGTATGTAATATTTGAGCAGAAATGGGTAGTTAAATTGTGGTTACGTTTCTGCTTTTAGAAATGGCAACACCCTTGGTTTTGGGCCTCACATATTTACATTAGTAAATAGTTTTAAACAATGTTAGATTATAGTTATTCTGATTTAAAGAACTTTGTGAAAGATTCTAAACTGATAGCACGTGGTTAATGTGGTTATTCAGTTAAAATAAATTATTTAGCAGGCATTCATAATGGAAAACAAAACTAACAGTGAAAGTTCGTCATCATGTCGAATTATGCTCACACTAATGAGCCACACTTGTGCCCCTAAGTTTGCTATGCCTAACACAAATAAGCTGAAGAATATTTAAATAATTAAATTTAAAAGAATAATAATTATAACTAAATAAAAAATAGTGTACATATTGTTTCTCAGTAGAAAACCTGCCTCATGTTTTCCTGACATTTTCCATTTTGTGTGACAATGATGCGCTTCAAAATATGATGTTTTAATTGTGTTTTATTGGTGTTATGGAGCAGTTCTAGTGATATTGGTGAAGAAAAGTGGTGTATTTATCATTATTCAGTAAATTTCATTGGATTATCATCAGCGATTGAGAAGTAGTGCCTTGGTAAGTGGAAATTTCACGTATTTGTCACCTCCGTATTCATTTTTTAAAACAAAATCTGCTAATATTATTATTATATTTCTAACCTATAGTAATATTTGCAATACCAACGTATGCCTTGTGCAATCGTCTTTAATTTAATATATAATACAATATATCTGCTACCGTTTTTACATCATTATTGTGACACACCCCTACTTCTCATTTTCTGCCATCAATTTCTGTTTGATCCAAACCCACTTTTTGTTTGGCAGTGAATCAGTTAAGAAATATTGGGGGAAATGTAGGGAAAAACATAATGGCCATCTAAAATTTTTTTAATGCAGCCATTAATCTGTTTTGAAAATAGTATCGCAAGGCATTAAGAAGAATGGAAGTAGCACTGACCTCTATCTATCCTGTATTTGTAAATGCCAGGTATTTCCTTGAGCTCAGTCTCACTGTTGACAAAAACTCTGTAGTCATCAACTGGTTCAGAACTGATCTGATCCAGCTCTCTGCTGTCTCTAAAACCCAGACCCACGGTGTAGACACTCACACCAGCATCCTTGAGGCGCCTGGCTGCAGCAATGCCCTGTTGACTGTTCAAGCTTTGTGGTTTGCCTAAAGTCATAAGCATAACAAATATTATTACTTTAAAATGCAAAGGGTTAATGATAAGATTATATATTTTAGGGGCGCTTGTTTGTTTTGAATTCAAGTGTAGTCCATCACATGCTACTACTACTAGTGCACTGGATTGATGTTTGCATGTGGGTTACCTTTCTCTATTACCAGGGTCCTGCACCATCAAGCGAACCTGCTCCGACGTAGAGATACTTGTAATTTATATCCCCAAGTCAAGGACGAACCCGTTACCTCAGCATCTGCACACAACATGTAAAGGATAAGCGCTGATATAAATTTGGCCATGCTAACCTCTGATCAGATTATAATATTTGCATGGAGTGAAAAATGTTGAGCAGTATTCAGAACATAAACATAACACTAGAAAACAAAGTGAACTGTTGAGAAGAAGCAGTTGTCTATGGAAACAAAAATGGTTGCGAGTCATGGACTCAAGTACTGTCCAAAAAAGAACAACTGTCATCTTACTGCCTATAGTACCAGCTCCATGGCGAAGTGATTCTGGGCGCAATTCGTAAGCCTGTTTACCACATTCAAAACACAGCTACGGGTGATTTACAAGCAGGCTGCCTTATGCTTGGTTTTCATGCAATGGTATGAGTAGTGGTCGTTCAGAAAGCTATGGCAAACTACTGAATGTAAACTTGCCTAGAAATTACAAACAGCCAGAATACGCTGAGGTTGACTGTGATGTACTGTAAAGGATATGCAACTAACTAACCAAGGCTGAACGTAACTGGAGTTATGTGATTCCTGTGGTGACAACATCTACATCTATGAAGCGGAGACTTGCAACTAGAACTGCCACTGGACTGTTTTTCCAGCAGTTCAGCCTTGTGGAACAAAATCCATGTGATTTAGTGATTTTTAGTGGCACCTTGTCAGTCCCAGAGACACAGAGTGCAAACTAGCAGGTGTCACACCACTTTTGCCTAGAGTGAGATCAGATGCACATGTCATATATGTATATTTTACTACAACATTAACCCTTTAGCAGGTAAAGCGTCCTGGAACGTTTCTACTCCCAAACGGGCAAAGTGTCCCAACCCGCCCGTAACTATTATGCATTGTAAAAACCAGATCTTGCGGCTTTCCGAGGCTTCCGATTGTCTACTTTCGGTTTCACCGATAGCTAGACAACGTGGCCGCCATTCGCAAGCATGTACTTTGAATTTGAACAGATTTTTTTTATAATTGGGGGGGGGGGGGGGGGGGGGGGGGGGGGGGGTTTACGCTTAGTATTTCAAAATGGATTTCGACGATTCTTCAAGTGGTAGTGGGGATTTTGCTGGGTTCAATTTAAGTGACACTGAAGGGCACGAAGTTGACTATTATTTGGAGCTAGATATCAGTGATCAGCGTTACATTGCGTTAGCAGTCCGAGTCGGACTTTAAAGGAAGTGATTATGATTCAGAAAATGTGTTTGTAAATTGCCGTATAGATGACTGACAATCATAAACAATATGCTGTATTTTGTAAATATTTGTGTTCATGTGAGTAATAGTGGCATCATTCACGTGAGTAAAATGTTCTGCATGCTTCTCCCTTCATTTTGCTGTTTATTTGATTAAGATCTGGTGACTAACAACTTATATGTGATATTTTTACTAATGTAACCCACAATAGTCGATAAGTAAGTCACACAGTTCTGTGGGATGGCGGGTAAATGAAAACAAGGCATACAATTCTATGCAGCCAGTTTGGGAGGACTAATAAAACAATGGGATAAGTGCATCGATGTTGGGGGAAATTACATTGAGAAATAAAGGGACAATGTATGTAAAACAATAAACTGGTTTCAAGTTATCATAGTTAGTTATATTTTCTACAGCCATTTGTGATTTACTTATTAACTTACCCTAGTAGAAAATCATTGAACTGTTGTCTTGTATAAGTAAAATATAGTATAAATTACCAAATTAACTCCAAAGAAAATTACCTGTGAGTAAGACTACAACGTTTCCAGCCCCAGGTCTGTCACCACGTTCACTCGTGAACACACTAGTCCTGGCAAAATCAAGGGCTTTTCCGACATCAGGGCGACGATTGGTACGTTGATTTTTGAAACTATCTACAGCACCAACCACTTCATCTTGGAAGTTGTACCTCAAGAATACAAAGACAAATGGTTTGTTTATTACTAATATATGAGTCTTGTGATAAATCACTAACATGAGCCTATTGCTAAGTCACTAACATATGCGTAAACTGATAAATCACTAACATATGAGTCTAGTGGTAAATCATTAACACATAAAACTACTGGTAAATCACTAACATGAGTCTACTGATAAATCACTAAAATCAGTCTACTATAAAACATTAACATATGCGTCCAGTGATAAATCACTAACATATGAGTCTACTGATAAATCACTAACATATAAGACCACTTATAAATCACTTATATGTGTCTACTGATAAATCACTAACATATCTACTGATACATCACTAACATATGAGTCTACTGATACATCACTAACATATAAGTCTACTGATAAATCACTAACATATGAGTCTACTGATAAATCACTAACATATGAGTCTACTGATAAATCACTAACATATAAGTCTACTGATAAATCACTAACATATGAGTCTACTGATAAATCACTAACATATAAGTCTACTGATAATTCACTAACATATAAGTCTACTGATAAATCACTAACATATGAGTCTACTGATAAATCACTAATATATGAGTCTACTGATAAATCACTAACACATCTACTGATAAATCACTAACATATAAGTCTACTGATACATCACTAACATATGAGTCTACTGATAAATCACTAACATATCTACTGATAAATCACTAACATATGAGTCTACTGATAAATCACTAACATATCTACTGATAAATCACTAACATATGAGTCTACTGATAAATCACTAACATATCTACTGATAAATCACTAACATATAAGTCTACTGATAAATCACTAACATATGAGTCTACTGATAAATCACTAACATATCTACTGATAAATCACTAACATATGAGTCTGCTGATAAATCACTAACATATGAGTCTTTTGATAAATCACTAACATATGAGTCTTTTGATAAATCACTAACATATCTACTGATAAATCACTAACATACGAGTCTACTGATAAATCACTAACACAAGAGTCTACTGATAAATCACTAACATATCTACTGATAAATCACTAACATATCTACTGATAAATCACTAACATATGAGTCTACTGATACATCACTAACATATGAGTCTACTGATAAATCACTAACATATCTACTGATAAATCACTAACATATGAGTCTACTGATAAATCACTAACATATGAGAGTCTACTGATAAATCACTAACTTATGAGTCTACTGATAAATCACTAACTTATGAGTCTACTGATAAATCACTAACATAAGAGTCTACTGATAAATCACTAACATATCTAGTGATAAATCACTAACTTATGAGTCTACTGATAAATCACTAACTTATGAGTCTACTGATAAATCACAAACACATAAGTCAACTATGGGATAACTCAGCCCCTCTCCAAATAGCAGCTAACCACCTGCTGAAAGAGTTTCACAGAGAACACATTCCTTAGCTCCAGCGATGAGCCCCCTGAGGTCTCATAAAAATTAAAAGCTGCACTTATAAACCAAATGATAGTGTCCAAAAATGAACCAACAACCTTTTGAGCATAAGGTAGGCAGTTTAACTGGTTCAGTGTCTAGGAATAGTATACCGCCATATATGACTTCCCATTTAGACAGAAGGGTGAGATATCACCAAATACAACTTCCCATTTAGCCAGAAAGATGAGGTATTGCTAAATATGACTTCCCATTTAGCCAGAAAGATGAGGTATTGCCAAATATGACTTCCCATTTAGCCAGAAAGATGAGGTATTGCCAAATATGACTTCCCATTTAGCCAGAAAGATGAGGTATTGCCAAATATGACTTCCCATTTAGCCAGAAAGATGAGGTATTGCCAAATATGACTTCCAACTAGGACAGATGTGTGAGATATCACCAAATATGACTTCCCACTTGGACAGAAGATTGAGATATTGCCAATTATGACTTCCCATTTGGACAGAAAGGCGAGATATTGCCAAAATATGACTTCCAACTTGGACAGAAAGACAAGATATTGCCAAATATGACTTCCCATTTGGATAGACGGGTGAAATATTGCCTTGCTAGTGTTTTCATGTTAATTGTTTTATTTTGCTGTATTTTCCGCAAATTTAATGTTCAGTGAATGAAAATTTAAATACTTGTTCATTTGATTGTGCACCAGGTCTGATCCAAACCTAAGTTGTTTGTTTGGCACTAAATTAATTAACCACTTTGCTAAGAAGAACCCCCTTCTCCGGGTATTTGCCTCCAGTCTTTTTGTAAACAGGAAATACATCTGATCAATTTTGTTTAAATCAAGTAGATAATCAGCTAAAGAAATGTGGGTGCATATTCATCAAATTCACCTGTTTAAGTTAAATTCAACCCTTGAATTGGCATCAAAGGTCACGCCAGCAACTCTCCACTGACCAGAATCTACATCCAGCTGTCCAACAAAGTCTTTCACAAAAGACTTCATCCAGCCAAAGATTCGATTTTCCACAGTTGAATCCAACAGGAACACAATATCTGTGCCAGTCTCAGTTTGTTCTGAATGGCAGGAAATTAAAAGGGCACACATGTTAGAGAATAACATAACTTTCCAATTGGGCAATTTAAAGCTCTAAATATGATGTTACATACAGTTGACTATTTTGGAGGTGATCAAGTGTGCTAAGAGTTTGACATGACGACTATTTTGGAGGTGACTATGTGTTCTAAGAGTTTTGGCATGGGTGACTATTTTGGAGGTGACATTGTGTGCTAAGAGTTTGATATGCATGACTATTTTGTGAGGTGGCTTTATGTGCTAATAGTTTTACAAGTATGACAATTTTGGAGGTGGTTTTGTGTGTGGCTAAGGGGTTACAAATGCAATTCCACTTATGGCGTCCGAAACACAGCTGCAGATATTTTGGAAGCAGACCGCAGTGTGCTGGTTTTTATACAATGGTATGAGTGCCGGTTATTCAGAAAGCAATGGCAAACTACTGAAAGAAAACTTGCCAAGAAATCACAAACAACCAAAACATACTGCTATGTCATTGTAGGGCTTGTGTGATACCAAGGGACACTGGTAACAGGGAGAGCTAAAAATAGCTCAAAATCAGCCCAGGGCACTCATCAGTAGTTGCAACTATTAGTAGTAACAGCGCATGTGTAGACTCAGCTGAAGTTCAAAGTAGGTGAACATATAATGACAAAACTATTACCAAAGAAAATGTTCAATTTGATCTTATTGTCAAAATGTTGTTTTGCAACCTCTTTATATGTTAGTATACTCATCATGTTATTTATTATCACATTATCAAAATGGACTGTCATTGTTGCACTCTGGCAAAGGAAAGGTAGGTGCTGAGATTTTCTCCACAGAATGTCCGTGCACAAGTGTATGACAGACACAGCTCTGAGATGGGTCACCACGTTTCTTGTCTTTTAGAAAGTCTTTTGCAACCCCCTGCTAGATGCCAATGTCCCTTATTCTGAGAAAGGTGTCTTATCCATAAGATCAAAATCAGCATCTGCCCCAAATTATTTAACTGCACGAAAGATGTCTGTCTGAGCCACTGATGGAACCTTAACAATAGTCACAGTAATAGCTAAAGCATCTGCCATTTCCTTTCCTTTGACAAGGGCATATCCTGGAACACAAGTGAAATTAACAGTCCTTATCATGAATTCTGCATTGGCTCAAACTACTGTCCTTGCATCTATACTCGTCACATCTTTCTCAGATTGAAAACAATGTTTTCCTGTAGTGAATTTGAATAACGAAGACACAAACAACAGATTGCACCATTTATTGACTGGCATATTTTACAGCATCTTGTCAGGTACATTCTCCGGAAATCACACAACATAAAAGAAACTAATAAGTTAAATCCTTCAAGCTGAATTATACAACACATATTAACACAGTAATTTGAATTGTATACCACATTAATTTTAAACTGACTATTATGCCGTTTTGTTTGCACAAAGTTGTTTCTGTAAATGAATGCTGATTGCTTCTGCCAGCTTTAATAAGCGATCATTCTGTGTGTTAACACACGAAACACATTTGTAGCAAGTTGGGGGAATAATTCAATATGCACGTGTGTAAAGGTCATTCACTTAACTAAAAATGTGGCAGAATTACTCATCTTAGATACTCAATTAGTGATAACCAGCTTAACTGATAATGTGCCATGGGATGATCAATTGTCTTAAACGACTTCCCGTATCTGCCATTGGCTTATATATTGCTTAAATGTTGTCATTGCATTATAATACAACATGCCCGTTACCATATTAACAACTTATAAGTCACTAATGACACACTCCTTCCTCCCATTGTCCACCATCCATTTTTGTTTGATTGAAACCCACTTTCCCCCGGGAAGGTTAACCGGTCAACAAATGCCCACAGAAGTCAGATGTGTCGGCCTAATGGTGCAAGAACGCAGCTCTTCTGTAAATAGGCACAGCGCAATCACGTCCAAAAAAAAAAACTTCGGATGAATGCAGAAGAAGAAGAAGAAGAAACCCACTTTCTGTTTGGTACCGAATCTGTTAATGAACTGAACTTTTTTATGGTAATGAGCATGTCATGAATTACAACTGAATAAATGTAAATGCTTGACTAATTCCAAGTGAGAGGAATTGAACTTACTTGGCTCTCTTCTAGGACTGGGTGTTGTCTGAGGTACAGCAGCGACAGTTGGTTGAACAGCTGTGGTTTGAATAACTTCTTCAGCTTTTCATAAGAAAAGGGAATCAAATCATTAAGTGTAAATGCATAGGAAAATGTAAAAATGAGTCACAGTAAAATTATGGATGGTGCACTGCATCGTGTTGGTAATGTTAACATGCATTTACTACTGAGGCCTTAAGGCAGGGGTGAGGAATAACTAGTCCACAGGCCACACAAGGCCCATACAATTATTTGACTTGGCCTTATCAAGACAACCACAGGCATGACTCAATATCATTAAATCTAGGAGCTATTTGCATGGCAATTAAAATTTATAGTAAGTGAATAATAATAACATAATTTTGAGGGAAAGCAAGGATGTCCGTTACAGGATTTAAAAGATGCATCAGAATACATAATGGGATAGACTTGTGTGCTTCTCATAGGTTCCCCGCTGTCCTTCTGCATGTATTGCAATGACTCAGAGGAAAGTCAGTGCAAGGCACACTTAATGCTTTAGCAACATACACACCCTAAACATACTTAGAACAGTGGTCAAAGAAAAATAACCACAGCACTGGCAACACTCACTGGATAGTATTAACTTGAGTGGTATGAAATCTTACAAATGGTGATTACACAGAAAAGAAAATTTCACGTAGAGTTTAGTTAAGTTTCCAAGAGAAATTCTTTTTCTGTTGAAATTAAAGTTAAACCTTTGTGCCTTTTTTGTGGTGATTTACTAGCAGTAAAGAAATAAGCCAATCTGGAGGGTCATTACAGCTGAAAACATGCTAAACTCAATGAATTGAGAGGTTAAATGCATCTAGATAAAAGCAATGCTCGTAGGCACAGTTTGGAATCACAAGCCACTTTCACTAGGCCTCGTTGCGACAGAGACAAAGTTATTCAGAAGAAATTGCAGCCATCACATTAGGGTGGAGTTAATTACATTTTCGAGTAAACTTAGCAGGCTAATGTTTAAGGTAACCATTTTGTATGGCCTGTGTTTGTTTGTTTCTTTTGGTTAGTCGACGGATCAACACCACGTCACACGGGTGTAACCCATAAGTGCTCCGTTCTACTCCTAACTCAAGCCTGAGTCCAGAGAATCTCAGCTCAGTGCATGAACTCTGTAGTACCGGTGAGGATCCTGAAATACTTTGGGTAGATTTTTAACTCAAAATTTTGCCCGACCAGCGCAGTTATGCTACTCTTTTTTGATTTCCAACTGTCAAGGGATTCTTTACGTGCGCAACAATACACACGGGCGTCCGATCTCACTACCCAGAGACCAGGGGAAATTTTGTTACTAGAAGTCCACGCGAAAAAATCCCGGCCCTCACCGGGGCTTGAACCCAGGACCTCCAGCACTCGAGGCGGACACCATACCTCGAGACCACTCAGCCCTTGTATATGGCCAGTGAATAATGTTATAAATACTCAAATGGTCCTTGGCAGAAAAAAGTTCCCCACCCCTGCCATCAGGCAAGCCCAGAACAGTAAGACTGTAACCCACATGCATGTCATAATAAATGCTCAGGAGAGTTGACTACCTCATCCTGCAAAAAAAAATTAGCTAAAAAATCCAACCATTCATGAGTAAGTGTAAAGAAAAGAAAGAAATGAGACTCTTCTCCTACAAGAAGAATGATATGTGGCTTCAGAAGTATGGATAGTCATTTTGTCTCCTTTCACCTAGGAACATCTTCGGAAGTTAATATCTGCTATGTTACAGTTAAGTATGAATTGAGAAAGGCAGTCCTGGTGATAGATGACATGAAATATTACATGATTAGCTCTTTGGGATTATGATACAAGATGGAAAATAGCAAGCAAAAAGCAGCTAAACACAGGTTAAACCATGCTGTTTTCAGGCCGTACAGAGCTAAATGCCTGTCATAATGAAGTATGGACAAGGATAGAACACTGAGAAAATCTGCTAATGTTAATAAATTGACTGACTGGCACCTTGCCATCTTGACAGACAATAGTTTGTAAAATGGAGCTTTACCTCTCCATTGCACAAAGCCTGGGCTGAATTTAGAGACCATGCATTGTTGCCCAGGTAGCATGATCCCTCTCTCTGCCTGCCTAGTTTACTCCACAGGAAAGGTAACACCAATACGTCTGGAACAAGACAAGCTGCAAAAGCTGCCGGATCAGCAAAGCAATGCTCTGTTTCCATCCTAGACCAGTTGCCGACCAAGGCTTAGGGCCTGGTCTGCCCTACCATGACAGTTAGTCTTTAAGTTTATTTCCTCACACTAGGATAAGGCTTGTATCCTCCCAAAGCCATTGGCACAATGTAGATTGTCTGGTTTGGTGAGTGCCACCCAACAATTGGTGCTAACAGAAAGCAGGTAGTAACATCTACTGTCATACAGTAGCTTCAACATATCTGACTAAGACCTGACAGGTGTAAAAACATGGTACAATCTGACGATTAACCAATGACCTTGAGAGTCTAAGGCAAACGTCTTGGTCATTTTTCCTGGAGACTTTCATTGTGAAGATGGCAAATGATATGATCTAAGTCATTTTACAAATTCCTCCCCCGATGTGTCTCCACCTTGCCGTGGTGGGGGAGCTTGCGTGTCCCATCGACCCCATGTGCTTGCCGATGGGTGAAAAAACTACATATTGGACAGCATATGGGATAGGGACCAGACTAAGAGAGACACAACCTGCTTCTCTGCAGGTGACTGAGGATAGCAGTCAAAAGTTTTAAAAAGGTGCACGAAGGCACGAAGGAAGACGCTTTTGGTCCGGACAAAACTCTTAAGGCTCCCTGTCGAGGGCTGTGGCTGAACGCCTCTAAGCCACAAACCCTCACATCTGAGAGCCAGGCCGATACCCGCCTACCGAAAAATAGAAGCGTGATACTGAGCAAGCTACATGCTCAGTTCTATTACATGTTCGAAGGCTCTCAGCTGGGGAATATGAGAGATTCCCGGATGAGAGGGCCAGGCCGTTTCTCGTCCACTGCTGCACGAAGGTAAGGTGCTGAGCCGGCAGCACATGTAGCCTACCTGGTGAGCGAGTACGAAAAGTCAGAAAAGTGCCCCAGTCGAAGGAAATGGCTACGAAAACTGTCTGTATCCAGCTCACAGAGTATAGACAAAAGTGGAAGAACGTCTCAATGACGCAAAATGGAACGCACGGCGAGCGGACCTATTGCGTGGTCTGAAGACAAAATAAAAAGCTTACCGAGTGGATGTCGCTCGCAGTCTGACCGCTCCTGGTGTGTGTTTGAGCGATCAGTGGCAAACGGGTTGCCCAACACATGGAAGTGAGGAACTAAAGCAGCCATGAGCAGGACGTGGCAACTCCTCGGGTGAGCCCAGTCTCAGAGCAATATGTGCCGGCTCTGCAATTATGGAAGCCTCCTTGGATAGCAAGGGAATGCCCAAGGTCTGCCCCTGCCTTCCCTTGAGGGCTGACCTCGATGTCGCTGATCGTTCTATCTTGACCAGCTGAGATGTTGGCGACATCACAACAGTCTTACGTGCTACGAAACCAGAGGAAGGCTAACCTCATTAAAAAATGCCCGCCGGAAGTCGGAAGTGTCGGCCTACGGGTGGCAAACTAAAAATTGACACTACGCAATTACGTCCGAGTGAATTGTCTCGTCCGATTGTCTCTTGTGCTAGGAACAGCTCTGACTACCTAGTTTCCGAATGCCGCTCTTGTTCGGAACAGCTCTGACTAGGTAGTTTCCGAATGTCCGACATGTCTGGAACAGCTCTGACGGACACAACGACAAGCACATGTCCGAAAAACTCGCTTAGTGGATACTGACTGCAGACCAGCTTGGTTTGTGCGGGAAAGGCTCGGGGTGAACGAAATGCCCAATATATTGAAGTGAGGAATTAAAGCAGCCATGAGCAGGACGTGACGATTCCCTCTGTGTGCCCAGTACCAGGGCGCTATGTGCCGGCCCTGCAATTATGGAAGCCACCCAGGATGGCGGAAAATGCTATGGACTGTCCCTGCCTTCATTTGAGGGATGACCGTGCAGTCTCCGACTCTTCCATCTTTACCAGCTGGGAGGTGGACAGTACCACAAAAGTGAGAGTCTCCCAGGATTGCTAACCTGGTCAAAAATGCACGCTAAAGTCGGATGTGTTGGCCTGAGGGTTTCGACCCGAAGGTGCCTAACCAGACACACCGCAATCACATCTGAAAAAATCACTCCGGATGAACGCAAAGAAGAAGAAGAAGATTTTACAAATTCAGTTGGGGATATCCAAGCTGGACATTTCTGGACGACTTCTAATGATCCAGAATGAATGTCTCATGTACGCAGGATTCACAGTTTACCACGTCTTCAAATGTTCATGGTTCGTTAAATTGATTTCAAACAATCTACATTAAACTATTAGTTGTGTGTTTTTATGTTCAAATTGTCTAGATGGGTTCTTTTGTAACAACTGTTGATCACGTGTGTGTTTGGCTACCACAGGAAGTGTCATTCAACTCTTCATTACTAGAACTCATAAATAGTACTATTTTCATTTACTTCATGACACAACGAGAAATGAATGAAAATTAATGAATAAAACTCATGGTAACATTAAAAATAACGAAGCTCATGTAATACTGACCTATCCCCATTCTATATTTGTAAATGCCAGGTATTTCCTTGAGCTCAGGCTCACTGTTGACAAAAACTCTGTAGTCATCAACTGGTTCAGAACTGATCTGATCCAGCTCTCTGCTGTCTCTAAAACCCAGACCCACTGTGAAGACACCCACACCAGCATCCTTGAGGCGTCTGGCTGCAGCAATGCCCTGTTGACTGTTGGAACTTTGTGCATTGCCTGATCACATCACAAACACACATATTCATTAGAACATGTTTCATTTTATATTTTACTGTAATTCAAAAGTGTAATTCTGAAATTAATACAAAAATTAGATTTAGACCAAACAAAAAGTATCATTGAAATTGTGGAAGATGCTACCAAATAAAACAAGTAACATGATTAACCTAGTATGGCAATATATTGTCCTCCTGTCAAAATGGGAGGTAACATGTAGCGATATATTATCATTTTGACACTGAATTAGTTAAATGAACAAATTGACAAATAAACAAGATGTTTTCTTTAATTGAATACACTTAAATGAACAAACCAATAAATTATCAAGTCAAGTTAAATGAAGACATCCAATACTCAAGTTAGCATGTATATTTATGCCTATGAGGAGCAGATTACGAAATAGTTGGATATTGGTCTCTCACTAAGGTGACCTGGTTGTCTAATCATCATCATGTGCCATGCTGATAAGCATGGGCTGTCATTTCACCATCTTACACGATCACCAGAGTCATGGATTAGCTCCGTATTCTTGTCTCAGTCATGCCACGTAGCCAAGCCAATTAGATATTTACTTCTCTGCCTTCCCCTTGTTCTTTCCACTCAATCTTGCCAGCTGTCACCAAGTTCTCTAGTTTATTTCTTCTCATAACCTGTCCAAAAAATGTTCATTGTCAAAGTCTAATTTCTCTAATAAGTTTACGGTTTCCTCTGCTTCTTGTAGGACTTGATCATTGGTTGTCTAATCACTTAGAAACAAATAATTTCAAACTTGTGTTCTGTTTATATCAAATGTGTGTTCTTTTAATGTCAAACCTGTGTTCTGTTTATGAACAACCCTTGTTAGATACCTAAAGCGGCTTTCTAAATATATTTTGTCCTACCAGAGGCTGAACAAAGGCTACAGCTGTAAGTTTAATAGCCAAACCCACACAAATGTATCATCTACTGGAACTCAGCACTAAGATATACCTCAGTGGCTCCAAGGGTATGCTCAGAAAGATCGTAATGGAAAGATTGTAATAGCCAGCCCCACACAAATGTATCATCTACTGGAACTCAGCACTAAGATATATCTCAGTGGCCCCAAGGGTATGCTCAGAAAGATCGTAATGGAAAGATCGTAATAGCCAGCCCCACACAAATGTATCATTTACTGGAACTCAGCACTAATATATATCTCAGTGGCCCCAAGGGTATGCTCAGAAAGATCGTAATGGAAAGATCGTAATAGCCAGCCCCACACAAATGTATCATCTTCTGGAACTCAGCACTAAGATATATCTCAGTGGCCCCAAGGGTATGCTCAGAAAGATCGTAATGGAAAGATCGTAATAGCCAGCCCCACACAAATGTATCATCTACTGGAACTCAGCACTAAGATATATCTCAGTGGCCCCAAGGGTATGCTCAGAAAGATAAGATCGTAATAGCCAGCCCCACACAAATGTATCATCTACTGGAACTCAGCACTAAGATATATCTCAGTGGCCCCAAGGGTATGCTCAGAAAGATAAGATCGTAATAGCCAGCCCCACACAAATGTATCATCTACTGGAACTCAGCACTAAGATATATCTCAGCGGCCCCAAGGGTATGCTCAGAAAGATCGTAATGAAAAGATCGTAATAGCCAGCTCCACAAAAATGTATCATCTACTGGAACTCAGCACTAAGATATATCTCAGTGGCCCCAAGGGTATGCTCAGAAAGATCGTAATGGGCTAGGCTAGAAGGCAATGACTGAAATCTTTGAGGTCAAAACTGGCTAGTATCTGTGCCAGGGCATGAGGATGTAGGATGACAAGAGCGGGCAGATAGGCTTGCAGGCTTGGTTGCTGCGGGGAACTGACAAGTAATGGAGCAGGCTGACATCCTGAATGCTTGCAAGGAGACAGGACAAAAACATGATTCAAGAGATGGATGTGACTCTGTAACTGTAACATGACTGCAAGAACATCAAGTTAAACAGGGCTGAAACTAGACAAGAGAACCATGCAGGCATTGAAGAAGAATAGTCAAGCAACACAGAACGAGTGTCTTCAGTTGCTACATACTGAGGAGGTATCCACCAGGAGGTCATATGAGCAATTATGGACTAATAGATCAATGTGCAATAATAATCTGTTGACTATGTAACTCACTAATCAAGGCATATCACAGACCTGTCAGCTGAACCACAAAGTTCCTTGCTTGAGGCCTGTCACCATTGTTGCTGGTAAACATGTTACTTCTCACATAATCAAAACCAGCGCCAAGATCTGGACGATCGCCGGCACGCGTGTTTCTCAGACTGTCTACAGCACTCAGAAAGTCATCTTGGAAATTATGTCTTTGGATGAAATTGTAAAATAATCAATAAAATGTGTCTTAATTAAATAACTGCTTCAGAAAGCAATGGCAAACTACTGAACATAAGATTGCTTAGTAAATCACAAATAGCCAATAAATGCTGGAGTTAATTGCAACTTCCTGTTGCAGGACATGGAACTAGCTATAGTAATGGCATGAATGTATCAACAATATCAAATATCAGATACCCCTGGAAGGCTAACCCGGTCAACAAACGCCCGCAGAAGTCAGATGTGAGGGCCTAAGGGTGCAAATAAAATTGAGATAATGCAATTACATCTGAAAAAACATTACGGATGAACGCAAAAGAAGACGAAGAAGAAGACGAAGACAAGAAGAAGAAGAAGAAGAAGAAGAAGAAGAAGATGATGAAGAAGAAGAAGAAGAAGAAGAAGAAGAAGAAGAAGAAGAAGAAGAAGAAGAAGAAGAAGAAGAAGAAGAAGAAGAAGAAGATACTGAAATATGGTAGCCAAATTATGTGTCCAAATGGGCAGAAAGAGCAGTCATGGAAGGCATGATCTCTGAAAGACGAAACACTGACCAACAAAACTGACAGCAGACAAGAACATTGCAAACATGGCAACAGAGATGGTTTTGAGATCTGGTTAGGTTCTAGATTCTTTAACGTGGGCTGTAATGAGAGCACATTTTGGCCATATTATGAGAAGACAAAATCAAAGTGACAACCGGAAAGATTTGGGAGAAAGGGAGATAGAGGAATATTCTTGACAGTCTTGTGTCATGGAAGGGATTCAACATATGAAGTGATCTATGCCGTTTGTGGAGAAGCAAGGATTGCCCATGACAGCCGGCAAGGGACGCAGAGGTGTTTCCAAGGCACCAGGGCCGGGTTATATACTGGCCAAGACCTATTGACGCGTCCTCGTCGAGCGTCCTGGGCAACAGGTCCCTTCGGGGTCCTGGCTAAGGTCAGTAGGATCGCCGATTCCTCCGAAGTCGGAGAGTGTCTGCCTGTACGGCGAGGAACCACCAGTCTGCACACCAATAAGCCAGACATGGGACAACGGATACTCACGCAAACCTCAAGTCCTGTATGACATCACACTGATGTTGGACAACAGGATGCCTTCATCCGACATACAGGACTTTGCGTTGGAGCTCAAGCCAACGAACACAAGCAAGCAAGCACAGCCGGCAAGGCACTTGATAATAATGATGAGAGCACTTTTCTTCAATGGACTACTACTGAGTATTAGTAGTTGTAACTTAACAGTTGTAGTTTCGCAAACTTGTTTACTTTCTTCTTCTTCTACTTCCTTCTGGTCATTACCAACGTCATCACATTTTGATTCTTTACATGGTTTCAACCCAAGTTATTGGTCTTTCACTGTAGAAATATCTAGACTGGTTAAAGCTCCAGCATTACAGGAGATCTTAACATGTACCCATATTTACATTTAGAAAAACAGAACAATATAACCACACATAAATCCTACCTGTTCAGATGGACAACTGCCCTGGGTCTAGAATCAAAGGTCAAAGCACCAACTCTCCACTGACCAGAATCAACATCCACTTGTGTAACAAAGTCTTTCACAAAAGATTTCATCCAGCCAAAGATGCGGTTATCCACGGCAGAGTCTAGAATAAACACCACATCGGTGCCTGTCTCGCTGTATTCTGTTGGGCAAATATAACGAAAAGTTGTATGCAATTGTATGCAATACAGGCTTGTCATTGGAGGTTAGAAATATCATTCTTACATGTTGCATAGAACCAGTTTGATCATATCGCTGTGAATCCTGGATAAGCAGGCAAACCATTTCTAGAGGTTTCAGAGTTGTGGTTTTACAGAAGAATACAGAAAATTCCCTTTAACAACCAAAATGAGTAATCTATTGAAAGAAGCTAAATCACAAAGACAATTTATCATAAACATCAGAAAGAGGCAATCATCAATTTTTCACCATTTTATGCGAAGACAAAACCAATAACATATTGTGACAAATGGAAAGATCTGTGGAAAGAGAGACATAGCAAGGCAGCAAGAGAAAATTCTTGGCAGCCAATATATGATATTGTTCAAATTGGAGTGTTATCCACATGTGAACAATATCAGCAACTATGTATTTAGTATTTCAGCCAACGTATTACTTGTTTGTTCACTTCATATGATATATAACTATGACTATGCAGTATGCACCTGACGTGGTTGTAGTTATGCCTTTTTTTCAAATCACAATGTAACAAACTATCATCCATCAAGATTGCCAGGTGCCAGTTGTACAGTTGTAGTAGTATACCTTGGTTACAAGTAGTTGCATGTCCTTAACAGGACATTGCAATCAACTCCAGCATTAACTGACTGTGATTTTCCAGAAACTCTTACATTCAGGTGAAAGTAGACATCTTCAGCTGTGGTGTAGTGAATGCAATTTCACAATCCTGACATCCAGGGTTCAAAGTCAGCCACAGATGAGATTTGGAAGCAGACCAGTCTGCATTAATTTTCACAATGGTATGAGTAGTTGCCATTCAGATATCAATGGCAAACTACTGAATATAAAACTGCCTAGAAAAAAACATTTAAATAATGCTGGGGTTTACTGCAAGGTCCTGTAAAGAAAACGCAGATAGCTTATCTTTAACCATATGTTGCAATGGAGTACTTACTTGGTACTCTGCTTTCAGTAACCTCTTCAACAGGAGGCTGTGTAGGCTCTGTTAATTAGAAAAAGAGCAATTCCTTGAAAAGAAACTCACAAATTAAATCATGTAATAAATAGACATAAATAAATTTTAGGCAGTCATAAATGCCTGCTTCATTATCTTCATGTACCATATAAATAGAGTGGGCAGACCTGGTTTGCCACCTCTTACGATCACCAGAGTCCTGGATCAGGTCTGAGTTCTTGTCTCCATTATGGCATGTGGTCAGGCCTTCCTGATATTTATCTCTCTGTTTTGCCCCTTTCCCCTCAATCTTGCCAGTTGTCACAAGGTTTTCTACTTTAATTCTCCTCGAATCTGGACTATCTACACTCAATTTCTTGAATCAATTTATGGTTTTCAATTGTTTCTTGTCAAACTTACTAATTGATTTTTTTCTGTCCATCCATAGTATTCTTCCCATTTTCCTCAGAAATCACATATGGACTGATATTAGATGTTTCTCAGCTTGTCTGCCTATTGTCCATATTTCACATGCAAATAACAGTATAGTATATAATAAATTAATAATACTTTAGCTGAAACAATTAAAACACATAGACACAGGTATTGTTTGAATGTGGGGCATCTGTTATCCCCATGGTAATTTCAAATTTATTTCATCTTCGTGCCAGGGCATGCGGGAGTACAAGGAAATGAGCGGGCTGACAAGCTCGCAGGTGAGGCTACTGTGGAGGGCGGACGCGCCATGGACCAGGCCGACATCCTGAATGCTCTACGAGAAGTAAGACTTTTGTGAGAACCAAGTGATGACTGTAAATCTACAACAATGGCCAGACTGCGGGAGCAGCAAATTAAAAGAGGGGTGGCCAAACAAGAACACTACGCAGGAAGCCAAAGAAGATTGAGAAACCAACACAGAACTGGCGTCGTTAGCCGCTACACGTTGCGGGATTTGCTGAGGAGGGGATCCGAGCACTTATGGACTGAATGGTTCGATGTGCAATGAGGATGATCTGTCAACTAACTAACTAACTAATTTCAAATTTAACATAAACGCTCTCTGTCAGCATAAAACTGGCTGGAACTGCCTAATTGTTAATGCCTCATTATATTTGAGAGTTCTGAACAGAAAAGGTTTGTGTTAAATTTGAAATTACCGTGGGAATAACAGATCCTCCACATTCAAAAATACCTGTGACTATGTTATTTTAATTGTTTCAGCTAAAGTATTTTTCATTTATTCACTTCCTATGTTATATAACTCGACACAGCATGCACCTGATGAGATGCAGCAAATTATGCTAGGCAATAAATCGTGCAAAATATTGTTTGTGGCTTCTGAGTGTAAAGTAAACAAAATGCCTGTTTAAAATGTAAATGATCAGCCTTACTTGTTGGCAATGGAGCTGTAAATTGCTCTGAAAATGTACAAAAGTAGATAAATGTTTTAGTCATTTAAGGAATCTTAAGAACAACATCTTGCAAATGAATTGACATGTTCAGCACCATGTAGTGTTACCATTAACTGTTTTAAATGTCATTTACTTTCATACCTAATTATTGCATTTAACAAACTCACATACAAAGATAAGGATGCCCTTAACATTAGCTTTATCATTTACACATCTATTAAATTTACACTTGTTTGTGAAATAAACATTTAACATTAGCTTAAACATTTACACATCTATTAAATTTACACTTGTTTGTGAAATAAACATTTAACATTAGCTTAAACATTTACACATCTATTAAATTTACACTTGTTTGTGAAATAAACATTTAACATTCACCAGCTTATACACTGAATTTTGCAATTGTTTCTTGACATAAATTTAAACACTTTAAAAAAATGCTGATATATCATTTCCCCCTTGTTCCCAGTTGATTTATTTCATTGTGTATAGTCACAATAACAACTTATCACAAACATCAGAAAGAGATGTTCATCATTTTTGGCCACGTTATGAGAATATAAAACCTGGAACATATGAGAAATGGAAAGATTTATAGAAAGAGAGGTAGAGGAAGACGGCAAAAGAAAATTCTTGACAGTCTTGTGTCATTGGCGCAGAAGGGAACATGAATTGATCCATGCCGTCGGAGTTCGCAATTTGTAGAAAAGAATGATAGCCGTGCCAGCCGGCAAAGGTATTTGATGATGATGATATAGTTAAGTGAGAGCCGTGGTAGTGCAGTAGATAGCATGTTGGCCTACTGGCCTGGTAGGGATGTGATTGAATCCCAGGCTGACCCAGCCTACAAGAGCACCAGGACATGTTCTGGAAAATCAAGATGACCCATGTGATACTGACAACATCGCCAACAGAGTGTCCACTGGTCACATGGAATATGTATTATCCAACTATTGTATACAAAAACAAAATTTTAGCATAATTTTCATCTGGTCATGAGTACAATTACACTGTTTCTTTCAGTGGAGTGCTGAAGGTGACAGATTCAAGTCTAGGTGTCTGTCACATAATACTGAAGGATTTCGAGCCAGATTGATGAAAGGCCTGAAAGCCGCTATCGCTAGGCGCCACAACTATTTGATGTCGGGAAATATGTTCCCAGTTTCAGACACGACCGGGATTCCCTGAGAAGTCCCCCAATCAAAGACAATTGGCGGCAGGTTAATTTGCCCGGCATCAAAGGAATTCGGCACCCTGTTTGCCCGGATCTCAGCAGAATGGAGAAGGGGGGAGGCGGTGCTTTCTTGATTGAAGTCCGGTCACGTGAGTGACGTCACTCGTACAACATTTTAGTTGGGGGGAGTTGACGGAATCTGTGTTCAGTCTGTTTACGAATTACAGATAACGGGAGTGTTTGTGTGTCCCAATTCGAATGGAGAATGGATTCACAGTGTCCCCATGTTGTCTGGAAACAAGGGACAGTGTTTTTCATGTTGTGAATTGTGAATTCAAACTCGGAACACTAGCATAAGGTAGTTTATTTATAAATAGAGTTATGACTGGAACTTAGTGATAGTGAGTTGTGAGAACGTAATCTGAGAGCGTCGGCCGCAGCTGGCTGATGCCTAGCTTAAAAGAAGTAGAGTTATATATCATTTCACTCGGCAGGGTAAGACCAGTGTAATGGGATGGCTGGGGGAATAGGGGAAATGTAAATGGTGGGATATTCCGGTAGTGAGGCCTACTGGGGCTCCTGTGTTTTTCCGTTTGGTCTTTCCTTTCCCTTATCACCCAAATGTGACGAATGCCTCTGCCTTGATGCCAGAGGGTAGTTCTAGATTAACTAGGATACATGTCTGAAGTGGCCTTTGGCCTACAATCACATATAGTGGATTGGAATAGGGTTTTTCTCTCACAGAATGTTCTATTCTCTACAGGTTCAACGGTATAAAAGAAAGGAAGTATTACTACGAGGTGTAGACAAAGCCAGTCACACTGAGTGATATTTTACTGTACCGGAGAAATTAAGGACAGCTGGGAGAGGAGGAAAAATAGCAGTCACACTGAGTGAAGTTATGTTAAATGGTGTCGGCAATGGGACACCGTTCCACCAATCATGGCCTCATCAAAGCCCAGAGTGTTTAACATAAAAAGGGCTGGTTGGCAGTGACTGAGGTACTGAAAAGGCGGATTCATATTAACAGTGATGAATTCTCAGAATAATAACATTATTATATAGAGAAGGTATAATGGTGATTACTTCTCAGGACAATAACATTATTATATAGAGAAGGCATAATGGTGAGGAAACCTGTTCAGTAAACTTGTACAAACATACAGGAGGAACTTACTCGAACAGACATCATCAGTTTGGTTCTTGGGGAGTCGTGTGAGAGAAGTGCCGAGATTCCTAGGTTCCAGGATCGTTATAGACACATTAAATACATCGGGGGTTCTGAACTTGTGGACTTTGGTATACCATATTCAGTAGTGGAGAACAGTCACTCAGACTATATATATGATTAACTCCAAGAAGTCAACCATTGTCCGGATTGAGGCTTCATTCGGTGAGACCTGTTCGGAACTTACTGTGGTGTGATGTGGCATGGCCTAACATGATGAAGAATGATCCTGAGCTCACTAATCTATTCCCGCATACACCATAGAAAATACCACATATTTCCACACGCAAACAGTGCACACACACACACGTGACAATTTCTGTATTAAATGTTTTATTTTATCATTTGTTAAAATACAGTCTTGTGTGGGTATGTTCTGAAACAATATGAAGGGTATTGTTTAGTGGTAAGAAGAAGAAGAGGAAAGAGAGGGATAGGGTACCTAAGATTTACAGGGGGTATGTAGACAAAGGTCTGGCCGAGGCCCACAATAAGGAAAAGGATTTTAAACAGTGTGCCTGTTGACTCCACTTTCCCCCTAGGGACAACTGGCTACAGTGTCTGAGGCTTACAATGTTTCTGTTATCTAGAATATCCTTTCATTTCATCTGTTGTCTCTTGTCTTCTATGAATGCCGATCAATACCTTAAATGTATTTCTCATATACTTGATGTGGAAGTCCAGAGCAAGCCACCACATTAATTGTCCAAGAAGCGTACTGGCAATCACTGACAGTTAGATGTATGGTGCAGTCAGGTAGCAGAAGCAGGGCAATGGCAGACCTCCACCTGTGATGGTTAGCGGAACAGCAGAGACCAGGAACAACATCTTGTAGTCCACCCAAGGAATTTCTCCAGAATGTTCTTCCTAACATGAGGCTAAAAAGTATAAAAGGGACAGAGGAAGGAAAGCATGAAGGAAGAAAGGAAGGAAGGAAGGGAGGGAGGGACAGAAGGAAGGAATGAAGGAAGGAAGGATCAATCAATTTTCCTCATATTGACCTGTCATTAGTGTCACACAGAGCACAAACTTCATAGCTCCAGCAATGACCCCCAGGGCTTTCTTAAACAAACTGCACTTGTGAACCGATTGGCTGAGCCTAGAAATAAACCCACAACCTTTGTAGCACAAGACAGAGTTTGACCACTGTCCTTGGAGACCCCCCAGGATGAAGACAGACAGACAGACAGACAGATAGACAGACAGACAGACAGACAGACAGACAGACAGACAGACAGACAGACAGACAGACAGACAGACAGACAGACAGACAGACAGACAGACAGACAGAAAGAAAGAAAGAAAGAAAGAAAGAAAGAAAGAAAGAAAGAAAGAAAGAAAGAAAGAAAGAAAGAAAGAAAAAGAAAGAAAGAAAGAAAAACCTTCATAATACTCTTCATATGGTATAATCTTCTAGAAAAACTGAGAATGAAAGAGAGCCTATGAAAGAAATAAAAGAGAGGCAAATGAAATATTTTGGCCACGTTAAAAGACATAACACTCTTATAAAAACATACTGGACTTCAAGGTTGAGGGCAAGTGAGCAAGAGGCAGACAATGATACAAGTGGAAAGATAACATCAAGAGATGGACGAGCATCAGCCTGACAGAATGTACAATCAAGGCGAGAGACAGACAGTGTTGGAGACCCATTGCAGCCAACCTTCATTGTGAAGATGGCACCTAATTGATCGATTGATGGTACAACCAGCCATGACACACTTACTTGGACAAGCAGAGGCAAAGATAATATCATCCACATTTTGCAGCTCATCAAAGTCAGCAACCTTAAAGCTGTTGACCTCCGCAGGTGGGGAAGCAATGCCATCCAGCTCGCGGTAGTCAGTCAAACCTATGCCGATGCTATAGATGTGGATGCCGTCATCATGAGCTAGTTGTGCATTGGGAACTGTTTGTTGGGTGTTGACGTTTGAGACTCCATCTGTCATTTGAGAAAATATTTTTACTCAATCAACCTCGATAATAATACCAGATGACATAGATTAGTAGAGTAATGACAGTCAATGTCTGCTTCAAACCACTTATGTGAAGAATATATACATCCATAAATTGGTGTGTTCTTGCATGTGTGTGTGAGCATGCATGGGCGTGCATGTGTGTACACGTAGGGAGACTGGCTACCCAGGTATCTGCCTCAAGGGCAGTAACATCAGCTGTATGTATCAGACGACAAGAGATGTATCTTATAATTGTGAGTTGGAATAGGTTTGAAGTGTAGTGTGTGCCTACAACTAAATCCAAATGAAGCCATACTTCCTTTTGATCTCTGATCATACAAAGGGAAAATCAAGGACTTAAGGGTCTAACTGATAATTAGGAGTCGGAATGGCTTATACATGGCGTCTTTTTCTAAGCAAATTCTGCAGAGAAAATAAATTTTATAAAATGTTATGAGTGTTGGTCATTCAGGAAGCAATGATAAACTACTGAATGTGAACTTGTCAAGAAATCACGAACAGCCAAAAGATGTTGGGGTTGACTGTGATGTTCTGTAAAGGATATGCAACTAACTTAACTGCCAGGATTCTGATCTATCAAGTGTTGGAACTCTCAAATCTTCCAAACCATCACACCATGCTCTACACTCTCAACAGAAGATGGTTACGGCTTGATGGAAGCTATTTTAATGTTTCTATATTATAGGAGATGGAAGGAGGAAAGCCAGGAGCTCAATATTACCTGTTAATATGACCGCAACGTTGGGCACATCTGGTCTGTCTCCATTGGCTGAAGTAAACATGACGGTTCTCATGATATCCAGGGCTCCAGCAGTGTTGGTGTTGCCAAACCTGTAGGGAATCTGGTCAACAGCATTGAGAACATCTGCTAACTTGGAGTATGTGTTCAGCTGAAAGACTTGGTAGACATTGGTGCTGTACTGTATTATCCCAACTCTGACATTTCCTGAATCTATATCAGCCTTTTGTAGAAATTCTTTCAGGAACAAGATCACCTGAAATGAAACATGTTGAATATGTGAAACATGCTAAATATGTGAAACATGATGTATATGTGAAACATGTTGTATAAGTGAAACATGGACAATAAGCAGATAAGCTGAGAACCATCTAATAGCAGTGGAATTGTGGTTTCTGAGTCATATGAAAAGAATAACACAGATGGATAGAACAATATACAAAAACATTTTTTAAGATACAAATTAAAACCATAATTTGATTACAGAAATTAGACGTAAATAGTCAAGATTTGGAAACAGTGACAACTGACAAAATAATTTGGAAAAAAAAAACGAATTAACAAATAAACTTGATTTTCAACGGGTTATGAATTGCGTACGCAGGCCCATCAAACATTCTGTAATTCTTATCTCTCTCTTGCACTAGCATCAAAAAACAAGGGAAAGGCAAAGAGATAAATATCTAGAAGGCTTGGCCATATAGTGAGACTGGGACAAGAATACAAACCTGATTCAATATGAATTTGAAACAAATAGGTATATTAAACTCCTGCGAGAAGAAACGTACTTAACATCAACAACGTTGCACATACCTTACAAGGAGATCCATCGTATCGCGAAATACAGGTGAAAATCCGAAATCAGAAGCACTCAATAAATATATAAAATAAATAATAAAATAAAATAAAATAAAATAAACTACACACAAACACGTACAATACGACACACAGGACTACCGACGTTTTGATTCTCAGAATCTTTGTCAAGGACACAAAGAAATACAGCAAACAAAGAGAAAAGGAAAAAAAAAAACACACACACACACATGAACTGTCCCTATGCCATGTCGGGCAAAAAAGGTCAGCCTGATTCAAGACTGGTGATTGCAAGATAGTGAACCATGACCACCAACACTTATCGGCATGGCACATTAAAATGATGATGATGATACAACAGTGAACTCACAGAGTAAACAAAATAGAGAGAGGCCTAAAAAACACACTGGGTAAATAATGCGAGCTCCTGCATTTTCTATGAGAACTATAGTAAAACAATGTTTGCAAGAATAAGAAAGAGATAAATACATTCAGTGAGCATATAATCAGAAGAGAGGCACTGGAGAACACTGAGCACTGGAAGGATTAGTACTAGAAGGATTAGTATTAGAAGAGACATGGGCAGTGCAAGAGAAAGGATGACTGGAGGTCTACATGGATATCATGGATAGAATGGATCCAGAACACCAAGGTCTGAGATCTGAGACGAGACATGAAGCCCTACAACATTTGGCAATATGAAAGATGATTAAATTGTGTGGTAATTATGTGTGGTTTATATAAACAAAGTCTCTGCAAGCAAGAGGGGTTCAAGGCTTGATTATATGTAAGAGACATGCACACATACGGACAACGCTGTTTACCTTGAGAAAGTTGACCTGAGTCACACTTGTCGATGAGTCAATGAGAATAATCAGGTCAGCTCTACCTAAGGCACAATCTGCAAGCACAAATAATGTTACTGACATATATATCAGCATTATTTAACATATACATTATGAAAATACTCAATTTGAGAAGAATGCATTCATTAAGAGAAGAGTAGAACTGGAACATTGCAACAACTGTTAATATTAATATAAGAAGAGATATAGGAAGAGGGTAAGAGAAGATTCCTAAATCATAGAATGAAATGATACATTTTTTGGAGGTCAGCATGGCTGAATGGAAAACAGCCCTCATTCTTAAACATCCAGTGTGCTGATGTCGAGAGTTCAACCTCAACACAACAGTTGGACCAACATATTAACTTTTTGTCCTTGTCTTGTAAATTACAACTACATCAGAAGTCAGAGTGGGTACGCCTGAAGGCGAGAGACACTGATAATTAGGAAAGTGAATCTACATCCAAATATAAGTCCTGTCCACTAGAAGTAGTAACACATGCATGGAGAAGGCTTGAGTTTAGAGTGAGCGAATGAAGAAGTAAACACATTTTGTCGGAACTTATCAGATGCAAGACTCGTGACAATAGGCAAGGAAATTTCTGCATATAAATGTGTATATGTACATCCAATCCAATCCAATCCTTGGTACGAACACCCCTGTTCAGCCTTCAATTTTTCGACTTGGCTGTAATTGGGGTGTTTATGGTGTGACTTGTAGATTGACTTTCATACTTTGGGCTGCTTGTTGTTCCTGGCTTCTGATGTGTTGATTGTGTTCATTCCTTTCTTCTTGAGGTTTTTCATGTCTGGGCAGAGTCGCGCACTTGTTGAAGCCTGGATTAATTGGGTAGCCACCCCCTCATATAATGCTGTTTCTTTCAGGGAGTTTTACCAGTTGTCATCTCTCCTGGTGTTTCACCTCCTTCCCCGTCTTGGGCTGTCTTAGAATCTTCTCGGTCTTGATTGATTCCGTGTGTTGTGGCTGGTTCCGACTAGGCCTTTTCGATACCGTCTGTCGAACCATTTTTCTTGGTTTGGCTATCCATTTTCATCCAGTTATATTTCACTTTCTGATGATGCTTCTTCTGTCTGAGTCTTTGTGTTTTCTGGTTCGGGTGTTTCGGTCTTGGCCTTGAGTAGTTCTAGTTGTTCTCTTTCTTCTTGAATCTGTTTGAGCATTTCTTCTGTCTTTTCTCTTTCTTCTTGGATTTTTGATAAAGTTTCAGCCTTTATAGCAGCCATTCGAGCGACATCCTGCTCTATCTTCTGCTGGACTAGCTTCAGTTCGTCCAGAGTGTGCTGAATGGCCGTTATCTGTGTTTCTTGCGTCTTGTCTTTTTCTTCCTCCATGTTTTTTAACTGTATTCTCAGGTCCTTCAGTTGGCCTTCCAGTTGTGCTTTGTCACTTTTGGTGAGTCGGTTGGTCGCCTCGTACTGCCTCCTAGACTCCTTATATGATAGGTTGGATTTGATTGCGATTTTCATGGCTTCCTTGTGTAGCAGAATGTATTAGTTTAGGTGTGCAAAGCTACAGCACGCTTGAGCATCAGGATGGAATGAGAAGAAAGATGCTCAAGTCGTGACGTGGCTTGTTGTTGGGTTAGTCAGAAAAACACCTAGGACTAGGGAAGAGAAGTCGTCATCATGATTGAATTGTATTAAGATTTTGTAGCGGCCATCAAATTCAAATAAAGCTTGATTTATATTCACCCAGCAGAACTTGTTAGTCCTCTCTGTGTGCACATTGTTACACTTGCTGTCTTGGTGGCAGGGGCAGCCAAGGTACCTGGCGCCATGGTTGCTGAGGCAGTTGGTGCACTTCCTGTTAGTGTTAGGCCTCCTGAAGTTCGAGTCGTTCTTTGCATGCTGGCACTGACTGTATGGATGGGGTCCAGAGCAGTATCTACACACCTCCACCTTGCTCTTGCAGGTGGCATGGGTGTGCCAAAATTTCTGGCACTTAGAGCACTCTCAATATATAGTGCTCTGGTACTTGGTCTTTATTATACCATCTGATGTATTCAGGGATCACTCGGTCCTCTGATGTTATGACGACGACTGTAGAGGGTATGTTGTTCTTTCCGATGATCCTCACGGCACTGGTGATATTAAGTTTGTGGTTCTCTTTGATCAGCATCTCCCTGATCTGGTCGTTGGAGAGATGGGTCTTGGCTTGTTTCATGGCCCATCATTTGCATGTGCGGTGTTGCATGGCTTCCAATAAGATGCCGTGGTGAAGCTTAATGTCGGCTTTCTTGGCTTGTGAAATCTTCAGGTCAGTGCTGTAGTCTTTGGGTTTTTGTTGAGGGAGACCAGTACTCCCTCAGGTGACTTGCACAGCTGGTAGATGCTGTTTCTTCCTAGCTCGTTTTCCAACAGACTGAGTATCTTGTCTGCTGGTAAACCCGACAGTTTAGCTTCTCCCATGCTTGTCTGCTTGAGTGCTTGAGCAGTATTCTGCAGGTGAAGTCCTCAGTTGTTGTTGTTTCCTCCTATGTGGAGGTCACTGGTAGATTGCGCTGCATCGTCTTGGTGCTGGTTAGTACTTCCCGGCTGCTGTTGGCTTCAATTGTTGTTTCCTAAGCAAAGGTAATGGTTTCAGCTGGTATATATATATGTATATGTGTGTGTGTGTGTGTGTGTGGTGTGTGATATATATATATATATATATATATATATATATATATATATATATATATATATATATATATATATATATATATAATATATATATATATATATATATTTTGACTGCCATGGTACAATATATCGTCTTATTTGAACTTCCTGAAGCTGCCATGATATGATTAATCATTTGATTGTTGACAGTGAGTTTGTTATTTGTTTCATTTCCATATCTACCCCAATTTTAGTGTCAAGTAAACGAAAATTTATACTGGAGACAGTTCTTTCTTTTAAAATATTAGAAACAAAGAGTTACATCTCTCAAAACTGAGCAGTAATCTTAGTTAAATTGTGGTTAATTTTCTGACTCTAGAAATGGCAATGCCCCTACTAGTCCGCAACCTCATCGATTTACAATAGATTATCATTTTATACAATTTTAGATGATAGCTACTCTGATTTAAAGGACTCTGTGAAAGATTCTTAAACTGATAGCATGTGATAGCATTCGTTATTCAGTTAAATTAATTAGCACGTGGTCATATGGAAAACAATACTGCTCGTAACAGTGAAAGTTGATCATCATATGATGGCACATGTCGAATTATGTTTGCTCTAATAGGCCTCACTTGAGCCCCTAAGTTTGCTTTCCCTATCACAAATAAGCTGAGCAGTATTTAAATAATTATAACTAAATAGAAAATAGTGTATATATTAGTTCTTATTCTAATGATGAAAAATCTGCTTTGTGTTTTCCTGACTTTTTCAATTTTGTGTGAAAAAAATGTGCTTCAAAATATTATGTTATAATTGCATGTTAATTGTGTTAAGGAGTAGCTCTTGTGATACTGGTGAAGAAACATCTTGTGTTTATCAGTATTCAGTAAATTTAATTGGATTATCTTCAACGAGGGAGAAGTAGTGCAAGTAAAAATTTTTAAGATTATCAATCCTTTCTTCTAACTATATGTTACAAAATCTAACATTATGATTATATTTGTAACCTCTTCCAAAAGTATCAATACATAAGTGTTCCTGTGCACCTCCTTTAATGTGATCTATAGTACAATATATCTGCTACCATTTTAACGATTATTATACCATACCTGTGACACACCCCTACTTCCCATTTTCTGCCATCACCTTTTGTTTTTGGTTCAAACCTACATTTTGTTTGGTACTGAAACTGTTAATGCAGACTCCTAAGGAGAAGTGTGTTTAGTCTCTGGGTGGTGAGATGGATAGCAGCTACCGTGCACTCTCAAAAGGTTGTGCATCCTAAAGTTTATGACCTCTTTGATTAAAAACTTTCTAACCAGTATGTTGCATAGTCACTGCTTAGACACACAGCCTCTATTTTCTCAATGCCTATCAAGTCCTTCCCAGAGTGCCCCAGTACTATTACTAATTTCTGTAATAATAACCGATTATGTCATTATTACAAACAAATGATGTCATTTTTAAACATTAGTAGCACGGACCAAATAAGGACATGAATAGAGGCATTACAGAACACCATGATGACTGGTAACATCAGTGAGAAAAAGAGGCAGATGCAGGATGATAGATATGATGCCGGATGGAGTGAGATGGTGGCACAGAGGACTATCATCAGCAGAGTTGATCCAGAATACCAAGGACCGAAATCTGTGGAGAGACATGAATGCCTACGCCAGATATCAAGGCGCCTGATGATGATGATGATGATGATGATGATGATGATGATGATGATGATGATGATGATGATGATGATGATGATGATGATGATGATGATGATGATGATGATGATGATGATGATGATGATGATGATGATGATGATGATGGTGTACCTGATATGGGTGGTGGACCTGTGATTCTAATAGCAGGAGGTTCTGGTACAGCTGTGGAAGCAACAAGTTACAATTAGTAACACAATTGAAAGGTAGTTGAGAGACATCAACATTTGATTAACTCTTAACATCTTTGAAACACATCTGCGGGCGATTTGGCAGCAAACCATCTTGTACTGGTTTTTATAAAATGGTATGAGTGCCGGTTTTTCAGAAAGCAAATGGCAAACTACTGAATGTAAACTTGCCAAGAAATCACAAACAGTCAAAAAATGCCGGGTTTGACTGCAACGTCCTGTAAAGGATATGCAGCTAAATTTTTCTTAACATCTACTGTGTACTTCAGTTATATATGTCCATCATATCTTTCTTCTCTTCTTCCTCTATTTCTTCCTCTTCTGGTCTTGAGACTCCTAGTACCGTCCCCCAACCACGCAAGCCAAGCCGTTTGTAGGCCAGTTGACAGTTGGTTAGATGTTGTATGACTGTTTTCTATGGTGTGAGATATCCTATGACGAACCCTCTTTATCTTCCTTGTAAGACATACACATGAGGCCTGCTGGCATTGTGGCGATGGGCTATGTTCGTAATTAGCAATCTCACATACTGAATTCGACACACAGCTGCGGGTGATTTGGAAGCAGACTGCCTTGCACTGGTGTTTGTACAATGGTATGAGTGCTGATAGTTCAGAAAGCAATGGCAAACTGCTGAACGTAAAAACTTACCAAGAAATCACAGTCAACAAATGTTGGAGTTGACTGTGACGTCCTGTAAAGGATATGCAACTAAGATGAGTTCTATGTTGTTACAATTCTTTGCTTTCTCTTTAGTGTCCTGTGACATACTATGTTATTTAAACAGAGAAGCCACAAACACTGTTGCACGATTTATTGCCTGGCACATTTAGCTGCATCTCATCGGATGCAAATTGTAGAGTTATATATCAAATGAAGTGAGTAAATGAATAATACTTAAGCTGAAACAATTAAGACACATAGTCACAGATATTTTAGATATTTTTCTGTTTACACAAAATCTTTATATGATATATAACTGGGGCGCAGAGGTGTTTCCAAGGCACCAGGGCCAGGTTCTATACTGGTAAAGACCTACTAACATGTCCTAGTCGTGCGTCCTGGGCAACAGGTCCCTTCAGGGTCCTGGCTAACGTAGTAGGATCGCTGATTTTTTCGAAGTCGGAGAGTATCTGCCTGCACGGCGAGGAACCACCAGTCTGCACACCAATAAGCCAGACATGGGACAATGGATACTCACGCAAACCTCAGTCCGGTATGACATCACACTGATGTTGGAAAACAGAATGTCTTCATCCGACATACAGGACTTCACGCTGGAGTTCACAGCCAGCGAACGCAAGCAAGCAAGCAAGCAATCCGACATACAGGACTTCACGCTGGAGTTCACAGCCAGCGAACACAAGCAAGCAACCAAGCATATATAACTCTACAGTATACACATGATGAGTTGCAGCAAAATATGCCAGGCAATAAATAGTGCAACGTATTGTTTATGACTTCTGTGTTTAAATTCACTAAGAGAGTACACTGGTTTAAATACTATTGTCTCTTAGATAAATTATACTGATGGCTGTAAATCCTGGAAAACAAGGTAAGAACACCTCTTGAAGACAGAAATTTGGTTTGGAGAGAAATTATAAATAAAAACACTAGGACAGCCAAAATGTTGAGTGAGTTGAGTGAAGAACCAACATCACAGCACATTTAACATTTCCATACATGCTCCATTTTCATCTTCAGTAGAAATAAGAACTCAAAACATTTGAAAGAGGCAAAGACACAAAGACATCTTATGACAAACCGAGTAAAAGCAAAGTACAAGGCCATTTTCCATGTGGATTCACTGACGTCAAAGTACCCCCTCTCAACATCTCTCTAATGGCATTCATAGCAATAGGACATTGTCAATGGGCTGGTGATCTGGAGAATGGAAGCTCTTGGGTAGGTTAAATCATTACTGCTTTGAGCAGGACAAATCTGCACAAACTATGGAGTCCGTGCTCTTAGCAGGCCACTCTGTGGAGAGAGACCAGGCCATATTAAATAAAACCTGGAGCAATGCATTCTATCCTATTAAAAGCCTTTACGGTGTGAAGTGTTTGTTGATGTGTGTTTTAAATCTGAGTGTAGGTGTGTGTTTTAGGAGTTTTATATAGTGTGATTGGGTGGAAGGGTATGACTTTCTTTTTAGTTGAGTTGAGCTAAGAATCGACAGCACTGCACTCAGGACATTCCCATACGTGTTCCGCCCTCTTGTTCAACAGCCAGCAAAGAGTCACACTACTAATCATTCCAACCGCTATCCGACTGAAAGTTCTCCTGGTCTTCCCTATGTTTTGAGATACTACCTGAGCCCCTGCCAATCCCCCGTAATTTCATTCTTTCCACATATGGGTTCTCAGTCTGTTCCCCTCTCCACCTGATCCCACAGGTGCATGACCACCTCTCCCTTTTCCATAGGTCATCAACCACCAAGAGGTGCATTCCCTACCAGCCTATCAGCCTGTTTATTCCCCTGCACTCTCGTATGGCCAGGGCAAAAAATCCACACAGTTCTCGCAATAAGGATACAATAAAACCTTGCTGAACTGTACTGTCCTTATACCCCAAGAAACTTAAATCCAAGAATTGCATAAATAATTTCTTAAACAAAAACTTCACAAATATGTTGAACTCCTACCTTCACAAACAGAAGTAAAGATATTATGTATCATATCATTCAGATTTGAAAAATCCTCCACTGTGAATCTGTTCTTTTCCAAAGGCTTGCTGGCAATACCATCAATTTCAGTGGTGTCTGTCAGAGTAATTCCTATAGCATAAATACGGATACCGGCTGCTCGTGCTTGCTCGGCTTCTGGAATAGTTCTTTTAGAGTTTATGTTGGAGATACCATCAGTGATAACTATGGCAATATTGTCAACATCACTACGATCTCCATGTTCCGGTGTGAACATTACCGTTCTCATTGTCTTCAGACCATCGGCAGTGTTGGTGCTGCCATGACGATAGGGGATGTCGTCGATGGCGTTGTAGACATCCACTTTGGTCTTGTATGTGTTGAGATGAAACTGGATGTAATCGCCTGTGCTGTAAATGATAACACCCACGCGGACATTACCACTATCAATTTCAGCTTTATACAGGAAGGATTTAACAAAGTCTTTAACCAATTCAAAGTTTGGTTGCGTGACACTAGTTGAGGCATCAATCACAAAAACAATGTCCATTTTGGCACCAGAACAACCTGTCAACAGAGTAATTTTCATTAGTTTTATCAATTTTCTTAATTATATAAATGCATGTTTGTTAGTTGTATCAAATTACTTAGTTACATGTTTAATTAAGAATTGTGATTTTTGTTAGCTGTCACTGATATATATATCTGCAAAATTATAACTTTTTACTTGCAGGGAGACAACATGGAACGTGTTAAGCATTATCAGAAGCATTTTGAGCCTATTTGTCTATGAAAATATTATAATTTTTATATTTACATAAGTGTATGTGAAATATCTATGTTTTTTGTATTTACATCAGTATACTAGAAATGTGTACGAACAACAGTGTGGTTTTTGTATTTTCAGCAATGTACACAAATGTCTATGAACATTCAAGCAATTCTGTGCTAGAATATTTCACAGGTTTACATCATTCACAAACTGTACTTACTGGTTCTGACCGTTGCAACTTCTGTGACAACAATAGGAGCCTCTGTGACAACCACAGGAGGCTTTGTTTCTTGAATTTCTAGTGAAAATTTATAGAAAAGGAGTATTAATAGTAATTTAGTTATAAATAGATGTTATATAAACTGGTTCTGTTAGCACCGAATGCTGGGCAGCATTCACCACATCCAACACCCAATATTCTGCCAATGACTTCATGCAGAGGAGCCTAATTGAGAGGGTACATGCCTTATTCTAGTGCGAGGAAATACAACCTAAAGACTCAATGTTATGTCATGGAAGATGAGGCCCTAAGCCTTTGTCAGCGGCTGATTTAGGATCAAAACTCTGACAGGTGGATAGTTAGAGCACTACTTTGCTGATCTGGCAGCTTCTGCAGCTTGTCTTGTTCCAGATGTATTGATGTTACCTTTCCTCTGGAGTAAACTAGGTTGGCTGAGAGAGGGATCATGACGCATTGGGCAACACATGATCTCTACAATTCAACCCAGGTTTTGTGCTAAGGAGAGGTGTAACTCCATTTCAGGCATAATATAACAAACTATCATCTGTCAAGACAGTGAGGTGACAGTACTTGGACCCATACTGGAAACAGAGAATAGTAACACTGTATCAGAGATGTGGTTCCTGAGATGAATGTTGTGAATTCCTTACACTGCCAAAGTAACTAACAACGACTGCCTGAAAGAGGTTTATGACACCAGAGCATCATATACAACAATAAGAAAGAGACAAATAGCTGTCTTTGATCATGTGATGAGAAGAGAGGCGTTTGAGAACATTGTGAGAACTGGAAATATTGAGGGGAAGAGAGGCAGAGACAGACCAAGATAAATGATGCTGGATGGACTGAAACAATGGCATGGAGGAATATCATCAGCAGAGTTGATCCAGAACACCAAAGACTGAGATCTGTGGAGAGTCATGAATGCCTACGCCTGCTGGCATTGGCACTTGATGATGATGAACATTGTATCTTACCATGCATATTGTATGATGTCACTAAGGAAATTTGGTGTGAGACTTGCAACCTCACCCCATAGAAAACTTGAGCTGCAAAGTCTCACCAATCATGAGCAAGTCTACACAAGTTTTTCAGTTGACTGGGGACCTGTACTCCATTGAGACGTGCCCTGTAAATTTTTAGACCAATCAGCTCGCAAGAGGTGATGTGGTCAATATCATAATAGATGCCTGTACTTCCCAAGACTTTTCCTGGTACACATTATAGGTTGGATCGACATATCCTCCATTGTGTGCTGATTGGTCTATGAAAGATAAAGGGCTTGTACCGTATGCCCATGTGCCGAAAGGTCCACATACAAGGATCATTTCTGACATTATCCTGATTATACAGGGATGGCACAGTGACAGGATCTGTTGCCTTATTATGGGTTTTACTCCTTCACTGATAAAAAAAAATGGTTGGTGCATATCAAAAGGTTGGGTGGCCATTGTTAAACTGCTCTTATGACATCATCATGTTCGTCTGCTTTGTGATGTCATGTGCTTAGCCCTCTTGACATCCTTAACAACAATATTGACAGGGTACAAGACATTGGCATGGTTATTGGAATTTCTATCACACTTTTAAGGTTTTCATTTGAAGCCCCCTTGTATATATACATAACATCTGATAAAAAATGCCTTGAAGAGATTATAACAAGAATCGCCATGGTGAATGTAGCCTTTTGCAAGATGGAAAACATTCTGACCAATAAATGAGAAAAAAGGTGTTGAAATGCTACATAGAACTTGTACTTTCGTATGTATGTGAAGTATGAACAATAAGCAGACAACCTGAAAACATCTGACGGCTGTGAAAATGTGATTTCTGAGGAAAATGCAAAGAATACCATGGACAGATATAAAAACCAATGACCAAATCTTACAAGAAACAAATTAAAACCATAAACTGATTACAGAAATGAGACATAGAAGTCAAATTGTTTGGACACATTATGAGAAGAAATAAATTGGAGAACTTGGTGACAACTGGCAAGACTGAAGGGAAAAGAACAAGGGGAAGACAGAGAAGTAAATACCTGAATGGCTTGACCATGTGGTATGATCGAGACAAGAACACAGACTGATCCATGACTCTGGTGATTGTGTCAGATGGCGAAACATGACCGCCCATGCTTATCGGCATGGCACATGATGATGATGTTGTATATATTGTATTTTTGGTGCTAGCTTTAATTCCCTTTATCATCCACACATGTCCTAGTCCGATACGTGCTACATTCACATATTCTTACCTTCACAAAGAGATGTAAAGATATTTTGTTTCAGCTCATTCAGTTCTGAAAAGTCTGCAACAGTAAATCTGTACTTCTCCAATGGCTTGCTGGCAATACCATCCAACTCCCTGGTGTCTGTCAACCCGATTCCTATGCCATAAATGCTAATCCCAACAGCCCGAGCTTGTTCTGCTTCAGGGACAGATCTCCTAGCGTTCATGTTGGAGACACCATCTGTGATAACTATAGCCACGTTTTCAACATCGCGTCGGTCTCCATTGACCGGAGTAAACATTTCTGTCCTCATAGCCTTTAGACCATCTGCTGTGTTGGTGTTGCCATGTTCATATGGGATCCTATCAATGGCGTTGAAGACTTCCACTTTGGTCTTGTATGTGTTGAGATGAAACTGGACATACACTTGTGTGCTGTAAATGACAATGCCAACCCTGACACTACCCTTGTCAATATCTGCATCATACAGGAAGACTTTGATAAAATCCTTTATTAAGTCAAAGTTATCCAATGTCACACTAGTTGAAGCATCCAAGACAAATACAAGGTCAAGTCTGGCATTACGACAATCTGTCAAAAAATAATTATGATTGAACATATTAATCATAACTCATGTGTAAAGATTGTATTCATGAGATACATGTGGCTAGATTACCAACAATGTAAAACTTATTTAATGCACTTCATGAGATACATGTGGCTAAATTACCATTAATGTAAACCTCAATCTAATTCATGAGACACATGTGGCTAGATTAATTACAATGTAAAACTCATTTATTTGGAGATCGGGGGGGGGGGGGGGGGGGGGGGGGGGGATTGGCGATGTGGGTGGGTGGAAGATGTGTGGGAGGGTGAGTGTGTGTAGGTTGGGGGTGGGTGGGGGATGTGTGTGTGTTTGTGTGCGGTATGTGTGGGTGTGGGAAATTGTGTGGGTGGGTGATGTGTGTAAGTGGGGGATGTGTGGGTGGGTGCAGGTTTTGCGTGTGGGTAGGTGCGGGATATGTGAGTTGGCAGAATATGTGTGTGTGGGTGCTGGATATGTGGTTGGGGGATGAGTGTTTGGCTGAGTGGTTGGGGGTGTGTGGGTGGGTGGTGGAGGATATGTGGGTGGGTGAGTATTGGTAGGTTATGGGATGGGTGGAGGATGTGTGCGTGTGGGTGGGGAGATGTGTGAAGGTGGGGGGATGTGTGGATGGGTATGGATGGGTGGATGCATGCATGTGTGCCTGGGTTTGTGTGTGGGTGGGTGATGTGTGTGGGGGATGTGTGTGGGTAGTGAGATGGTGTATGTGGGGGTGTGTGTGGGATGTGTGGGTTGGGGGATGGATGGATGGATGGAGCATGTATGTGCCTGTGGGTATGTGTGTGGTTGGGTGGTGGATGTGTGTGTGGGGGACACGCGGATGGATAGGGGATGGGTGGGTGAGTGGGGGATTTGTCTCATAACATGGTAACATGCATTGTTTATGTTTACAACATTCATTTGACAATGTTTTTTTCCTATGTGAATGCACTATGCACTGATGAACGAAAGATGAGTGATTGGAAAGGCCGAATGTAACACGGGCCTGCGTGCCCAATTTGTTACCCTTTGAAGATAAAGTTCGTTTGTTTGTTAATTCATAAGATACATGTGGCTAGATTACCAACAATGTAAAACTCTTTTAATCTAATTCATGCGATACCTATGGCTAGATTACCAACATTGAAAAACTCATCTAATTCATGGGCAATAATTTTTTGTTTGTCGAATACAATACACAAAACACCTTTTCTTTGTGGGCATAAAGTTAACAAAGATAAGACATTTAGTATACTGCATTCCACCAACAATAAACAATTGCTCAAATAAACCAAGACTCAAGCAATTAGGCGATTCCAACCAATTTTTGCAGACAGAAAGACTTTGTTTTAAATTTGTGATTACCATAAGGAAAACAAACGCCATACAACAGTGACTATGCATTTCAAGTATTTCAACATAATTCATTTATTCACATCATATGACTAGAGTAAGTGTCTGGCGAGATGCAGAGAAATATGCCCGGTAGAATTTACTGCCTGGCAAATTTTACTGCATCTCATCAAGCAATAAATTGTGCAACCTTTTGTGTGTGGCAGTAAAAATTTTTTTGGGCACATTATGTGAAGAAATAAAGTAAAGTACATGGTGACAACTGACAAGATTGAGGGGAAAAGAACAAGTGAAAGCCAGAAAAGTAAACATCTAGATGTTTTGACCGCATGGCATGATCGGGACAAGAACACAGAGCTGATCCACGACTCTGGTGATTGTGTAAGATGGCAAAACATGATCGCCCACGCTTACCGGCATAGCACATGATGATTTTATGAGGTTGAAAAAAAAAAGAATCCTGTCCCTGGTCGATATAGATATTAAACTAGACAACCACCAGGCTGGCCTGGAAAGCATTCTAGCCCAGTGTTTTAAACTTTTTTTGGCCCATGCATCTCTTCACTATATGTTCAGAATGCCATTCTTCCCTTTCGTATTTCCTCCCTATAAATCTCTCCCCCCCCCCCCCCCCCCCCCCCCCCCCCCCCCCCCCCCCCACCCCTACACAGTATACGTAAAAATGGAAGCTAAATTTAATAATACATACTAGAGCAAGTCTTGACGTCTACATAAAATGTGATTTGCAGGACTACTTACATTATAAAACAAATATCAGAAGGGCAAGAAGAACAAACTGTAAAGTATGGAAGGAAAAACAATATCAAGTAATCAGTTCTTGTATTAACGCGATCTTGAAATAATCTTAATTCCCCCCTGAAAACCCTAAAAATTTCCCCCTGGGGGGGGGGGGGGGGGGGGGGGGGAGAATTCCCCACCGGTTAAGACCCAAGAACCACTGTTCTAGCCAATGCTCCACCACTCATCCCTCAATATTATAAGTGGACATGTTAAATACTCACTTGCTGCAACTCTTGCTTTCTCTGTAACAACTTGAGGTGGTTCTGTCACTTCGGTTTCTGAAGGTGATGTTAAAATACAGAGTACAGATACACAACATAAATCACGCTTTAAGGCATTAACAACTGACAACTGCAAATAATAACAGGTACCATATATCCCAGTTATAACCCAGAAGGATTGAACAAGATGGGTTAGTTGCATATCCTTTACACGACGTCGCAGTCGACACCTGCATGTGATTTCTTGGCAAGTTTACATTCAGTAGTTTGTCATTGCTTTCTATACGACTGGCACTCATACCATTTTATAAAAAGCAAATGCTAGGCTGTGTGCTGTCAAATCGCCGGCAGCTGTGTTTAGAATGCAGCATGTGTTAGTACAAATACAATACAATGCTGTGTTGTAAAAAGTTGTAGATGTGGTGATAATTGTATTTTTGTAAACACATTATTCTGCCAGCTGAAGGCCATAATGGATGTCTGTATGGCTGAGAGGTTTAACATGCTTAAACTATCTGGTGACTGCGGGGTAGTGGGTTCATTTAACACACCGGTTAGTTTGACTTAAATGTTCACTTCTCGTCCTTGTCTTGGGGACATCAATTACAAGTACTTCAGAAGTGAGAGAGGGTTTGCCTTATGTTGACAAATACTTATAATGGAGAAAGTTAACTGTTAAGCAAAAATCAGTCCAGTGTAGTTGAAAACCAGTAGACAATTTGTGGACTTCGATTGAATTCAAAGCAATCAAACGAAGAAACAAACAATATCTAACATATTTTGGCACAGATGTTAAGACTGCTGCTTCAAGTTGTGACACAATATTCTGCCATCTTACAGCTCTCATACAGTGGCACAATCACTTGAATACTTTGTTCATGTTTGACAATGAATACCTATGCCAGCTGGCAAGGCAGTTGATGATGATCATCATCATATGTAATACACTAAAAAAATCAATGACAGAACAGCTTTCTTCACTCAATGCCTTTGTTCTGATCATTTCATCAATCAGTCAGCTGTCATCTCCACAATGATGGTTGGCTGCAATGTATCTCCAATTGCTGATGGATATTTAGAATTCGCATCGTGTACACAATTCCTTCTATTTTTTTTTAAAATCTGACCTGAGAAGATTGTGCATTTGATACACTGCAGGGAATAATCATCCAGTCTTTTTTCTTTAAAAAAAAACATCTACAGAGTAATATAAACACAGTTTACTTAAGTCAGGGGTAGACCCATGTATCTAAGTCACTCAAACCCATACACACCCAACCCCAGAAGCAAGGGTTAATTATTAACGGTTATTATTATTATTATTATTATTATTATTATTATTCTGTATGTTATCTACCAATAAAGCATAGGCCCTTAACTAACTCATACCAAGACATGTGTAGACTTGTTCATGGTGGTTGCATTTTTCAGCAAAAGATTTCTACAGGACCAAGTAGCCAGTCTCAGCCAACCCTCGTTAGTCACCCCTTATTACATGCATGGTGGGTTACAGAATTACTCTTCTCTGCTCCCCTTATAGGCAAAAGTTAATATTACAATATTTAAAGAGTTAATCACATGATTTTGACATCACAGTTGTTACTGAACACATGGAACTTACCTTCTCCTGTTATTCTTGGTAACGGTCGTGTATTTACTGAAAATACGAAGACACACATCTGACACTTGTTTTATATTGATATTTTTGTACATATATTGTATATTCACCTATGTTATCTGCTGGGGTATCATTCTTCCACTCTGGAAAAGACCATAGGTGTTCAGATCCTCCCCCCTCCCCAACATATGTATCAGCGTCCAGCAGCTAACAGTGTCAGTTTCTGTTAGTTAGCGAGGCCCCTCATTCTCTCAATGTGCCTCTTGTGTGTGACTATGCCAATACTTACTCCCGAGTCTCTCATTCTGGATAACAATGTGGATTAACTGGCATCAAAGTCCTCCACTGTTGACATCTCTCAAAGGGCATTAATAACATCGGCACGATCCATGGACTGGCCATCCGCAGGGGATACAGAGCCAGCAAGTTTATCAGCTCGTTCATTTCCCTCAACTCCTGCATGTCCCAGCACGAAGATGAAGGTGATGCTAGAAACAACAGACCTCCGCAGCGATTAAGTCCACTGTCTACATACAGAACCAGTCTGTTAAATGATCTGTAAAGTAGAGGGCCTTTTTACACTCATTATGGTGCACTGGACAAATGGTGCTGGACCCATAACTTCATAGACCAACCAGCAGTCAGTGGGTGACATGGTAGGTAGGTAATTTACAGGAGTGTTGACATTTTGCTTTCACTTTCCAAGACATTTTCTTGTGTCAATGTTATTATGGGTGGATTAAAGGGTTATGTTTGGCAAATAATAAAATTAAATTGTTGTGTTTGTAATGGACTCACAGAGTATGATTTTGGAAAGTAAAATCTGGCATGTTTCGAGTTATGAGGCTGAAATCACTCAACAAGATGCCGGTAATAGCATATCATGGATTTTCTACCCAGGGTAGGCAAGTTTTCAAACACAGAGCACGGTTTGGAAAGTGTATTGTAGCATGTTTTGAGTTATGTGGTTCAGATCTCTTGATGAGACCCAGGTTGCAAGCATATAAGTGGAATTTCTGCCTAAGGCATGCAGCTATGTGGGGGCCATGAACAGGCAAATCGACAGGCTGTTGCTGCCACTGGATGACGAATTGCTTTAAGATAAGGAAGATGTAATGAAGGTTCTCTGAGACCAGGTGGAGAATGCAACTAAACAGAGTATCTGGAGGTCAGCATGGCCGAATGGGTAACAAAGCTTACTCTTAAACTTCCGGTGTGCTGACAACAAGGTAGAGGTTTAACCCCTACACCAGTCAGTTGGACTAAAATGTTTTCTCGTCCTTGATTTGGGGACATAAATTACAAGTACCTCAGAAGTCAGAATGGGTTCGCCTGAAGGCGACGGACACTGGTAATCCACAAGAAAAAATCTGTCCAGTGTACTAGAATTAGTAGCATGTATAATGACTACGCTTGAGTTCAAAGCGAGAAAACACAAAAATAAAAACAGGCAGAGTATCCATATCAGGAGACTGGTTCAGAAGGGTGTCAGTAGAGGGTCTGGTCAATATTCAGTGCATAGCCAGGTGGACTTTTAATCAAACCATCAGCATGGGAACTCTTTAGTGGCTTTTGCAGAGAGGCACGGAGTATGTGTAGACATGTCCCGGGTGCAGGGATGTCAATTCTGAAACCAAATATTCACCAATTATTAATTTTCTTACTTTACTTTTAATACTGATCAGAGCCTGATGGTATTCATCATTTTAATTAAGTTCATTCCTGGGCAGATCTGGAAGCTTTCCGATCATACTTCACTAAATGTGTAGTATTCAATTGCTTGATTCAGTGGCACAAGTGTCCTCATTTACAGATCTTTGGAAGGCTGTGAAAAGATTGCTTTCTTTGGTCGATCTCTTTTGTGCTTTCTTTAATGGTCCCTGTTGTTTTCATACAAAGGAATGTGTGCCGGCCGTTCAGAAAGCAATGGCAAACTACTGAAAGTAAACTTGCCAAGAAACAGCCCAAAAATGCAGGTGTTGACTGTGACATCCTGTAAAGGATGTGCGATTAACTTTCTACACAACCTGAGGCAGACATCATAACCACTATGTAACTCAGCTCCTTATTTTATGTTATTGTGAATAAACTGGCCAAATCTTCCTCTCGCAGACGTCATAACCACTGTGAAACTCAGCTCCTTACTTTATGTCACTGTGAATGAACTGGCCAGGTTTTTCACTACAACCTAAGGCAGACATCATAGCCACTATGTAACTCAGCTCCTTAGTTAAGCTATTATATATGAATTGGCCAGGTTTTCCTGATGCAGACAACATAACCACTGTGCAACACAGCTCCTAGTTTATTACCATGAATGAACTGGCCAGACAGTTTCTATACATATATAATGGAGCAGTGTGTCCTCTAATCTCTATTTCTTTCTTCAACTTCTATGAGCATCAATAAACATTTGTTTATTCTTTTATGTACCACCCAGGATAGCACACAACATGTCATGATATTTGGCAAACAATTAAATAAATAGCTGTTAGAAATGGCTCAAGGCAACTTACATGCTCTAATCTCTTTCTTTAGGACAGACCCATAATCTTGGAGATCTCCATAGTCAGAGAATGAGAAGACATTCTTCGTGGCAAAAGCAATGTTTTCGATTTCTGCCTTGTCCCGCAGACCAATGCCAAGGCTGTAGATTGCAATGCCAGCTTGTGCAAGCAGTTGTTTTTCAGCATTGATCTAATGTGACAATATAGAAACATTTAATTTAGAGCTATCTGACTAGTTTAATGTCACTAACACTGTAATAACATGGCCAGTTTATCAATATCATTAGATTATTAAATCAACCCTCATCCCCTACCACCATCTACCTCTCCTCAAAAAGAAAGGTTCTGTAGTAGAAATCTGCTATATGGGTTTATAAATTGCTAGCATAATCAGATTGTTTAGGCTTCAGATGCATGAAGGAGTAGGTGGCAGGATTTCCCTCCCATAGTGAATAATGAAAGCTGACAATCAACCCTCGTCCGACTGCTACTGCTACAAACTGTTTCATATGACCACTTTATCAATACGATTATTTGATTATATGATCTATGCATCAACATTATTCTTAGATTGCATGCCAAATGTATCATCAATAATCATAATAGTATGAGACTACATCAGCACTAAAATTATGTAATCTAATTATCATCATTAATATGAGAATTACGCTTTCATCATAAATTTAAGAATAATGTGACAAATTCTCAAAAAGATGACAGTTATTAATTAAACATCGTCAAAATGTTGATCTAAGTTATAAGAATATATGTGAAAATTAAGGTAAGAATAATTTAATAAAGAAAGCATACATTTTTTACTGAAAGTGTAAAGTGTCTTTCAGCTTAAAATTCACTATGTTGTTTTGTTTTTAATGTTCATGATTCGTATGTAAATCGACCATACAGATGCCTTGATACTGACCACATTAATCACTGAGTGTTGATTGGTCTATGATAATACAGGTCTAACACCATATGGCCAATGCACTTTAAAGCAGTAAAAGGGTCTTGTACTTTGTATATATGTGCCTGTATGTTTCCCAGACTCAAAAGAGAAGCAAACAATCATTGTAAATGACCCATCATGCATGTCATTAGAGGAGACTAAGTAAGGGGGATTGGCATGAAACTGGCTAACTCATCCCATAGAAAATTTGAGCTACAGAATCCAACTGAACATGAAGAAGTCTACAAAGGGCTTGGCATGAGTTGGTTGAGGGCTGTGCTCCAGTGAAAGATGAAAGACAGAAGACAAAGATCATACAGACTTCAAGAAACTTGTTATATTATGCAATGAACATTTGCTTAATTTGGGTGAATCTTGGTTCCTGGGTCGATTGTTGCGAATCCCTTGGACTGCCAGAGTAACTAACAATGATTACCTGTAAGAGGCTAATTAAACGAGAACATTATATACAACAATAAGACAGAGAGAGACAGCTGTCTTTGGTCATGTGATGAGCAGAGAGGTTTTGAAGAACATCGTGACAACTGAATAGAGGCTGATGAAGAGAAACTATGCTGGATGGAATGTGACAGTGGTATGGAGGAACATCATCAACAGAGTTGATCCAGAACACCAAAGACCAAGATCTGTGGAGAGACATGAATTCATATGCCAGCTAGCCAGGCAGATGATGATGACAAAGACCATTCCATGCATTGTGATGTCTTTGTTTCTACTAATACTGCTGGTGGCAGCATACCCATTTTAAGCTCTGTCAACCAAGAAGCCCTGGTGAATTTGTAAAAATTGGTCTATGGGGAAACAGTTGAGTTGAGTTGAGTTGAGCTAAGAACTTACATCACTGTACTCAGGACATTCCCATACATGCTCCATCCCATCATTCAACAGCCAGCGAAGAGACACACTACTAATTGCTCCCACCGCTATCTGATTGAAAGTTCTTCTGCTCTTCCCTCTCAGGTTTGAAATTCTATCAGAACTCCTGCCAATCCCCCGCAATCTCATTCTTTCCACATACGGGTTCTCAATCTGTTCCCCCACCTTCTTCACCTGGTCCATAGGTAATCTACCACCAAGAGGTGCGTTCCCTGCCAGCCTATCAGCCCTGTTAATTCACCCCGCACTCCAGCATGGCCTGGGCAAAAAATTCATACAATTCTTTACAAGATGTGACCTGTGAAGCAAGGGAAGGCATTCCACACAAAACATTCCTTTCTCCACCTTACTAAGCAGACTCCTTGAGTCCCTAATCAATACAATGTGTGTTGCAGCGGTCTTCTCTAACCAACGGAATGCCGCTGTTACTACTTCCACCTCCATTTTTGTGCTGGAGGTTGTTGTCTCATATGCCAGAATCTCCTTTTTCAAAAATCGTCCATAAGCCTTCGCAATGAAACCTCAACCATTACGTCTATTTCAAACCACTGACCCATCTGTGTGGACCTCCATTTTCGTGCTGGAGGTTGTAGTCTCATATGCCAGAATCTCCTTTTTCAAAAATCGTCCATTAGCCTTCACAATAAAACCTCAACCATTACGTCTGTTTCCAACCACTGACCCATCTGTGTGGATCACTATGTCACCTTGATGTGTGTTGATGGGGAATCAAATAACCTCAATATAACCTAACTTGTCTGATATTAGTGACTAGCTCCCTCTTCCTTGTCAAGGTTTCCGTCTTTAACTTAGAGTTATTATTTGAAATCACTTAACCATCACACTTTGCTTGCTTTACAGTCATCATGTATGTGTGACAAAATGATCCAGTTCACATGCCTTCATGGTTCCAAATTGCTGTATGTAGCCGGGGCGCAGTGTTGGGGTGAGCGCCCAACAGTGCTTAAATACCCCAATGGCTCGTGAATACATAACCTATGCAGCAAAAGTCCAACTCCTGGCCTTCACGTGGCGGAACTGTTTCTACTAACAGGAGAAGGGGCGACGGTGAGTATCTGGCGCCGGAAAATAACCAGTGTGCTCTAGATGTGTATACACATACATGCATGTGCAGACACGTGTGTGCGTGTGTACACATCTAAACTCGAGTGAGACCACAGTCTGCTCTAGCAAAGGAAAGGTGCTGAAGACGGAGGCAACCAGCCAGGAGGCGCACCACAGAAATCAGGATGCCACGCAATTACGCAAAATGGAATATGTCGACTGCTGCTAAACGTTATGGTGCTCGCCCTGCTTTGGACCCCCAGGCAGGTGCAGTGCCGGGCCCTATGTCTCGAAAGGGTCCAACCCCAACTACTGGAGGTCCTTCTCAGATGTCCTGTGGAGACAGGGGAAATGAGAATAGAACAGCTGGCCATACTAAACTAAGACTTAAAATAATGCACTGGAATGCGGAGGGAGTCAGCAACAAAAAAGTAGAATTAGAAAACATCCTGGACAAAGAAAAAGTAAGCATATGTTGCTTGCAAGAAACTCACCTCAACGAAAATATAGCCTTCAAAATCAGAGGCTACCAGTGTTACCGATCTGACCGAAAGGACAGTGCGAAAAGGTGGGATACTTACCCTTGTAAAAAATAACATCACTGCTTCCCAAATTGAAGTCTATATGGAAGGGGCTGAGTATCAGACACTTAAACTTAAAACAGGCTATACAGACCTACATCTGATCAATTACTACTGTCCAAGTGACCGTCCACAGGCACTGGACACACTACCATTAACAGAAAAAATGATTGTGTGCGGCGATTTCAACAGCCACTCGCAGAGTTGGGGCTATGATCACATGGACCAGAGAGGAGAGAGACTGGAAGACTGGCAGGATGAGAATACATTCATCTTGGTTAACAAGCCGTCCGACCTACATACTTTCTACTCGAGATCATGGCACTCTACAACTACACCTGACCTGGCTTTTCATTCACCAGACCTGGAGTGGAACATTACACGAATTGTTGGGAAACAACTAGGTGGCAGTGACCATCGACCAGTCTTTCTAACTGTAGAAAATGAGCTTGTAAGTGAAAGCAGCACCCTCTCGAGGTGGAACTACAAGAAAGCAGACTGGGCAGTGTACAAGCATCGCACCAGCATACTGGTTAGAAACCTGAACACTGAGAAAGACATAAATAAAGTAGTTGAAGAGTTTGGGAAATGCATACTACAGGCAGCGCGAGAAACAGTACCAAGAGGAGCCCGTAAACAATATAAACCCTACTGGAGTAGTGAACTGGAACAGTTGCATAATGATGTGGAAGTATGTAGAAAGCAAGCAGAGGCCACACCCAGCCAAGAGCACCACAATAAATTCCAGCATGCAAAAGCCAAATTTCAAAGGGCCAAGCTGCAGGCTAGACGGAAAAGCTGGCAGGAAAAAACAGAGTCTCTGAACTCTGAAAGAGACACAAGGAAATTGTGGAAGCTAATAAAACAACTTAACGATGAGGGCACAGGGAGAAACTCAAAAATTGCACTACATAAAGATGGAAACATCTTAACAAGAAAGCAAGCAGCTGACCATTTTGCGGACTCATTCGCACAAGATAACAATATCAAAATCAGTCCAGAGAAACAACAAGAGATTCAAGAGAAACGGCAACATACAGGACAGAAGGAAATAGTACATGAGGTTCTGGAGGCACCCATCACAATCACTGGAGCTAGCCATATCAAAACTGAAAATGAGAAAGTCACCAGGAGCTGATGGTATCTCCAATGAAATGATCAGGAACCTAGGAACAGAGGCCAAAGCAAAGCTGTTGCAGATCTTCAATAACAGTTGGACCTTAGGCAGTGTTCCACAAGCCTGGAGAGAAGCAATCATGATACCCCTCCTAAAATCAGGGAAAGATAGTTCCATTGCCTCTAGCTACAGACCAATTAGCCTCACCAGCTGTCTCTGCAAAAACTGGAGCGCATCATCAATCACAGACTGCAGTGGTACATTGAAAGTAAAAACATCCTTGTGCCACAGCAGGCTGGCTTTAGGCAGTGCTACTCTACGGAAGATCAGACAACCTACCTCTCTCAAGAAATTGAGGATGCATTCCAAGAGAAGAAGCTGGTGCTTGCGGCATGTATAGATTTGAAGAAAGCCTTTGACAAAGTCTGGAAAGAAGGTCTGATGAATAAACTGAGAAACTGCAAAGTCAATGGAAGAATGTACAAATGGGCGAAAGCATACTTGCACAACAGAAGAGCCCGAGTACAGATAGACGGACTAAAGAGCAAGAAAGTACTACTGCGTCACGGAGTTCCCCAGGGCGGAGTATTGTCCCCCACACTCTTTCTAATCTTCATCAATGATCTCGTTGCTAATCTACCGCTTGGAATTAAAGCCGCAATGTATGCCGATGACCTGGTTCTATGGAGCACAAATGAACATGCATCAGTGGCCACCAGATTACTACAAAGAGCTGTAGATACATTTGTTGCATGGGCAAATAGATGGTGTGTCAGCATAAACACTGACAAGTGCAGCACCACCCTATTTACCCTCTCTCCAAAACAAAAGGCAGGGACCATCCAGATAAATGGAACACCTCTACGAGAAGATAAAGAACCAACATACCTTGGAGTAACATTTGATGGCAGGCTGACATGGAGAAAGCACATCAACAAAGCAGTAGCAAAAGCCAGAAGGAAAATAGCCATCCTGAGAAAGCTAAGTGGAACCACATGGGGAGCCAGTGGGAAAATACTTAGCAAAGTTTATCAACAGAGCATACGACCACACCTGGAATACGGGTCAACTGCATGGTGTTCGGCAGCAAAAACCACACTACAAGAGCTGGACAAAGTGCAAAATCAAGCACTTAGAGTCACCACAGGAGGGATGAGATCAACCCCTATAGTGGAAATGGAGAAGATGGGGAGGACACAAGCACTGAGTGAGCGCAGAGATACGAAAACGCTAATACAAGCAGAAAAGTTCCTCAGCTTGCCAGGCCACCCTATGAAGAATAGATTTGAAAACCTAGCTATGGGGTGGTTGAAAAGATGTAGTTTTATCCACCAGGCCAAACGACTCTGCAGAGAAACCACCGACCTGCCCACAGTTGGTATCCCCCTAACAACTATTCCAGAGCGAACTCCATGGAAAGATGAGCATAGACTACCATTACAAATCCAGACAAAAGTGAGAGGAATATTTGACAAGGAAGATCAGAACAGTGTGCAGCGCAGAACAGCCACTCTCAGCTTCCTTGATGAAGAATACCCACAGGACCTCTGGATCCGAGTCTACACAGATGGGTCAGCACAAAATGCTGTTCGAAATGGAGGAGCGGGAGTGTACATAGAATACCCAAATAATACCAGGGACACAGCTAGAGTACCGACAGGAAAGTGCTGCCATAACTACGATGCTGAAATTGAGGCAATCAAGATAGCAACAGAGAAATTACTAAATACCAGCAATGGTACACAACCTGTGGTGCTATTGACAGATGCAAAATCAGTACTCGAGGCGCTCCTGTCTGGGAAATTGCCAGTACTAAGGACACTACTTTCTGAACTTAGCAGTCAGCATAAGGTCACCATACAGTGGATACCATCCCACTGTGGAGTACCCGGGAACGACAGAGCTGATCAATTGGCTAAGGAAGGAGCCAAAGAAGAACAGCCTGATGTGCCTGTAACATACCACCAAAAGAAAAGAATGATCAAATCAGTCAGAAAGCCACCAAAACCTGCTCAAGATGACTACCACGTTATGGATAGACCAGAACAAGTCATTATTCTGCGCCTCAGAACAGGGCACAATAGATTATGCAACCACATGTATACAAAATTCAAGATTGGTGAAACAGCCATGTGTACATGTGGATTGGCGTCGCAGACAGCAGAGCACATACTCCAAGACTGCCCAAAATATAACATATCTAGGCAAACCTTCTGGCCTAGAGAGACGACAGTGGAAGATAAACTCTATGGACCGCTGTGTGAACTGAAAAAGACAGTTCAATTCATACAAGAGACAGCACTGCAGTTATAGACATATTTCAAGCGAACGAAAGAAGAAGAAGAACATGCCTTCATACTGGGTAATCCCCTATCGGCCGGCGCTAGGCGAGTGGTCTTCCTGACAGATATACAGCTGATATTTGCCGTGTCTCTAGACATAAGGTAATTGAACTAAGTAGTTAGAATTTGTTCTAACCGCACGCAATCCATTAAATAACATTTACCGGCACGCAAAGTTTTCCGTCCAATCTTATGAATAATTAATTAGATTTATTGATCGGCTGAGTGCGAATCTAGGCCAGAGGCCCAATGTGATTTTTACAGGTGTTTCCCAGCGATAGCACACTGTTGCGTGTGTAAATTAGATTTGCTTCCAAGTCCTTTAACAGGTGTTGTAGAAGGAAATAAACATAATCTTGGTATGTTGCTAATACTCACATTTATTTGTTAAAGTATATAACTGCTAGGAAGGTGTAAATGCTATTTGTGAGTGTACTTTTGGCAATCTAAGAACTGTGTGCCTAACATTGACCCACTGGTTTATTGATTGATTAATTGGCTGATGATGTGTTAGATGCATTACTTGGCTAGTGATGTGTTATATGCTTTGGTTAACTAGTAATGTGATATATACTTTAGCTAGCTAGTGTTGTGTTCTATGCTTTGGCTAGCTAGTAATGTGATATATGCTTTAGCGATCTAGTACTGTGTTAAATGCTGTAGCTAGTTAATCATGTGATGTGTGATGTAGCTAGCTAGTGATGTGGCAATTGCTTTTGATAGCTAGTAGTGTGTGATATACATAACTAGAGGCAGCTGTGCTATTTCAAGGAACCAAGGTGTTGTGTGAGTTCCATATGGACATGCCGTGAAATGATTGCTGTTTTAAAGTACCAGTGCTGTTACTCTTTCTATATAGGAGTGGTGTGTAGTTACAAAGATTATGGTAGTTATTTATTGCTTGTGGAATTGCGATGCGATTACTACTTGCTGAATCTGAATGACCGACTGGTACTGAGACGACGTGTCGTAACCGCAGGCGTTAGCGTGTGCACCAAATGAAGATTCGAACGAGACGTTTAATGAATTACTCTACTCCTCTGTGTAAACCCGATCCTGTTAGTGGGGGTAGTATCTACTAGGGGGAAGATGTTACAGAAGAGGGCTTTGCTACACTTCCAGGGAGACAAGGGGGATTTACAGGATGAGTTGCCGGGTGCCATTCTAAATGGGTGACATGGCCTAACACGCCATGGAAGCCATTACCGCTTTATCCACAGTTGCTCTGGGGAAAAGACAATGGGGGTGGATTGCTACCAATATGGGATAGACTTGTGCAGTCTTGACCTTCAAGATGAGGGGATCATCAAAAGAGGTTCTATCTGTTCTGGGACAGAGATCCCAGAACCAAAGTGTTGCTTTGCTATTTAATTTGTTAATACAGTTCAGTTATTAATGAATTATGATTTAATTAATTGATTAATGGGTTAAGTAATTGATTAATTGCTCAGTTATGATGTTGAGGAGGGATTGTCCGGCAGGACACCTCCCAAGTAAATAAAACTACTATACTGAATTAGGGAGTAGTTGTATTATATGGTTGCAGATGGAGGATAGATGGAGAAAGGAGACAGCACCAGGTAGTAGGCTCCCATGACCAGGGTCAGACAGACTACACCGGTTCGTTCAGGACAGATGGTGCCTAAACGAGATATTCGACTAGCTGCTTGCTAACTGGTGCACCCTCGTGCATAAATATCCTTGTCAGGATAGATGATCGTATATATCATGGTGTTATGTCTCATCTCATCTCATCATGTTCCTCTTGTACCTTGCGGTGTCGAGGTGAAGTATAAACTTCGTGAGAGTGCCCGGTTATGGGCTTCGTATATCGACATTCCCATGGATTCTGTTATTCCCTCTGTCCAACGTTTACGTGGTCGGCCTCTTCCTCTGTTTCCATCTGGTCTGTACACCATTGCTTGTTGTGGCATGCTGTTGACTGGTAGCCTACTTGCATGGCCAAACCATTTGACTTGCTGCTTTCTAATAAAATCTAGAGCAGCTTTAATCCCCACTTTAGTCCTGATTTCTTCATTTCTGATCTTATCTCTTCTTGATACGTTGAGTATTCTTCTCAGGAACCTCATTTCTGTTGTTGTGATTTTTCTTTTCTCTTTTTCTGTCATTGTCCAGGTTTGGCATTGGTAGCACAGAGTTGGTAGGAAGATTGTGTTGTAAAGTGCTTTCTTAGTAGTTATTGATACATGTTTGTTCTTTAGTATTGGTGCCATTTGTCCAATGAGTTGATTTGCCTTATTGCACCTATTTTCGATCTCGTCTTCTGATCTGCCATTTGATGATATTAGACTTCCTAGGTACTTGAAGCTCTTTACTTGTTTCAAGGGATGTTCGTTTAGGTGAATTGTTGCTGTTTGTTCTTCTTTAGTTATAGTCATTACCTCTGTTTTGCTTGTGCTAATTTTCATGTTATGTTCCCTACACATTTCGTTTAGACTATTCATGTGGTCTTGTAATTCAGCTTCTGATTTTGCTATTAGTGCTTTGTCGTCCGCAAACAGGAGTTCTCTAATGATTAGATTTGCAGATGGTTCTTCTTCTGTGTTCTCGTCATGCGGTATTCTTGCTGTCTCTGCTTGGCTGGTTTATTTACATATGTTGTCTATATATGTTATGTGTATATATAAATTTTTCTGATGTGTGTGATGATGTTTATGTGCATGTAAGTTGCAGATGTAGCCGAATGCTCTCACCAACCTCCTTGTTTTCAGGATCTGTTTTTTTTTTCACTGGAGATTCTGAAGTAACGCTATGAAACTCATATGGACCAGCTCGCTCCAGTGCAAATCATTATGATGGATTGTGATTATACTGGGAGTGGTTCCATGATCATGAGTATACCAAAGAGTCAATGCATATGAGACACAGGAGTTATGAGCTATATCACAGTGTGTTCAACCATGGACAACTGTGAGTAGTCTGACGATTGAGGTTGACCGATCCAGATGGGATCTACGGCTGATGCATCTATAGTGGACTTGCACCTGTAAGGTCTTCAGGTACACATATAAATTGCTCTGCGGGAAGTCTCTATGTGATAGTGATGATATATATATTCCAAGTGAGTATGCTGAAGTGACTTGTTGTTAATCTTCAACAAATATGGCAAGTATCCAAATGTTTCAGACCCAGCCTGAAGTGGGTCTTAGTGATGTTTACAGTGTAGAGAGCTACCCAGCTTCCAGATTATTCTACCACTCGTAACATCTTGATAACATTGAACTTGACCTGAGTTTTGCAACTCCAATGGTAGTCTGCAAGTTTATGAACTTGTGAACACTGTTTTGGTAGATAGCTACCACACTTCAAGGTTAGGTTGTTGAGAACAACCCACAGATAGTGCTAGTGTTCGGAGCCTAATGTTGATTACATCATTCCAGTGACTTTATTCTGCCGAAGAGCTACCACGCTCTAGTAGTGCTCTACAGTGGTTAACACCAGAGGGGACACCTGGAATCTTAGGGGCACCCTGTTTCATCAGTAGTGAGAACTTTGTTGAAGTTGATTACGTCACCAAGTAATTGTGTTGCAGTATCAGTTGGATATTGGGCAAGAGCATTGCTGTTCCAATATCATACACCAAGTGAACTTGGAAGACGCCGGCAGTGTCAACATGGTAGAGGTCTACAGTACAGGAAGTTGGCGGGGTGAGTTCACAGCAACGACTGGACATACGCATGAACAGAGATCACACTTTCCATGATGAAAGATCAATCATCTTTAGTTCTTCTCACCTCTCTGATTCAGAGATGTACATAGACATTCTTCTATCCAGGCTTTTCAGCCATCCTACTCTGAATTTAGTTTGAGTTATTTTGAAATTAAACTTTGATTTTGTTGTTATGCCTTTGAGCGAGGATACGACTGTTGTCTTGTCTGAGCCCCCTGTGGGTGGGTATCCATAGGTGGGAAGAGAAGAGCAGGTATCCCGGCTCGTAGGGGGCCTAGTAGATGAAAAGTTCTCGGGAGATGGTCGGAGCAAGTGTGGGGGATATTTCTAAATGTACATTACCTGTCCAAGCCCCGGGGGTCTTGTTACAGTATGCACAGACACATACTCATACAAGCATATGTGTGTGTATATGTAAGACCTAGTATATGTGAAGATCTAATACTTCACATCCCTACAGTAGATTCTTTCATGGGATTACCTTCACCTTTTAAAACAGAATGAATGAACGAACAAACAAACAAACTTTATTTTCAAAGGGTTAAGAATTGGGCACGCAGGCCCGTCTAACATTCTGCCCTTCTATCACTCTCATACATTATTTCATTCACACATCATTCAAGGCTATTAACATGAGCATACCTGTCGTTTGTCTTGTCCAGAATTGGTATCCGTAATAATGACGATCGCATTAGGCACATCATCCCTGTCCCCATTCTCAGCATTAAATATATCTGATCGGACACTCCTCAGTGTTCCCAAAAGGTCAAACTTTTGTGCACCAGCATAATTTTTAGTCAGCCTTCCAATAGCGGCAATAACATCATCATTTGAGCTATAACTGAAACAGGACAACAATAACAGATTAGATGCTTGACTGATATGTTGTATTTGTGAAACATTAGCATATGACAATGCAATGGTTAGGACATTAAGCAGACAATGGCATGAGAGCTGCTGGATGAGGATTCAATGGCAGCTCTCTAATGGAGAATGAACAAACTTTATTTAACGAACGAACAAACTTTATTTTTAAAGGGTTAAGAATTAGGCATGCTAACATTCTGCCCTTCTATCTCTCTTTCATGCATTATAATATCCACACATCATTCGAGGCTAACTAAGAACAACAACAATGTAATGTGTGTGAAGATCTGGAATAGTGCTATTGGGACCAAATGCAATGTGTGTGAAGATCTGGAATAGTGCTATTGGGACCAAATGCAATGTGTGTGAAGATCTGGAATAGTGCTATTGGGACCAAATGCAATGTGTGTGAAGATCTGGAATAGTGCTATTGGGACCAAATGCAATGTGTGTGAAGATCTGGAATAGTGCTATTGGGACCAAATGCAATGTGTGTGAAGATCTGGAATAGTGCTATTGGGACCAAATGCAATGTGTGTGAAGATCTGGAATAGTGCTATTGGGACCAAATGCAATGTGTGTGAAGATCTGGAATAGTGCTATTGGGACCAAATGCAATGTGTGTGAAGATCTGGAATAGTGCTATTGGGACCAAATGCAATGTGTGTGAAGATCTGGAATAGTGCTATTGGGACCAAATGCAATGTGTGTGAAGATCTGGAATAGTGCTATTGGGACCAAATGCAATGTGTGTCAAGATCTGGAATAGTGCTATTGGGACCAAATGCAATGTGTGTGAAGATCTGGAATAGTGCTATTGGGACCAAATGCAATGTGTGTGAAGATCTGGAATAGTGCTATTGGGACCAAATGCAATGTGTGTGAAGATCTGGAATAGTGCTATTGGGACCAAATGCAATGTGTGTGAAGATCTGGAATAGTGCTATTGGGACCAAATGCAATGTGTGTGAAGATCTGGAATAGTGCTATTGGGACCAAATGCAATGTGTGTGAAGATCTGGAATAGTGCTATTGGGACCAAATGCAATGTGTGTGAAGATCTGGAATAGTGCTATTGGGACCAAATGCAATGTGTGTGAAGATCTGGAGTAGTGCTATTGGGACCAAATGCAATGTGTGTGAAGATCTGGAATAGTGCTATTGGGACCAAACCAATGTGTGTGAAGATCTGGAATAGTGCTATTGGGACCAAATGCAATGTGTGTGAAGATCTGGAATAGTGCTATTGGGACCAAATGCAATGTGTGTGAAGATCTGGAATAGTGCTATTGGGACCAAATGCAATGTGTGTGAAGATCTGGAATAGTGCTATTGGGACCAAATGCAATGTGTGTGAAGATCTGGAATAGTGCTATTGGGACCAAATGCAATGTGTGTGAAGATCTGGAATAGTGCTATTGGGACCAAATGCAATGTGTGTGAAGATCTGGAATAGTGCTATTGGGACCAAATGCAATGTGTGTGAAGATCTGGAATAGTGCTATTGGGACCAAATGCAATGTGTGTGAAGATCTGGAATAGTGCTATTGGGACCAAATGCAATGTGTGTGAAGATCTGGAATAGTGCTATTGGGACCAAATGCAATGTGTGTGAAGATCTGGAATAGTGCTATTGGGACCAAATGCAATGTGTGTGAAGATCTGGAGTAGTGCTATTGGGACCAAATGCAATGTGTGTGAAGATCTGGAATAGTGCTATTGGGACCAAATGCAATGTGTGTGAAGATCTGGAATAGTGCTATTGGGACCAAATGCAATGTGTGTGAAGATCTGGAGTAGTGCTATTGGGACCAAATGCAATGTGTGTGAAGATCTGGAGTAGTGCTATTGGGACCAAATGCAATGTGTGTGAAGATCTGGAATAGTGCTATTGGGACCAAATGCAATGTGTGTGAAGATCTGGAATAGTGCTATTGGGACCAAATGCAATGTGTGTGAAGATCTGGAATAGTGCTATTGGGACCAAATGCAATGTGTGTGAAGATCTGGAATAGTGCTATTGGGACCAAATGCAATGTGTGTCAAGATCTGGAATAGTGCTATTGGGACCAAATGCAATGTGTGTGAAGATCTGGAATAGTGCTATTGGGACCAAATGCAATGTGTGTGAAGATCTGGAATAGTGCTATTGGGACCAAATGCAATGTGTGTGAAGATCTGGAATAGTGCTATTGGGACCAAATGCAATGTGTGTGAAGATCTGGAATAGTGCTATTGGGACCAAATGCAATGTGTGTGAAGATCTGGAATAGTGCTATTGGGACCAAATGCAATGTGTGTGAAGATCTGGAATAGTGCTATTGGGACCAAATGCAATGTGTGTGAAGATCTGGAGTAGTGCTATTGGGACCAAATGCAATGTGTGTGAAGATCTGGAATAGTGCTATTGGGACCAAACCAATGTGTGTGAAGATCTGGAATAGTGCTATTGGGACCAAATGCAATGTGTGTGAAGATCTGGAATAGTGCTATTGGGACCAAATGCAATGTGTGTGAAGATCTGGAATAGTGCTATTGGGACCAAATGCAATGTGTGTGAAGATCTGGAATAGTGCTATTGGGACCAAATGCAATGTGTGTGAAGATCTGGAATAGTGCTATTGGGACCAAATGCAATGTGTGTGAAGATCTGGAATAGTGCTATTGGGACCAAATGCAATGTGTGTGAAGATCTGGAATAGTGCTATTTGGACCAAATGCAATGTGTGTGAAGATCTGGAATAGTGCTATTGGGACCAAATGCAATGTGTGTGAAGATCTGGAATAGTGCTATTGGGACCAAATGCAATGTGTGTGAAGATCTGGAATAGTGCTATTGGGACCAAATGCAATGTGTGTGAAGATCTGGAATAGTGCTATTGGGACCAAATGCAATGTGTGTGAAGATCTGGAATAGTGCTATTGGGACCAAATGCAATGTGTGTGAAGATCTGGAATAGTGCTATTGGGACCAAATGCAATGTGTGTGAAGATCTGGAATAGTGCTATTGGGACCAAATGCAATGTGTGTGAAGATCTGGAGTAGTGCTATTGGGACCAAATGCAATGTGTGTGAAGATCTGGAATAGTGCTATTGGGACCAAACCAATGTGTGTGAAGATCTGGAATAGTGCTATTGGGACCAAATGCAATGTGTGTGAAGATCTGGAATAGTGCTATTGGGACCAAATGCAATGTGTGTGAAGATCTGGAATAGTGCTATTGGGACCAAATGAAATGTGTGTGAAGATCTGGAGTAGTGCTATTGGGACCAAATGCAATGTGTGTCAAGATCTGGAATAGTGCTATTGGGACCAAATGCAATGTGTGTGAAGATCTGGAATAGTGCTATTGGGACCAAATGCAATGTGTGTCAAGATCTGGAATAGTGCTATTGGGACCAAATGCAATGTGTGTGAAGATCTGGAATAGTGCTATTGGAACCAAATGCAATGTGTGAGAAGATCTGGAATAGTGCTATTGGGACCAAATGCAATGTATACGAAGATCTGGAATAGTGCTATTGGGACCAAATGCAATGTATACGAAGGTCTGGAATAGTGCTATTGGGACCAAATGCAATGTATAAGAAGGTCTGGAATAGTGCTATTGGGACTAAATGCAATGTGTGTGAACATCTAGAATAGTGCTATTGCGACCAAATGCAATGTGTGAAGATCTGGAATAATGCTATTGGGACCAAATGCAATGTGTGTGAAGATCTGGAATAGTGCTATTGGGACCAAATGCAATGTGTGTGAAGATCTGGAATAGCGCTATTGGGACCAAATACAACGTGTGGGAAGATCTGGAATAGTGCTCTTGGGACTAAATGCAATGTGTGTGAAGATCTGGAATAGCGCTATTGGGACCAAATGCAATGTGTGTGAAGATCTGGAATAGTGCTATTGGGACCAAATGCAATGTGTGGTGAGATCTGGAATAGTGCTATTGGGACCAAATGCAATGTGTGTGAAGATCTGGAATAGTGCTATTGGGACCAAATGCAATGTGTGTGAAGATCTGGAGAAGTGTTATTGGGACCAAATGCAATGTGTGTGAAGATCTAGAATAGTGCTATTGGGACCAAATGCAATGTATGAAGATCTGGAATAGTGCTATGTGGACCAAATGCAATGAATAATTCAAAAAACAAGAAAAGTAGAATTGGTAAGCTCAACTAGAACACGATCACAAGTGATGAAATGGACGATGTGGCTAAAGCCTTCGTCATCATAGAAACAACAAACACACACCGATATAACAACATGAAAGACTGTACATGAAAATAAATATATATATATAAAAGTGACACATCTGTAACTTTGTTATGGACTTGAGTCATGCATGGTTAAATGCCGCTTGTATGGTTATGCGGCATGTATGGTTATTTGGACAAAAGCATAGAAGAGAACAATCTACATACTTCTAACAAAGAAGTGTAATTTTGAACTGTGCACCAATTATCGAACCATCATACAAATAAAGCATGCTAGCAGAATCCCCCTGTGCAGCATCATGAAGAGGAGTTATGATAGAATTACTGTAAGTATCGGCAGGTTTCAGACAAGGCAGAGGAACCTGGGACCATATCCTCAACATGAGAATCATCTTTGGGAATTCCAGAGAGCACAGTCTAGATCTTCACACTTGCTTCAGAATTCAGTAAGGCCTTCCAAGGCGTTCAACATAATAAATTGCAGAAATCATGAGTGATATGGGGGTATCCCGCACATAAATCGTGTTGATCTTAAAATATCTGCTGTGCTGATGCTGAGGTAGCAGGTTCAACCCCTACACTGGTTGCTTAAACTGAACTGTTGACATCTCGTCCTTGACTTGGAGACGTAAATTACAAGTACATCAGAAGTCAGAGTGAGCCTGATAGCAAGGAAGGATGGTACTAGAGAAAGTTAATCCACATGCAAAATTCACTCTAGTAATCTAGAAATAGTAGTACATGTATGAACTACACTTGAGTTCAAAGCGAGTGATTTTAAAAGAAAAATTAAACATATTTGAGATGCAAATGGGAGTAAAACTGGTCAGCATTCTCTCTCTAAACCTGTTCAACATATATGCAGAAAAATTGGAAATGTCAAAAATGATAAAACCAGAGACAATTTTTATCCACTCATAGTAGGTTGAAATCCAATTTCAGAACTTAGATATACAGATGACACTGTCTTCCTCTCAGATAGTGCCAAAGTATTAGAAGAGCTGATCATGTATATCAACAGACACAGACAAAATCAAAATCTTTTTCTGAACTTAATCATAACAAAAAATAATGTCTACGGATAAAACTACACACAATCAAAGATAACAATCAAAGATAACAATCAACAATGAAGAAATTGAGAATGCCACAAACGTTAATATCTTGGCTCCATATAAAGCAACATTGGGGACTGTTCAAACAAGTCATACTGGAAGGTCATAGCAATGCAGAGATTAAACAGTCTGAAGAACCTATCGCACAACACCAGCAAACAAGTTACAGTGTTGAGGACATGCATCTTTCCTGTGACAACATTTGGATGCAAGTCACGGTTCATTTAGCAATCACTAAAGAAGGAAACTGAGACTTTTGAGCTCAAATGATACTGAAAATTCTTAAAATATTGTGGACCAAGAAGAACAGAAATATTGACATTCTTTGAGATCTGAACACAGATGAAGATGGGCTCATAAACATGTCTTGGAAACTAAAATACTTTGGCCATTTAAAGATCTAATTTAAACATTAATGGCTAGGAAGGAACAGCAATGGAGGGCATGATTCCTGGAAGGAAAGAGCAGGAGTCAACCATAAAGAAGATGGACATGAGACTTTGCAGACACCTGAGGCATGAGGACGCAAGAGGTGGGAGATATGGCAAGAAACTTTTCTGTGCGTTGTTATACCTCTCCATAACACAAAGCCTGGGCTGAATTTAGAAACTATGTGTTGCCCATGCAGCATGATCCCTCTCTTGGCCTGCTAGTTTACTCCAGAAGAAAGGTGTCATCAATACATCTGGAACAAGACAAGCTGCAGAAGCTGCCATATCAGAAAAGCAATGCTCTAGCTTGTCCACCCGTCAGAGCTACCATCCTAGACCAGTTGCCTTTAGGTTGCATTTCCATACACTTAGGTAAGGCTTGTGCCCTCCCATTTGTGATCCTCTGCCTGAAGCCATTGACACAATGTGGGGTACCAGATTTGGTGAGCACCGCTCAACTGTCTTACAGTAGCTCAGTCATATCTGACTAAAACCTGATTCCACATGAAAGTCTGCCCCTGGATAAATAATAGCTATCTGAATAAGCCTTGCTTCAATACACCCTGCATAAACATTCCTGCTTCAATACACCCTGCATAAACATTCCTGCTTCAATACACCCTGCATAAACATTCCTGCTTCAATACACTCTGCATAAACATTCCTGCTTCAATACACCCTGCATAAACATTCCTGCTTCAATACACCCTGCATAAAAATCCCTGCTTCAATACACCCTGCATAAACATTCCTGCTTCAATACACTCTGCATAAACATTCTGCTTCAATACACCCTGCATAAACATTCCTGCTTCAATACACCCTGCATAAACATTTCTGCTTCAAAACACTCTGCATAAACATTCCTGCTTCAATACACCCTATTTAACAATGGTAATCCAAACTGACTCAAAGAAATAATGTACCTCTCACACTCAACAGACCTCTTCTTCTTTTGCCTTTAATGCCCCATTGGCGCTTCGGCCTTCAACCAACACATTCCAAGACATCCTATCCTAGACTATGTCATGCAGCTCCATTCATGTCGTCCATATATTCTCCTCTTGGGCGCTGCCCAGGCAAAATTTGGAGTTAACAATCTACCCAAAGTATTTCAGGATCCTCGCCATGTGCTACAGAGATTGTGCACTGAGCTGAAATTCTCCTAACTCAGGCTCGGGTTAGGAGTAGAACAAAGCACATATGGGTTGCACCTGTGTGCCGTGATGTTGATCCGTTGACTAAACTAAACTAAACTAAACATATATTCTCTTCTCTTTGTGTTTTCAGGTGATCCTCCATGTGCACACCCTGTAGATTCCAGACAAGCTCTCTTTCCCAAACCATACATAGTTCTAATATTCCAGGTTCCAATTTAGGAAATTTCCCTAGGTTAAAGGAAGTACATCTGCAATCCTGACTCCTTGTGGCTTTTTCCGTATCATGTCGAAACTCTTCTATAAGAGTCACCTTTTATCATGATTTACTTGGCTATTTTGTTTTAAATCATATCTTTAGACTTGTTTATGATTTGTCAGATTTTGCAGTGTGTGTTTCTAAGGGATGGGTAAGCCTACCCCTAGTCCAACCTTCCATCACCTATTACAACATGCATAGTAGGTTCATCATCATCATCAAGTGCCAAGCCAAAAGGCATTGGCGGTTATGTTTTGTCATTGCACATGGTCACCAGAGTCTTAAATTAGGTACGTGTTACTGTCCTTACCATGCCAAGCTGCCAAACCATCAAGGTATTTATCCCTTTGTTGTTCTCTTGCTCTCTTCCCATCATGCTTGCCAGTTGACACCAAATTTTCCTCATACCATGTCCAAAACATCTTGACTGTCTACGTCTACTTTCTACACTCAATCTCCATTTTTAATCTGTCTCCTGAAGGACTGTCTCATTTGATTTCTGTCTGCCCATGGTATTCTTTGCATTTTTTTTTCCAAAAACCACGTGGTAGGTTACAGTGTTACTATTCCTTGTTTCCATGAGGGTGCCAGTAACACATAGGTGCCAACAGACATGGGTTATATGATAATTATCCAAATGTTCTGGAACAGGGCAATGAAAGAAGCTTGCACCCCCTGTATGCCATGCAATGATCTAGTATATTTGAACTTCCATCACCTCATACCTCTACAAATGTAGCTGCATTGAGAGTTCCTATATTTTATATGTAAGCAACAATTGGGTTTGAGGAGCAGAGCAGAGCAGAGTAGAGTAGAGTAGAGTAGAGTAGAGTAGAGTAGAGTAGAGTAGAGTAGAGTAGAGTAGAGTAGAGTAGAGCAGAGCAGAGCAGAACAGAGCAGAGTAGAGGTGTGCAGAGCAGAGAAGAGGAGAGCACTGAAAGTATAAGACAAGGAAATCAACAGATAAAACAAAGAATCCTGTAACATACCTAAAGATGTTTCAGGCATATGGTGTTAACCCATATTGTTTTATACCAATGGGCATTCGGTGGGTGGTAAAATACGAGGTAACGGTAATCCCATGATAGACACTGCACTATTGGGGTGAAATGTTAAGTCTTCACATGCACTAGGTCATATCATTATGGTATGTGGTGACCAGTTCTCTGTCTCACTTGTCCTTCATAGATGAAGACTTGATAATTTTTAAACAATCCTGCATCAATTTTACAATGTCTGGTTGACCCCTGACTACTGCCTTGGTAAACAAGTGTAGTCACTAACAAACAACTCCTCATCAAACTGTAGAAAAGAAAATAGATTACTGAAGTTTTAGTTTAGTTTAGTCGATGGATCAACATCACGGCACACGGGTGTAACCCATAAGTGCTCCGTTCTACTCCTAACTCAAACCTGAGTCTGGAGAAACTCAGCTCAGTGCACACACTCCGTAGCACCGGCAAGGATCCTGAAATACTTTGGGTAGATTTTTAACTCGAAATTTTGCCCGGGCAGCGCCTTTAGGCTACTCTTTTTCGATTTCCAACTGCCAAGGGATTTTTTACGTGCGCAACAATACACACGGGCGTAAGATCTCACTACCCAGAAACCAGGGGACATTTTATTACTAGAAGTCTACGAGAAAAACTCCCGGTCATCACCGGGGCTTGAACCCAGGATCTCTAGCACTCGAGGCGGACACCATACCTCGAGACCACGCAGCCCCCCAGATTACTGAAGGCGAGCGTTGCCAAATGGATAAGAACCCATGTTCTTAAACATCCGGTCTGCTGATCCCGAGGTAAGGGGTTCAACCCCTACACCGAACAGTTGGACTAAAATGTTGACCGATCATCCTTGATATGGACACGTTAATTACAAGCACCTCTGAAGTCGGAGTGGATTCGCCTGATAGCGAGGGAAACTGTTAATAGGTAAAGCTAATCTACATGCAAAATTCAGCCCAGTTCTACTAGAAGTAGTGTATATGGACTATGCTTGAGTTCAAAGCGAACGAGTGTAAAAAAGAAAATAGATTACCTGTCAAGTCTGAACGCAGTACCACTGCCATCAAAATAGAGACCGAATTGAACCTTTCCCCGACTGACATCAGACGTCTCTACTATCGACTGGATAAAGGTTATTAAGGCGTCCCATTCCTCTTGACTTCTTCGAGGCTCAAAGTGAATCAGAAAGGCAATATCAACTTGGTCCACTCCTGATGATTAGCAAAGAAATTATAACACAAGCAAAAGGAGTGAACAGAAAGTTAAACAAACAAAACCTCACCCACACAAACACACCCACTTTAAAACACAGCACACACACATTTGCACATGAATTATTAAGTGTGAACATACACATGTTAAAAAGCCAACAGAAGTAACTACACACTTAAATTATTAATGTGCTAATTAAGTGCCTATCTTCCCCTCTGTTGCATATACTGATGCAATAATTATCTATCTACATGTCAGCATTTGTTACTTTGTCATTTGTCTCTCTGTCCATCTTTCATGTTTTGACCCTGTGCACATAGACAAAACTGACTGACTAGATCAAGTTAAAATTGTTTTACAAACCAGCAGCCTATCAGTATACGTACCCCTGAGGTCAAGTGTGCCTGGCTCTCCCTCTGAAAATTATAATATTTGCTGTTAGGTTTGTATTTCAGAAAACTGACATTAATTTTTGTATTTATATATATATATATATATATACACACACACACACATTCAGGTTACGAACAACAAATTTGAAAATTTTATGCCTCGGGTAATGAACAGTGCCTCGCGTTATGAACGAAGGCGAACAATAGAGAGCAAGGTGTAACATTGGAGACAAACGATCGCGTACAGTACAAACAGTACTACAGATGAGCTTGTGGATCTGCAGAATGAATAACTATAGACATTAAAGGAGGCGCTGTAGTCCGATGATGAGGAGTCCGTGACTGTTTCAACTGCCAGGATTAAAGAAATTTGCAGCAAGTGGGCAGACGTCGAAGACTTCATTGTGAACCATCATCCAATCAAACTTGTTGCTAATAAGCCCTATGCCCCTATAGGTGATGAATGATAACACGATGGCCCACTTCAGAAAGATTCTCCAGCAAAGGAAGCGACAAATTTCCCTTAATATTTTCTTGGTGCAGAAAGATTCCCAGTCGGCTGCCAAGAAACGGCGACAAGATACTCATGAAACTAATGATTCAGAATAACAAAGAAAGTGACAAATTTCCCATGATCGTTTTCTTGGTAATAAAGATAGACCAAATCTCTTTGTTTTATTTTACATTTAATTCATTTGGTTGTTTTTGTTCTCTTTATTTAAAACGTGAATATACGTATTCTTTGCGTTTTGTCAGGTAAACGACCGGATGTTAATAAAAAAAAAAAAAGGATTCTTTCATCTTGAAACGGATTGTCTTTATTTCATTGATTTCAATGTTTCGGGTTACGAACATTTCCAGTTACGAACCGAGTTCTGGAACGAATTAAGTTCGTAACCCGAGGTACTACACTCTCTGTGTGTGTGTGTGTGTGTGCGTGCGCACACGCGCGCGTGTGTGTGTATATATATATATATAAAAAAATTATTGCATATCCTATCTACAGGACATCGCTATCAACACCAGCATTTTACTGCTGTTATTGATGTCTTGGCAGGATTACACACAGTAGTTTGCCATTGCTTTCTGAGCGACCGGCTCACATACCCCCGAAAGTAACCAATGCAGCATGACCCGCTACAGAATCTCGTGCATCTGCTTTACCCTACCTGGGTATACAGGATTGCGGAGAAAGTCAATAACCCAAGGGAGACCGGCCTACATAGATATAATATATATGTATATATGTATATAATTTCTTGACAGACAGTTTGTAAAATGGAGTTATACCTCTCCATAACGCAAAGCCTGAAATGCAGATTTGGCTTGTCCTATTCTGCTCTGCAAGTGAGTTATTACCACAAAATAGTTTAATGTAATGACCTGGTTACGCATGTTTCCCTCTATTGTATTTGTAATAATATCACATTTTACATTTTGTTTTCTTCTTCTTTGATATAATCATTAGACATTATTTCTATGATCGTGACATTCAAGAAAGGTACTATTTTGCACTCTCTATTTCTATAATATCTATCAGTAGTACTAATAGCACAGCTTATACATCTTCGGCTTTTAAATAATGTGTCATTTGCATAATGCAATGCTTACATTAAATGCCTTCTTTAATCTTTAATACTTACACTTCACTTAGTTGACTTAGTCAATCTCACGTTGGAGGAACAGGACAGGTGAACAAACGATTTAAGATTTTAATGCGATGGCAGCGAGAATTCGTGTATGTGATAGCAACAACAGAAAATGTTAGTCAACAAACGTTGATTCTCTCTGTGAAATCTCCCATGGCTAGTACAGCATTTGTTTACATTTCTTATACTTATAGTTTATTTCCAAGTTACATGGTGAGTTTCATTCAAATTCGTTATGTGAGAACATTATTGTACAGGAAGTAGTTCAAAACTAGCACCAGACACACCGAAACAAAATGTTTAGTGAAAAATCATCATCTAGTGACTTGCCGTCCCGTGCAGAACATTTCCTCGATGTCAATCTTGCAAAATCTATTTCTGTCATGAGCAAGAGGTCTGCCTCAGCTGCTGGCATGAGTAAACTATCTATCACATCGTGGATCCATCTACCTTGGCATCCTCTTCTCCACTGCCCTGGTACACATCCCTTCATAATTATCTTTTCCAGACTTTTGTGTCTTCACAGTTGTTACACATGTCCACAATATTTCAGTTTACCCAATTTTATTTCTTCTAATAACAAGTCTTCTTAAATACTGAGTTCTTGATGTCATATTGTTGTTTCCTTTTCATTCAGTCAGGTCCTGTTTCCATAATGAAGGGTGGCTGCAAAAGATCTCCAACACTGACTGTCAGGCTGCTGTTCGTCCATCTCTTGATGTTATCTTCCAACGTCTGTCATTGTCATTCTCTTGCTCACTTGCCTTCGATCTTACTCTACAGTATGGTTTTTATAAGAGTGTTATGTCTTTTAATGCGGCTGAAATATTTCATGTGCCTCTTTTTTTTATTTCTGTCATCAACTTTCTTTCTATCCCAGTTTTTCTAGAACCTCTGTATTTGATTGTTTATGTTTCCATGAACTATGACGTATGCTTCTATTTTCGTTTAATGAATGTTTACTGGTATGTTATAAATTTTATAAATTTCAGCTGATTTATTAAACATCCACATTTCAAACCTGTGTATTACCACAGGAAATATGCATGCTCTTAATTGCTATGTTTATTTTATTGTTGTAAATGTTACACATGCTTTTTGTTGTTCTAAATGTTCCAATCTATATATAAATCATTTAATTGCTTTAGTTTTTGCAGTGCATTGTTTGTTCGTCTTTTAATTTTTGTATGACATTTTCATCGGCCTGAGTAGTGAACTTGGATATTCAAAACTGTTAACTTTTTTAAAATTCCTCTTCATTGATAAATATATCTCTTGACATATTTCTTGTACCGGTTGTCATTTTGTTTTTATTGAGATATAACTTTCTCCGCCCACATTATTCTTGCAATTACTTAATTAATTTCTCAGTTTCTATTTATGTTGTTGATAGTGATACTGTGTCGTCAACATATCGAAGTTCAGGTAGGTCTGTTTCTCCGATTACAAAGTGATCATATTTTTAATTGCCAATATTTTCTCTGCCATGTCTCCCGATGTTTTCAATATACAAGTTAGACAGATTAAGAGAGCAAATACAGCTCTGCCTGACTCCCTCTTCTACACCAAAGCAACCCGTTGTATCATCATATATTCTCAGGGCTACCTTTTGGTCATTGACTTCTGTTCATGATCTTATTAATTATGTAGTAATCAAATTTGATGTACCGTCATAATACCATCAAATTAAGTTAAGCAATTATTAGTGATCTTTTATATACTTCCCATAGGTAGTAACTGGGTAATACATTTTTCTATCATGACAATGGGACAAAACTCAATTCGTATTGATAGCGATAATTTTGCTGTGACCACAACAGCTTTGGAATAGACCCAGCTTTAAAAAAAAGCTAAAAGGCAAAGTAAAATTGTAAAAGAACAGAATGAAGCTGCTGCGGTCACTACACCCAGCATGAGGATGCAATCAGCGGCAATAACTGGTACGCCCCGATGGGCCGCAGGTACTAAATAAACCAAATTTACTTTACTATCTGACTCATTGCCTATGAAACACATTAAAAACAAGATGTCTATGGTATGGATGGGTGCCTTTTGTGAGTGCTACTAACTTACGAAAACATTTATGAATGTATGGCCCTGGATATAAAGACTCCGTGGCAATGAAAGGGACAATTGGGTAGCTTCTAGAAGACCTTTATAGGACACTATTCAAATAAACAAGTCTTCAGCCGTGCAAGCGATCGAGGAAAGATGTATTTCTTCTTCCTTCTCCTCCCGCACTTCGTCCTCTTCCTCTCCTCCTCCTCCTCTTCTTCTTCTTCTCCTCTTCTACTTCTCGTTCGCTTCTGTTTTAGTAATAACATCTAGACAAGAAATCATGTACTGTAGAATAAGGTGCTATATATTAGAGTTCACTGAGAGTCTGAAACAACTTTACTGCCCAGGACAGTTCTAGGTACCTATTTTGAGTCTACCTGGGAGAGCTTGGCAATTTAAAAACAATCCTCCTCAATGGGGGTTCAACACAGGGCCATCGGGCCAGCAGACAAGTGTGTTAGCCACTGTGACACCGTGCGGAAATTCTGCCATTTCTATGACTTGTATGTTAAGGATCATACGCCAGATATATAGAAACTATGTAAAACCACCTTCATGATTTTAACACAATTAATACATACTTATCAAATCAGTAGGCTAGACCAGCCATGATGGTTCCTTATAATTTTATCATTGTCTGTCTCGTCTCGCTCTCTTTACTTCTATGTATATCAGCATTGAATTGATAGATCTGTCTCTACCTGTTGTATACATGCCGTTCCTGACTCACTGTGCAGCTCAGTACTGTGTGTTGTAATACTCTCTTCGATGTTTCTGCGTGCCTCAGGACGTGACCAATCCACCGTCTTCGCTCCTTGATGAATGTCAGAACTACATCTCTGGAGCCCGCTCTGCGGTGAAGGAGTTACGAATGCAGTTCGTAATCTCGCATACCGAGTCCAAAACACAGCTGCCGGCAGACCGCCTTGCGATGGTTTTTTTCCCCTATGAAATGGTATGAATGCCGGGCGTTGAGAAAGCTATGGCAAACTACTGAACGTAAACTTGCTCAGAAATCACAAACAGCCAAAAAATTGTAAGGTTGACTATGACGTCCTGTAAAGGATATGCAACTAACTTAACTAACATCTCTGTAATGTTCCATTCATTTACAGTAAGAAATTATGCATATTCAAAGTCTCTTTAATGTGAATGGATAGGCCAGGTGTCTTACAATTTGAGGTTGTACATTTAATTAATCATTTAGGCAAAACATGTATAAGGATTTAATACTGTACCAGACCTCCGATTGTTGTCTTTGGTGTCACTTGTACTGCAGGTGGGGCACCTTGTACTGTTGGATGAAAATGTGTGTGTAATTATTGTAGTCACCATTTTCAAATGCTTTACTACTGAGTTTCTCAACATAACACTAATACAGGTAGGCCCCGATATACGTCGCTTCGTTATACTTCGTTTCGCTATAACGTCGTTGTCACATAAGGGACTAACTTCGCTTTACGTCGCTATGTTTCGCCATAACGTCGTTTTGAAGCTGGGACAATTCATGAAGGTGCTGACAAAATCAAAGAGGGTGCTAAAAACGTAATCCCTTTGAGTGCTTCCAAGATTACGCTTACTAGAAGTATTCTTGTGGAGAACATGGAAGCACAATTGGCCGTCTGGATTGAATACCAGAACCAACGGAATATGCCTGCGAGCAAGATGGTTATCCAAGAGAAAGCAAAGTCTCTCTATGAAGATCTAGCTAAGAAAGCGGGTGAGAGCAGTACTAGTAGTGCTGATGATAGTTTTAGAGCGAGTCGTGGTTGGTTTGAGCACTCTAAGCAGAGTTCACACCTGCACAATATTCAGACAACAGGTGAAGCGGCGAGTGCTGATACTGCAGCTGCAGAGCATTTCCCTGCAGAGTTAAATGTCATGATTGAGGAGGGTGGTTACTGTGCAGCAGACATTGGACACATTTTTTGTTCAAACAAAGAAGAGCCAGGAAAAGAGACAGGAAGAGGTTACAGTTTCATCCTCAGATGAAGAGGCAGAATTTAATGCCTCTACCCCAATAACTTTATCACTCGCCCTCCAGCCCACCTCTATTTAGCCAATAAATATCAACAACCATCAAAATAAACATTACTGTAGTATACATACACTGTATTTCATTTGATTCTATGGGAAATAGTGTTTCGCTTTACGTTGTTTCACTTAACGTTGCGTTTTCCAAGAACGTAACCCCAACGTTAACCGGGGCCTACCTGTACTGTAATTAACGTTTCTTTAAATATGTGACTCCCAGAAACTTTAGGAACAAAATACTAAGAAATGGTCTTTGGCAGGTACCTGCAGTCATAATACAGACGAATATGTCGTATTGCTTGGAAACAGAAACAATCAAATGCAGTGGTTCTAGAAAAACTGGGAATGAAGAGAGAGAGAGAGAGAGAGAGAGAGAGAGAGAGAGAGAGAGAGAGAGAGAGAGAGAGAGAGAGAGAGAGAGAGAGAGAGAGAGAGAGAGAGAGAGAGAGAGTTGATGAAAGAAATAAAGAGGAGGCAAGTGAAATATTTCGGCCAGGTTAAAAGACATGATACTCTTATAAAAGAAAACATACTGGATGGCAAAGTTGAGGGAAAGCTAGCAAGAGCAGGCAACGATACAAGTGGGAAGATAACATCAAGAGAAGGACGAACATCAGCCTGACAGAATGTACAGTCAGTACGAGAGATAGACAGTGTTGGAGATCCATTGCAGCCAACCTTCATTGTGGAGGCGGCATCTGATTGATTGATTAATTAGATGGCAGTGGTTATGTGAAGTGTTATAAGAACAGTCACATTTAATAAGCCTGAGGAATAGGTGGATAGTCCTTCCCTCAGGTAGCGACCGTAGAGTGCAGGGATCAAACCCCCGTCCAACGGCCTGCATGCTTTTATTAACGTAACCTCCTAGTGATTACACCAACTGTAGTGAAATACTGAAGAGTTAACGATTCCCAGATGGACGACTGCATACACCGACTACCCAGGTAGGAGAAGGGTTAACAAAGGAGAGACAAGGCGCATATGTTTATAGGTCAAGACACAGAAGGGGCCGGCTAACCGCGCAGGTAAAACGGTCGAGTGGAAAAATTGGTTTGCGACAAAGGCAGACAGCATTATTGGATAGCATATTGCGGTCTGAATGTATGAATACTGGAGAAGTTTCAGATCTGGAATTTTCCACTAACAATGATCATGCAGTCTGGATGTGAGGTGTCCAGCAATGTCAAGGACTATGCGGCAAAGATGACCGATATAAAGAGTGGCAATTCTTTGTGTAAGTTTAGTGTGTGTTCCAAACTGACCTGAAGGAGATATGTTCTTGAGTGGGAATAGAAATACACGTCCCTAATGATGGAAAGAGGGGATAATAGTGTGTTATTCGCTAAGTGTTATTTCGATTCCAGGAACATAGATGCCTAAATAAGGTATAAAGATATTAGATATAGTTTAGGATATGAATATAGATGTGCGTGAAGTGCATTTAACATTACTTTCTATTAGTAGGAATAGTATAGACGATTAGGTGAATCTTCTATCCTATGTCAGAGTGGGTTTTTTCGGAAGCCTTTTCATTTCGGCTGGAGGAAAAGACACTCACATAGGAGAGAAGAGGAAGCAGACACAGATCTCATTATTAAATGTATATCACACAGGTTTCCATACCAGTGCGGGACTTATCAACTAAGAGATTACACAGATGGCTGTGGTCAAGATCACCCAGTGTTGATAATCCACAAGAAAGCACTTTAAAGTAATAAAGCACGACACTTGTGCATAAGAAAGGAAGGAAAAGAAGTGGCATCTTAATAAGTCAGGAGGACAGAGAATGGAAAATAGAGATCATACAAACTAAAGAAAAAAGACTCAAATTACTCAGTATCAAAGAGTTGCAAGGTGCATACAAAGTGCCTATATCAATTAAGTGTAGAACTTTTACAGGACAAAAATAGAGAACAATAGAAACTAGATGTGTTTTCCAGGATGGAATTAAGAACGCTATAAGATAATAGAAACCATGCAGTTTACGCTGACAGCATATGGTGATCGGGTTAAATACATTCATACAGTGGTGAACATTTTTTCATTACAAAAAACGGATATATCTACAGACTCAAGCAGACGGAGCTGTCAGGGTGAGACCGTTCTGTTATATCTATGTCATGTCCTGTACTCTAGCTGAGAGAAGAGACGAGAGAAACCACGGAGACTATCTATCAACATCTTATCTGGCAGCCACACTAGAAGAACATACCAACTACATAGACAATATCCATACATACACCAGACATAGTTTTTTATTAATAAATCTTTTATCTTATCGTTGAAAGGAACTGTTGTCGGAGTATGTGTTGAGGGAATAATAGAGAGAGTGAAAGAAATAGATATATGGAAGGGAAGACAGAAGAGAGGAGTGTAGACCAAAGTCAGTCAATAATCCCAACAGATAATAAGTTTAAAGATGTGCTTGTTGAGTCCAGTCTCCTCTCTGGAATTTAACAGGACACCAACGAGCCATTTAAAATTGCACACTGGGAATAATAATACAAGAACACAGCATGAGTGTATTTTTTCACAAAGCAACATGCACTGTACTGCTTGTTCACATATACATCTAGACTCCATTCGTTTGCCCAGAGCACAGTTATCATCATGTGCTCCTCCAACCGGCGTATGCGTTCATGTACCTTCACAGCTCTCGATACTTGGTGTTCTGGATCAAGTCTGTTGACGTGTTCTGCCTTGCCACCGGCCTAGACCACCTAGCTTCGTTTCTCTTGTCTGTCTCTGCCTCTTCTAGGCCTAATCAGTGTGATTGTCACGACATTGTCTAGTTCTTCTTTCCTCGTTATATGAACAAAGACCATTGTTTATCTCTTTCTCATTGTTGAATATGATGTTCTACTGTGAGTATTCTTTATTCGATCTTGTTAGCTACTCTGGCAATCCTAGGTATTCGCAACATTCGCCTCAGTGGCCACATTTCCGTTGTCTCAAAGCTCTTCTTAACTGATCTGTTCACATACCAAGATCATGCATCAAACTTTTGTTTTACGTTATCGTGTATCAAACTTTTTGTTTCGTATTATCTCAGTTATATGTTTTGCAAAGTCAGTTTATCTCTATGAATAACCTGCTGTTACGCTTTACTAGTGTGTGTAATCATATATATATATATATATATATATATATATATATATATATATATATATATATATATATATATATATATATATATATAATATATATATATATATATATATATATATATATATATATATATATATATATATATATATATATATATATATATAAAAGAATGTATGTAAGTATGTCTGTATGTATGTCTGTATGTTATTTATGCGTTCGCGAACGGTCGATCCGATTGAGATGAAATTTTCTACACGTCTTCCTCTCATTCCCGTGCTGCCAACTGTCATAGTTTTTTTTAGTGTACAAACAGTTATTTACTTAATATTATTTAATATTTCAATTTACATTATAATGTATATATAGCGAGGGGACATAACTTCTAATAGTATTGCTATATATGTAAAATTGTTGCATATTTCTGAAGTAGGTGGACCCTTTCGCTACAGTTATCTATAGGCATAGGCGTTATACTCCTCCACCTAAATCCTCCTCCTCCACCTCTCTCCTCCTCCGTCCTCCTCCCCTTCCCTCCTCCTCTTCCCACCTCCTCCTCTATCCTCCCTCTTCCTTCTCCTTCCTCCTCCCTCCCCACCTCCCTCCTCCTCCTCCCTCCTCCTCCTCTCTCCTCCTCCCACCTCCTAATCCCTCCTCCTCCCCTCCCTCCCCCTCCCTCCTCCTCCTCTCTCCTCCTCCTCCCTCCTCCTCCCTTCACCTCCATCCTCGCTCCTCCTCCCTCCTTCTCCTCCCTCTTCCTCCTCCTCCCTCTTCCTCCCCCTCCCTCCTCATCCCTCATCCTCCTCCCTCCTCCTCCTCTCTCCTCCTCTCTCCTCCTCCCTCGTCCTCCCTCGTCCTCCCTCCTCCTCCCTCCTCCTCCTCCCTCCTCCTCTCCTCCTCCCTCTCCCTCTTCATCCGCCTCCTTCCTCCTCATCTCTCCTCCTTATTCCTCCTACTCCTACTCCTCCCCTCCTCCTCCCTACTCTTCCTCCCTCCTCCTCCGTCCTCCTCCTCCGTCCTCCTCCTCCCTCCTCCTCCCTCCTCCTCCTCCCTCCTGCTCCTCCCTCCTCCTCCCTCCTCCACCTCCCTCTTCCTCCTCCTCCTTTTTCTTCTTCTGTTGCTGCTGCTGCCGCTCCATTTACCAAAGTTAATTGTTGGGGGAAGATGTAAAGATCTTTCAAGTGCTCTTTCTAATGCTTTTTGTAAGTTGGTCTTCGTTTATCTAAGGTTGTTCTAACTGCAACCAATAAATTATTAGACAGACAGACAGACAAACAGACAGTCAGACAGACAGACAGACAGACAGACAGACAGACAGACAGACAGACAGACAGACAGACAGACAGACAGACAGACAGGAACGGGAACTTATATGACTACTTATATGAACTAAATTACATGCTCCCCATCAGGGACTGGGCGAAGCCGGTCCGGGTCAGACAGACAGACAGACAGACAGACAGACAGACAGACAGACAGACAGACAGACAGACGGACGGACGGACGGACGGACGGACGGACGGACGGACGGACGGACAGACAGACAGACAGACAGACAGACAGACAGATAGATAGATAGATAGATAGATAGATAGATAGATAGATAGATAGATAGATAGATAGATAGATAGATAGATAGATCCCCGCCAGGGGCTGGGCGAAGCTGGGCCGGGTCAGCTACTCTATATATATAAAAAAGAATATATGTCTGTATGTCTGTATGTATGTTATTTATGCGTTCGCGATCGGTCCATCCGATTGAGATTAAATGTTCTACATGTCTTCGTCTCATTCCTGTGCTGCCAACTGTCATAATTTTTTTTTAGTGTACAAACAGTTATTTACTTAATATTATTTAATATTTAATTTACATTATAATGTATATATAGCGCGGGGACATAACTTCTAATAGCATTGCTATATATGTAAAATTGTTGCATATTTCTCAAATAGGTGGACTTTTTCGCTACAGTTATCTACAGGCATATGCGTTATAATCCTCCTCCTCCTCCACCTCCTCCCCCTTCTTCTCCCCCATCCTCCTCCTCCCCTCCCCTCCTCCTCCCTTTCCTTCCCTCTCCTCCTCCTCCTCCCCATCCTCCTCCTCTTCCTCCCCATCCTCCTCCTCCCCGTAATCCTCCTCCTCTTCTCCCCTCTTCCTCCCTACTCTCCTCCTCCCTACCCCTCCTGCTCCTCCTCTCCCTCCTCCTCCTCCTCCTCCCCTCCTGCTCCTCCTCCTCCCCTCCTCCTCCACTCCTTCTCCTCCTCCTCCTCTCCTTCTCCTCCTCCCCCTCCTCCTCCCTCCTCCCCTCCTCCTCCCCCCTCCCCTCCTCCTCCACCCTCCTCCTCCTCCCCTCCTCCTCCCCTCCTCCTCCACCTCCTCCTCCCCTTCATCCTCCTCCTCCCCTCATCCTCCTCCTCCCCCTCCTCCTCCTCCCCCTCCGCATCATCCTCCTCCTCCCTCCTCCTCCCCTCCTCCTCCCTCCTCCTCCCCTCCTCCTCCTCCCCTCCTCCTCCTCCCCTCCTCCCCCTCCTCCCCTCTTCCTCCCTCTCTCCTCCCCTCCTCCTTCTTCCTCCTCCTTACCTCCTCCTGCCCCTCCTCTTCCTCCCCTGCTCCCTATTTAGTTATTGGGATGAGGATTGTTCTCTTCTAATCTGTTCGCCATATTTCCGGGAACGGGAACTGGAGCTTATATGACTACTTATATGAATTAAATGAGACGCTCCCTGCCAGGGACTGGGCGAAGCCGGGCCGGGCCTCTTATATGGGAACGGGAACCGGGGCAGGGGCCGAATATGAATTAAATGAGACGCTCCCCGCCAGGAGCGGAGCGAAGCCGGGTCGGGTCGTCATTTTTGGGAACGGGAACGGGAGCAGGGGCCGAATATGAATTAAATGAGACGCTCCATTTACCCAAGTTAATTGTTGGGGGAAGATGTAAAGATCTTTCAAGTGCTATTTCTAATAATAGACAGACAGACAGGTAGATAGTCGGGAACGGGAATGGGAGCTTTTATGACTACTTATATGAATTAAATGAGATGCTCCCCACCAGGAGTTGGGCGAAGCCGGGCCGGGTCAGACAGACAGACAGACAGACAGACAGACAGACAGACAGACAGACAGACAGATAGTCGGGAACGGGAACTTATATGACTACTTATATGAATTAAATGAGATGCTCCCCACCAGGGACTGGGCGAAGCCAGGCCGGGTCAGCTAGTACCTCATAAACACTGCAAAAGTCTTACATTCCTCAAAAGTTAAATATGAACATGGGGAAATTACAGATCAATCAAAATGCCGTCTCTACAATGAGGGTTGGCTGCAATGTATGGCCAACATGCTGTGTCTCTTGCTCTGGTTGTACGCTATGCCATACCGCTGTTCCTCTCCTTGATGTTTGTTATCTTTCCACTTGTATCGCTGTCTACCTCTTGCTCACTGCCTTCAACTCTTCCCTTTAGTATAATGTGACAAACGTATTTAACTTATTCTTTTTTTTTTTTTTAAATTTATTTCATCAACTTTCTTGTACTTCTCAATCTCCCAAGAACACACACGCACACACACGCACGCACGCGCGCACACACACACACACACACACACACACACACACACACACAGAGAGACGCGCGCGCGCAAGAGCCGCCAGACAATTCTCAAGTTTAATGGTCTTTTATATCTCTAGATTGTAATATTGTTTACATGTCGTTGAAAATACGATTGGCCTTTTTTATTCTCTTCTTGATCTCTATGTCATTTCTGCAATCATCTGTTATTACTTGTTCTAGAAAGGAGAAATACGTTGCTTTTGCTAGTATTTCCCAAACAGCAGATGCCATGCAACAACTTACATGCTGGGATTGCACGGTAGACGGAAGAAATCACCTCTTCTGCAGCAATGGATGAATAGCTCTTGGAGAAGATAGCATTTTCCTCAACTGGTGGGCTGGCTACACTTGCTAGCTCCCGCTGATCGGCCGACTCCACGCCAACAGTGACAATCTGAGGACATGGCACACGTGAGGCGTGACAGAATACTATGTCACACTTTGTGATGCTAAATAAACGATGTTGACAATGGAACGTCAATAAAATAATATATGTATATGATGCAGCACGTATTCGGGAAAATGGCAGGATATCTTGACAGACTAGATGATAAAGTCATTAGAAGTATCAAGATTTAAACACGAATATGTAAGAAAGCAGACATTATGATCGTCTCTGAGAAGGAAGAACAACCATATTGTCAGTCATATGTAAAACTGGGAAAACATGAAACTGGTGTACAGTTTTCATGGGCTATTTGGGGAACTTTAGTTTGCTCATACCACCAGGGATTCTAGCGACTAAGCTTTCTTGACAGATAGCTTTACGATGCCCTACCATCAGCTGCCAATCTGTCACATAGGAAACGTCTGACGATTCAGCATGTTGCCGCTGTCAAGAGCAGCAGATTTTTCAATGCGTATTGTTTGCATGGTAGGTAAGCCAAATGGAATATCGATTCACATGACGCCACAATAAAGTGCTCACTAAGCTAGCAGCTATAGTGGATGTAGATAGACTACAATCGAACAAGATAACTAAAGCTTAGGCCGAATTGACTGGCTTCCTCACCGTTAGAAAGAGAGCAGTAGGTAAAACTAACTGCCGTGAAAACTTGCAGTCCGTCCTCAATTGCGAGAACGACTGGAAGTTGGCTGTAGACGCGAGGCTCATGGACAATATCCTGACATTATCTGGAAATCTCGGAAAAGACGAAACATCGTGGTGTACTTCTCTTCAGCTTGTCAATGAACGCTGATCGAGATAACTGTCCCATGCGAGTAGAAAATTGAGTAGCAGCACATTTTCATGGTGGCGAAGTGCAGCACCCCGGTCGCAATTCGAGGTATGCAGTCCGACTATTCGCCTCAGAGATAGGTGCAAGAGGTCTGATTTCCAACACCGCATAAGATGCGCTTGAGCAATTAGGACTGCAGGCACAGTCGAAAATCGATTTGTGTCGAAGGATCATCTTGAGATGTGGAGATAACGGCTGAAATAGGCGAATAACACGAAGAGGTACACAATCTGTACCATTTGTAATTTCCCCCTCCATGAAGACAAGCAGAACATTGATTACCATTTGTTGTGGTTCCCTCTATTAAGGAAATCACCACACTGTGTACGATTTGTTATTGCCCCCTCCATGGAGACAATCACCAACATGTATATGAGTTGCATGATAGTCAATGAGAATCAATGTGGCTTCAGAAAAGAACGGGGAACTGTTGACATGATTTCGCTGCAAGGAAGCTGCAAGAGAAATCTCAAGAACAGAACTCCGAAATGTTCTCCACTTTCATTGACCTTACCAAGGCTTTTGATACAGTCAGCAGAGAAGGACTGTGGAAGATTGTGGCGAAATATGGCTGACCACGAAAGTTTGTCCAAATAGTGCGGCTATTTCATGATGGTATGCAGGCAAGATTACAGGAAAATTGTGAACTGTCTGAGCCCTTTCCTGTCACCAATGGAGTGAAGCAAGGATGTGTCCTAGCACCAATACTGTTCAGCCTAATGTTTTCAGCTATGCTGACGAATGCCTTCGAGAACAATGACATTGGAATAGACATCAACTACCGCATGGATGGAAAGTTGTTCAATCTCAGAAGACTGAAAGTCAAAACCAAAACTAGCAGCGACACCGTCAAAGAGCTGCTGTTTGCTGATGATTGCGCTCTATACGCCAACTCAGAGGCAGACATGCAACATAATGTTTCAGCTTTCTCACATGCCTGTGCCAACTTTGGGCTCAATATTAACTTGGAGAAGAGTGTAGTTATGTACCAGCCAGCTCCAGGAAATAATCACACAGTGCCGAAAATCAATGTGAATGGTCATAGAATAAGTGTTGTGGACAAATTCATCTGTCTTGGCAGCACTGTGTCACAAGCTGCACAATTGATGACGAAATGAATGCAAGAATCTCCAAGGCCAGTGCAGCCTTTGGCAGAATGTACAAAAATGTATGGGACAGAAGCTGAATAAGCCTGCAAAGAAAGCTGAAAGTCTATAAAGCAGTTGTGTTATCCATACTGCTATACGCTTGTCAAACAAGGCATGTTTATCAGCGACATGCTAGGAAATTAAACCACTTCCACACAGTCTGCCTTAGGAAGCTATTGAAGTTTAAATGGCAAGACAAGATTCCAGACACTGAAGTTCTAGAAAGATCATCCATGCCCAGTATCCACACTCTACTGATGAAGAATCAGATTAGCTGGGCTGGTCACTTGACTCGCATGAAAGAACACAGGCTCCCTAAACGATTTTTTTTTTTTACGGCGAGCTGCGTTGTGGTAAACGCCCCCAAGGCGGCCAGAGGAAACGCATTAAAGACACTGACAATTTCACTGAAAGCTTTCGGAATTCATCATGACACCTGGGAGACTGCTACCAAAGACCGAAATTCATGGCGCACATCATTACGCAAGGATGCAGTCACATGTGAAGCAACCAGGACTGCAAGAGCTGTGAAGAAAAGGCTGGAAAGAAAAACCACTGCAGGAGATTCTCCTCCTGGAACGTCAAGCATTCTTTGCCCACATTGTCAAAAAACATTTCGAGCCAAAATAGACCTTATCAGCCATTTTAGGACTCACTGCTCCATACTTTCAACCCCACTGGATGAAACGAATGGTCATCATCATTCTTGATGGACAAACAACATAACATATGAGTTGTTATTATTCCGTTCATGAAGACACCACATTGTGTACCATGTGTTATTGCCTGCCTCATAAAGACAATCACCAAATTGTGTACCATTTGTTATCGTTCCCTTTATGAAGGCAATCACCACTTTGTGTACCTTTAGTTATTGTCTCTTCCATGATGACAATCACAACTTTGTTTACAATGTGATATTGCCCCCTCCAAGAAGACAATCAGCACTTGTATACCACTTGTTATTGTCCTCTCTGTAAAGACAATCACCACATTGTGTAGGGTTTGTCCTTATCCCCATGAAATGCATCGCCTTTTCACACACGGCATCACAGGTTGCGTCTCTTGGATTCAAAGACGCATAACTGTACTGGATCACTATCATGGGGTTGATTAGAAAGATCAATGGCTCGGCGCAGCCGACGTCATCATGGAATCCGCTGATCATGTGACAGGGCGGACAATGATCGCCAGCTCAAATTCTAGTATGACACATGAAAATAATGATAAATCCCCAGACAAGATGCCATAGGTCGTCCATATATGACATTCTTCAAGCTGTTTCATCCGAAACCTAAAGTTATGTTTTGTATAATAGCCAGAATAATAATAATCATAATTATTATTATGCGTGCATTTGTATCTGCGTGTCCGTACGTATACGCTCGATGAAGTGGATTGGAACGTCTTCAAAATGGCGCTTAAATGTATTTCGTGAATTCCTTTGTGACTAAATAAACAGCGTTCCTTGTGTTATCTAATGAGAAGAGGGGCATTGGAAAACATCGTGGCAACTGGACAGATCTGGGCTAGAAGAAGCAGCATTAGACCGAGAGGAATTCTGCTGAATGGACTGGGAACGAGGAATATCGTCAAGATAATTAGATCCAGAACACAAAAAGCAAAGATCTGTGTCAATGTATGAAAGTCTACGCCAGCTGGCAGGTCACATGGTGATAAACGATGATTCTGGTTGGGTATTTCAGAAGTGTTCTAATCATTCATCACTACAAGCTCAGTTGACACTAACACGATTTTATCATTTACCCTGACTCCACTTTCTTTTAGCGTGGTTGCCTCTGACACAAACTCTGTCTGGTCATCTGAAGTCTTGGCGTCTGTTACAAGCAGGATGACATTTGGGACATCGGCACGATCTCCTGCTGCTGATGTGAAGATCCTTTTTCGAACCTGTAAATTACATAAATATTTGTATTCAAAAGAATGTATTCCCTTGGTTAATTTAAACATAAAGGCCACAAAGAATAAGTTGCACGGTTTATTGTCTAACATATTTCGCTGCATCTTGTCAGGTGCATACTGCAGAGTTATAAGGGGCGTTCATTTGAAATCTGTTCGTGCCGCACCGCGCGTAATAGCGTATGTTGAACATGATCATGCCATAATCATGTGATATGTACTGACCAATAAATAAAAGAGCACGTGCTTATCGTCCCATGATGCATAGGTTCTGATTCTGACCGTTGAGAAAATGGCCTTGTTGATCCAAAATCCGTCCAAAGAAACTCAAAGAGCGGTGATTCAGTTTCTTTCATTTGAAGAATGTCGACCAGCTGACATTTATTGATGAATACATACAGCGTACGGTAACAAATGTGTGTCAAAGACAACAGTGACAGACTGGGTACGAATGTTTCGGAAAGGACGACAGTACACGACAGATCTTCGACGGCCGGGTCAAGCGCATATTGTTGCAACAGAAAAAAACCATCGCCAAAATTGATGCAGCAGTACAGATGAACCGTTGTCGAAGCATACGTTGGCTAGCGAAAGAATTTGATGTGTCAATTGGAACAATTCAACAGGTCGTTCGTAAGAAACTGCAATATCGGAAGGTGTGTTCACAGTGGGTACCACGGATGTTGACCGAACACCAAAAAGAGAAAAGCATGGTTGGAACCACTTGCTGCGTTACAGAGTGGAGGGTGATGAATTTCTCTTCCACATAGTGGCAGGCGATGAATCATGGTGTCACCACGTTGAGCCGAGCAGCAAAAGAGAGAGCATGCAATGGAAGCATGCTGAATCACCAAAAGCCAAAAAATTCAAGTTACAGGTTTCCGCTGGTAAGGTTATGCTGAGTGCATTTTTTGACCATGAAGAGCTATTGTTGGCCGACTTTAAAGAACCTGGTGTCAACATCAACTCTACCCACTACTTGCAAACACTAGAAAAGCTGCAAAAAGCCATCAAGAATAAATGATCCGGCATGCTTTCTCTCGGTGTGATTTTGTTGCACGATAATGCTCGTCCGCATGTCGCAAAGATTGTGCAGGAAGCATTACCAAGGAAGAAGTGGGAGGAGGAGAAGGAGGGGGAGGAGGAGGAAGAGGGAGGAGGAGGGATGTGGAGGGAGGAGGAGGAGGGAGGAGGTAGAGGGAGGAGGAGGAGGAAGGAGGAGAGAGGAGGAGGGATGAGGAGGGAGGAGGATAGGGAGGAGGAGGGAGGAGGTGGGAGGAGTAAGGGGAGGAGGAGGAGGTAGGAGGAGGAGAGAGAAAGAGGGAGGAGGAGGAGGAGGGAGGAGGAGGGATGAGGGGGAGGACGTAGGAGGAGAAGGAGGGAGGAGGAGGGAGTAGGAGGAGAGAGGAGGAGAAGGGAGGAGGGAGGAGGGCGAGGAGGTAGGAGGAGGAAGAGGGAGGAGGAAGGAGGAGGAAGGAGGAGGAAGGAGGAGGAGGAAGGAGGAGGAAGAGGGAGGAGGAGGGAGGAGGAGGATGGAGAGGGGGGAGGAGGATGGAGAGGGGGGAGGGGAAGAGGAAGAGGGTAGGAGGAGGAGGGGAGAGGAGGAGGAGGAGGAGGATTATAACGCATATGCCTGTAGATAACTGCAGCGAAAAGGTGGTCTGTCTATCTATCTGACCCGACGTGGCTTCGCCCAGCTCCTGGCGGGTAGCGTCTCATTAAATTCATACAACAAAATAAAGTAACTTAAAAGAATGTCCTTCCACACACCATCCATTATTTCTAATGAAAACCGTTTCTAATCACCTGCATGACTGTAGATAACTTCGAAAGCATAAAAAGATGAGTTACAATGTTATGCATTATGCATTATTTTTATGAAAACTTTGAAAATGCCTTAAAGATTGTATCATTATTTATTACTAGCAGACCCGGCCCGGCTTCGCCCAGACCCTGGTGGGGAGCATCTCATTTAATTCATATAAGTAGTCATATAAGTTCTCGTTTTCGTTACCGACTATCTGTCTGTCTGTCTGTCTGTCTGTCTGTCTGTCTGTCTGTCTGTCTGTCTGTCTGTCTGTCTGTCTGTCTGTCTGTCTGTCTGTCTGTCTGTCTGTCTGTCTGTCTGTCTGTCTGTCTGTCTGCCTGCCTGTCTGTCTGTCTGTCTGACCCGGCCCGGCATCACCCAGCTCCTGGTGTGGGGCATCTCATTTAATTCATATAAGTAGTCATATAAGCTCCCGTTCCCTTTCCCGATTATCTGTCTGTCTGTCTGTCTGTCTGTCTGTCTGTCTGTCTGTCTGTCTGTCTGTCTGTCTGTCTGTCTGATCCGGTCCGGCTTCGCCCAGCCCCTGATGGGGAGCATCTCATTTAATTCATATGAGTAGTCATATAAGTTCCCGTTCCCGACTGTCTGTCTGTCTGTCTGTCTGTCTGTCTGTCTGTCTCTGTCTGTCTGTCTGTCTGTCTGTCTGTCTGTCTGTCTGTCTGTCTGTCTAATCATTTATTGATTGCAGTTAGAACAACCTAGATAAACGAAGACTAACTTACAAAAAGCATTAGAAAGAGCAATTGAAAGGTCTTTACATCTTCCCCAACAATTAACTTGGGTAAATTGAGCGGCGGCAGCAGCAGCAGCAGAAGAAGAAAAAGGAGGAGTAGGAGCTGGGAGGAGGAAGAGGGAGGAGGGAGGAGGAGGAGGGAGGAAGAGATAGGCGGAGAGAGGAGGAGGAGGGAAGAGGAGGGAGGAGTAGGAGTAGGGAGGAATAGGAGGGAGGAGGGATTAAGAGGAGGAGAGAGGAGGAGGAGGGAGGAGGAGAAAAGAGGAGGGAGGAGGTAGAGAGAGGAGGAGGAGAGAGGAGGAGGAGAGAAGAGGAGGAGGGAGGAGGAGGAGGGAAGAGGGGGATAAGGGAGGAGGAAGAGGAGGAGGAGGGGAGAAGGGAGGAGGAAGACGGAGGAGGGGGGAAGGATGGAGGAGGGAGGAGGAGGAAGAAGAGAGGAGAAGGGAGGAGGAGGGAGGAGGAGAGCAAGAAGGAGGGGGGAGGAGGAGGAAGAGGGAGGAAGAGGGAGGAGGAAGGAGAAGGATGAGGGAGGAGAAGAACGCAGGCGGAGGAGGGGGAGGAGGAGGGAGGAGGAGAGGGAGAAGGAGGGAGATGGAGGAGGAGGAGGGAGGAGGTAGAGGGAGGAGGTGGAGGGAGGAGGAGGAGGGAGGAGGAGGAGGGATGTGGAGGGAGGAGGAGGAGGGAGGAGGTAGAGGGAGGAGGAGGAGAGGGGAGGAGAGAGGATGAGGAGGGAGGAGGAGAAGGGAGGAGGAGAAGGGAGGAGGAGGAATGAAGAGGGAGGAGGAGAGGGAGGAGGAGGGAGGAGTAAGGTAGGAGGAGGAAGAGGGAGAAAAAGGGAGGAGAAGGAGGAGGAGGGAGGAGGAGGGATGAGGGGGAGGAGGAGGGAGTAGGAGGAGAGACGAGGAGAAGGGAGGAGGAAGGAAGAGGAGTGATTAGGAGGAGGGAGGAGGGCGAGGAGGTAGGAAGAGGAAGAGGGAGGAGGAGGAGGAAGGAGGAGGAAGGAGGAGGAAGAGGGAGGAGGAGGGAGAAGGAGGAGAAAGAGGGAGGAGGAGGATGGAGAGGGGAAGAGGAAGAGGGTAGGAGGAGGAGGGGAGAGGAGGAGGAGGAGGATTATAACGCATATGCCTGTAGATAACTGCAGCGAAAAGGTGGGTCTGTCTATCTATCTGACCCGGCGTGGCTTCGCCCAGCTCCTGGCGGGTAGCGTCTCATTAAATTCATACAACACAATAAAGTAACTTAAAAGAATGTCCTTCCACACACCATCCATTATTTCTAATGAAAACCGTTTCTAATCACCTGCATGACTGTAGATAACTTCGTAAGCATAAAAAGATGAGTTACAATGTTATGCATTATGCATTATTTTTATGAAAACTTTGAAAATGCCTTAAAGATTGTATCATTATTTATTATAACTCATATGCCGGTATATAACTGTAGACAAAGAGTTTATAAATCTTTGAAAACGATGCAACAATATGACTATAAGTTATACAGCAATGCAGACAGCCCCTTGAAATAACTTTTCTAGAGTTAAGTCCCCTCGCTGCATATAAATTACAATGTAAAATGAAAAATTAAATAATATTAAGTAAGCAGCCGATTTCACACTAAAAAAATATCACAGTTGGCTGCGCTGGAATGAAAAGAAGACGTGTAGAAAATTTCATCTCAATCGGATGGACCGTTCGCGAACGCATAAAGGACATACAGACATACAGACGGAGATTGCCTTTTATATATAAGATATAGCCAGTATGTATGACAACGTGAAAAGAGTACCTTTACTTTACATATTATATAACCAGTACGCCTGATAACGTGAAAAGAGTCTCTTTACATATTATATAGCCATTACGTCTGACAACGTCTGAGAAGAAATACACTAGAGAACTTGGTAACAACTGGCAAACGTGAAGGGGAAAGAACACGGTGAAGGCAGAGAGATAAATATATCGACGGCTTGGCCGCATGGCATTGTCGAGACAAGAACATGGAGCTGATGCACCACTCTGGTGATCGAGTGAGATGGTGAAACATGACCGTCCACGCTTATCGGCAAGGCACAAAATGCTGATATTCAATTTAAACAAAACACTGCTTTACCTTCAACGTGGTTTTCCTTAATTATATAACTTTAAAGGCAATACTTTGAAGTTATTTTATGTAACACTTTAATTAAGAAGACTTTGAAGATTTCTTTATGTAAAAATGTAATTAAGAACATCTTGCAGGTAAAAAAAAATCACTTTTATTACCGCTTTGGTGTCACGCGTTCCAGGCCAAGGCCTAATGAGCTCCCCGTCTCCTCGGTGAACCTAATTTTACGTAGTTGGTTATTTTCTTATCCTGTGCCTTCATTTCTCTTTCGAGGGAAATGCGTTACACCTAGTGATGCACCTGTTAGTTCGAGGGAAATGCGTCACACCTAGTTATGCAACTCACAGGTCAGTGTGTTCTACTTCGACATCCACCTGTGTTATGTTTGCTTCTAGACAGATTCCTTCCCAGGTAACGTGTTAGGTCTACCCGTGGGTAGGTTTTCTTTCCTAACAGTTTTGCCAGCATAGCCGCATCAAGGCCTATTCTTTACCATTTCCAATTTACGTGGCTTTTTTAACGTGCGCAATTTACACACAGGACCTCCTGTTTTTCGCCCTCGTTTGAGAAGGCTGGGTGTTTCTGGTGTCTTCATTTCCTTATTTGTAAACTATTGTTGCATTCACTTCTGTTGTTTGTTTACCAAGTCCTTTTGTTTATTTTAAAATGTCATTTGTATATTAGCTCTGAAACCTGGAGTACAACGAAAGGAGACGAAGCCTTGTTGCAAACCTTTGAGAACAAAGTTTTAAGGCGCATCTTTGGACCCATTAGGGATACACAAAGTGGAGAGTGGAAAAGAAGAAGTAACAAAGACATTTATGATCTATTTAAATCCCCGCTAATCACTGGTATCATGAAGGCTAACAGACTACAATGGCGTGGGCATATAGAAAGAATGGAAGACAATAGGGAAACAAAACTCGCTTACACTCAGGTAATAAATGACCGTAGACCCCGAGGTAGACCAAGAAGACGGTGGAGAGATAATATATATACAGACCTACAAGCACTTGGAATCAACGACTGGCAAGAGAAGGTCAACCAGAGAGACAAATGGAGACGGTTTGTATCTGCAGCAAAGAACCTCAATGGCTCGGAACGCTGAAGAAAAAGAAAAGGATTTGTATATTAGCTCTGTGTTTGGTTTTATGCGGTTTCCATCTTTCGTTTCATTATGAAACTATTTTGACTATTATTTAGGTGGTCTAATTTGCCGATATTTTATTTTACTGCACTGTAACCTACAGCCCTGCGGTGTAAGACAAGGGGGATCTTGAGCCTGTTGAATTAAGGCCTCCTGGCTAGTGCAGTCTCCGCAAACTGTACAGGTTAGAGTTGCACTTTATGCCCCAGGCAGAAAAAACCCACACCTTACGAAGGATTCGAACCTGGGTCGCCTGAAGGAGAGTCCGGCATTCTCGTCAATTGACCAACCGCTTCTCTACGGCACTGAATCAACTGAGGCTTCGTAGTGAAGTGGTTAAGTCATCTGCCTAGCGCTCCAAAGGTTGTGGGTTCGAATCCGGGCTACGTCTTTCGGTTCACGAGTGCATTTTCTAGGAGACTCCTGGGGGTCTTCGCTGGAGCTACGGAATTTCTGATTTGTGCGACGCTTTATGATAGTCGCTCTGCGCAAAGAGACCGATCCACATTGGATAAAACCCGGGGCAATAAAGTCGATCCTCTCGACTGAATCAATTAAAACCCGGGATATCGTACTTTACTACCAGGTTGGGAGAAAGTTATTACACCAAGATCACGCCAACAGACTACCCGTGGAGAGAGTTCTTTAGTACCAGGTTGGGAGTAGGTCATTACACCAAGGTCATGATAACAGACTACCCGTGGAGAGAGTGCTTTAATTCCAGGTTGGGAGAAAAGTGCTACACCAATATTATGCCAACATACTACCCGTGGAGATCGTTTAGTACCAGGTTGGTAGAACGTCGATACACCAAGATTATGCAAACAGACTACCCGTGGAGATAATTCTTTAGTACTAGGTTGGGAGAAAGTCGCTACACCAAGATCACGCATACAGACTACCCCTGGAGAGAGTACTTTAGTACCAGGTTGGGAGAAAGTCAATACACCAAGATCATGTAAAAGACTACCCGTTGAGATAAAGTTTTAGTACCAGGTTGGGAGAAAGTCGCTACACCAAGATCACGCATACAGACTACCCCTGGAGAGACTACACCAATATCATGCCAACAGACCACCCGTGGAGATCGTACTTTAGTACTCGGTTGGGAGAAAGTCGCTACACCAAGATCATGCCAACATATTACCTGTAGAGAGAGTTCTTTAGTACCAGGTTGGGAAAAGGTCACTTCACCAAGGTCATGCCAACAGACGCGCAATAATATTTAGGCTTTAAACGACGCCAACGCCAATGCACTAGATTTGAACGCAATAAATTCTCACAGTCTTAGAGTATTCACGAACAACAACAACAACAACAGTATTGCTGTTTCAAAAGTTATGCAATACAATAATCTTCGCACTCAGTGCTATTAATGTCACAGAGACCTGAAGAATAACATCAAAATAAACAGAGATTAGCATAGTTGAAAAAGCACGTGAATGGCGCTTAAAGTAATATGAATAGACAGGGCAAGAAATGTAGTTAGCATAGAGGGTGTTGGTATAATTCTCCGATTACACTTCATTTAATCAAAAACAAAAACAATGAGTTGGATACGTGGATAGAAAAACAGAAGTCTATGAGCAGGCGTATTTCATGGCGCAGCATAGGATATGAATTGTAACAGACAAGAGACATAACAGCTGCAGCAGGATACGACAATATAACATTTTTCATATTATTTCTCTTCGGGCAAGGTGGCAGGCTTCCTATCAACAATCAAAAATAGAGAGCATCTGTTCGATTTGTTTCCCCAGGACATGCTGGTGTGGTGGGAAACGAACAGGTGGGCAGATTGGCCGGAACTACACCCCTTTGTAGGGTATTGGTGCTTGATTGATTGATTGACTGATTGATTGATTTAGGAACCGACATCACATCATTCGGGGCATTCCCATAAGCGCTCCGTCCCCATCCTCAGATGCATGATAATTCAGATACGGGATCGTGTGCATAATGCAGAATATCGGGTAGAGCATCGAGGCTTGGGGAGAATGGTGCTGCAGGGAGTGGCCATAGGATCTGGCCGACCTCACAACTCCGAGGAAAGGTCAGGCATACATTTAACCAGACTCCTACTGGTACCATTAGCCTTGAGACTCTCCACTGTCTGTTGAAGATGAGGACGAAGCACGTATGGGAATATCCCGAGTGCTGTGATATCGGTTCTTGAGTCAGCTGAACTAATCTCAACTCATATTTATATCTGGATGTAAAACATATATTTAACACATTAGCGGAATAGGACATATCCAATTTTAACCATACGCCTGACAGAAGAGTTAAACATTTATTGGAAGGAAGGGAGACCAAACTGGTATATCAACAAAAACTCAATATTGAAGCAAATGTGTATGAAAACCAACAAAAATGAGGGACATGTAAAAAGACACGAAAGTCTAGTTGTGGTAATCATGGAGGGAAGTGTCCCGAGGAGGCGGAGAAGTGGATAAATGATTCCACATGTGATAGATAATGTACACGTAACCGTAACAGAGAAGGACACATGGCTTATGATAGAGGGATTTCAGATTTGATACATAGTATACGCATGGCAAAAACACAGACATCACATCTGGCTTATGATAGAGGGATTCCAGATGTGATAGATAATGTACACATAACAACAGAGATATCACATCTGGCTTACGATAAAGAGATCCATGTTGTGATATATAATGTACACAAGACAGCAAAAAAGACAGGACACATGGCTTATGATAAAGACATCCAAGATGTAATAGATAATGTACACACGGCAGCACCAGAGACAGGACATATGACTTATGATAAAGGGATTCCAGATGTATATATAATGTACGCATCACAGCAACAGAGGCAGGGCATATGGTTTATGATAAAGGGATTCCAGATGTAATATATAATGTACGCATCACAACAACAGAGGCAGGGCATATGGTTTATAATAAAGAGAAATTTATCGAAAGACTGTTATTGATTGAAGCTCTTACAAGACAGACCAAGAACCATTGGTCTCTAGTGATATAACGCATCTCCCTGATCTCTTGGGTAGTCAGATAGGAGACTTTGCATTCTCGGATAAGTGCGAAAAACGGGAGATCTCTGTACAAATTGTGCAGGATAGAATCTCACTGCCACTGGAAATCGCAAAGAGTAGGTCGTAACACCCCTGCCCTGGCAACATTGTTAGAAATTGAAACCTTTCCCCGTGTAGATGATATCTATTTCCTGGGATAGAATCTGTCCGGATAAAGTAAACCTTAAACAAATGCATGCCGAAGACGTACACACTGACCTTGGGGGGGGGGGGGGGTGCATATCAAGTTGTGAAGCACTCCTCTCGAAACAAGAACGAAGAGAAGAGGAAGACTATAATTACAATGAATTAACAGATTCAGTACCAAATATAACGTAGGCTTGGACCTAACAAATATGGATAGCTGAAAATGGGAAGCAAGTGTGTGTCATAGATATGATTTAAAAGTTGTAAATATGGTACCAGATATGTTCTTTATATATCAAATTAAAGGGTGTTGCATAAGAAAATTACTGTATATGCGCCCATGGCAGATGCGGAAAGTCGCTTAAGAGGAAAAACCATCCCATGGCAATTAATCAGTTAAAGAAGTTGAGAAGGTTCTATAATTTACCTCTTCTAGTGCATTTCCACCAGACGATCGCTTTGCTCTCTCTTTTTGATCAATTTGGTTGATTTTCTTGATGACTTCCGCAGATGTTTTGAACTTGCTTAGATTGAACTGTAAGAAATAGATCACATGTTGATGTCTCCTTTCATAGCCAGGTAAAAGCCAATTATAGAATACCAATAAATCATGTCATTTGGTTAAAGTCAAGAAAACAAGAACATTTTACAAACATTATGTAAGTATTTGCAACAAAGGCAATAATAAAATATGTAATGAATTGTATTAATTTAAATATTATTAATATACATTTTCAGAAAAAGTTTAATAAACTACACATGGCGATATTTTAATTCCAGTTATTCTATTTTTAATACCACTGTTAAACAACTGATATATGTGTGTATATAAGTCTGTCTGTCTGACGTGTAGGTGTGCAATATTTATATACGAGGAAGCTTTACATCAAAACCTTAACAATGTGATAGACGTTACAACAACCATGCCATTGACATGTAACCTGTCAATATTGTTGTTCAGGATGTCAAGAGTATTAAGCACGTGCTATCGCGGTGTAGACGAATACGCTGACGTCATGAGGACAGTGTTTCTGTATCTACAAGCCATGATGTCAAACTGTCCAGCATCTTCTCTCGAGGTATCCACCTGCTTCACCTCCCTTCCAGCTTCCCCTTTGTGACGATACATTCCGCTTTCCTTTCCTCATGACATGCCCAAAGAATATATACTATCTTATTTTGAGGCGAGTAGCCAGCTCTTTTCTGTTTTTGGTTTTTAACTTCTTTCAAGATATGTTCATTGCCATTTCTGTTCGTCCACGGTGTTTACATAATTCTTCTATAAAACCACATCCCCGGAGCTTGCATAACATTCCTTTACGTGCACAATTTGTGACTATTTGAAAATAAAATTGGCTCGTTTGTTTACCTGTCTGCTAATTGTCCATGATTCTCTTCCGTACATAAATAAGGGTTCAATATAGTTCTTAAGAATTCCTTCTTTCCACTTCAATTGACAAAGACTGACTTGCTCTGGTCTGTCCATAAAGTGGTAATCGTCTTCACCCGATATACGGCGGTTTATTCACAGACCTTGGGCCTGTATTACCAAAGTTCCACGAATCACCATACATCTCCACAGACGGGAGGTTACGATATCATCTTGTTTACGGTGCTGATGTTTGAGATCAGAAACCCCTGCATACAGTCTCCGCTTTGAGGTAAGCTCTATATTGCATCGGGAGGACATCTCTACACCAAACTCTCTCTGACAGATGCAAGTCCGTTTCAGGGTTGACAAGACCTGATCGTCAACGTGTCGGTTAACATGCACAGTATTTAAGGGGATTCACAGCTAACCGACAAAGCAGCAAACAAACAAACCAACCAACAAACAAACCGACAATCAGCTACGGCCAGCCAACCAATCAATTTCAATCAACTAATAAATTCACCCAGCCATATAGTATCCTGTCTCGTAGCAAAAGGCTTACGGACGCGATTCGTAAGATCGCTTACTTACTTTCGATAAACAGCTGCGACCGATTTGGCAGCAGACCGCATTGCGTTTGGATTTAACGAGCTGGTATGGGAGTGGGTCATTCAGAAAGTAATGGTAAACTATTGAACGTAAACTTGCCAAGACACCAAGAACAGCAGTTAAAATGCTGGTGTTGACAGCGATGTCCCGTAAAAAGGATATGGCAGAATAATACAGATATTCAAAGAGATTGCAGATAAGAGCTAAGAATCGGAAACGTTCTAAATACTGAGTGAAAATAGAATCAAGAACACGACACATAAAGAGCCTCTGAGGTACAAGAAACAACAATGGATGTGACGAAACGTAATTCTACTCCCAACATTTATGAAAATTATAGAGACTCGGTAATATTTTGGCTACCGCACTCGCAGGAGTGAAGTCCGGATTGTGTTGGCTATATCCGATCTGTCCAAGCTTCTTCCCGTTTGTACTGGTGCACTATTTGACACTTGATCTGCTGGTTTATTACGGATACTTGTGGCAATTCCGGTGCAAACAATTAAGTGAGTGAAGTGAAGCGCGATTTCCGAATGCCGAAATAGAATCTGCGGTTGCGATTTTCTGTAGCAGTTCTATAACGCTACTGGAGGTCTCCGTAGCGGAGCGGTCACACCACCTACCTCGCGCTCCTGGGTTGTGAATTTGAATTCTCTGCTACGTCTTTCGGTTCACGGGTGAATTTTTCTCGGGGACTCCTGGGGGATCGTCACTGGAGCTACAGAGTTCGTGCTTTGTGCGTCGCTTTCGTGAGGCCGTCCTGCTGAAAGTGACCGAGCCATATGTGATAAGACTCTGTGTAATGAAGTATATTCTCTTGCAGTTTACATCTTTTGTTAGATGCTACTGATTTAATATATAATAGAGTAACCATCATTCGTTACTTACAACAACTTTTGCCTTCCTGACATAGGAGACGAGTGCAACCCTGACATCGCCGTTGTCAATCTTGGCCTTCTCCACTGCCGCCACCAGAAATGGCACAAAGTATTTCCTTATCTCCGCAGGTTTGATTTTATGAGACAGGTGAAAAACTATAGCTAAGTCCACCTTGTTGGAAGCTGAAATAAAGACATTTAATTCAGACACTGAATGTATACAACGCACACAACTGAATTGATTAACATCAGCAAGACACCACTCAATAAATATACACAAAAACAACACCACAGTTCAATAAGCTTCATAATAACTAACACCTTGCCGTTTTAACAGAGGGTAGAGGTCACATTGTTTTTTTTTCTAAATTTTATTTAATGAAAAAAAAAGGCATAATAACTTCTCCATTGCACACATCCAGGGCTGAATTGTAGAGACCACGTGTTGCCCTGCAGCGTGATCTCTCACTCGGCCTGCCTACTTTACTCCAGAGGAAAGGTAACACCAATACATCTGGAACAAGACAAGCTGCAGGAGCTGCCGCATTAGCAACGCAATGCTCAAGCTGTCCCCCTGTCGGAGCTTCGATCTTTGCATCCTAGGCTTGGCTGGTCTCTCTCTGGATAACTGATATATTTCTTTTTACCTTCTACTTGTGTTTAATTCGTATCAAGTTTCTCAGTTATTGTTATGGTTTTTGTTATTGTTTGTCTTTGTTGTTGTTGTTGTTGTTGTTGTTGTTGTTGTTGTTGTTGTTGTTGGTGTTGTTAAATTCAGGTCTTAGTTAGATATGACTGAGCTACCGTATAACAGTAGACAGTGCGACCTGCTTTCTGTTAGCACTGAATATTGGGCGGTGCTCACCAGTCCCAACACCCCACATTGTGCCAACGGCTTCGGGCGGAAAAGTGCAATTGGGAGGGTAGAATTCTTATCCTGGTGTTAGGAAATGCAATTTAAAAACTAAATGTCATTGCGGGGCACATCAGACCCTTAGCCTTGGTCGGCAAATGATCTAGGATCGAAGCTCCGATATGGCCGACAATTAGAGCATTGTTTTGCTCATCCGACAGCTTCTGCAGCTTGCCTTGTTCCAGACGTATTCATGTTTTCCTCTGGAGCAAACTATGCAGACCTAGAGAGGGATCATGCTGCGTGGGCAAAACATGGTCTCTACAATTCAGCCCAGACTTTCTGCTATGGAAAGGTTATTATACCTATTTGTTAAGTAAAATGTCAACAAACTATCGTCTGTCAAGACGGCAAGTTGCCAGTATATACATCTAAGTTATCTATATCTAAGTATGTATATATAGTTGTACTTACATGCAGACTGTTCGTCATTCAGAGCAATTTCTTTAGCTGAAAATAGAAAGGCAAAAGTTGTTTTCTGACTCAGTTTATGATGTTATCATGCTGACAGTAAAACTTTAGTCATCGAAGAAGAGAAAGGACAGACAGTAAAAGGTAAAAATAAATGTGCCTTCTACACACTTTAAGGCGCATATTTTGTTAGGCATACGTTTTTAGTGGCCACTCGGCACTCGCTGGTGTGTAGTCAGTATCACGACTGCCGCCTATACTTTCTCAGACATTTCCTGGGTCGACCTGGGCGCCTGGGCCAATCTTAACAAATCAAACCCACCCCAGTGTGGATATAACTCCTGACCACCGCAAGGCAGGAGAGTGTTTAGACACTAGGCTACCACGGCTTATATTGTTTGGTTTCTTTTTGTTGTGTCTTGTGGCTGAAAATTCCCTTTAAGTTGTCTGTTGCTAAGGTTTTATTAATGGGGACAATAGGCTATTATACGTAATGCTATGTTATTACTGTACACTCTATACATATCCACATGATTTGAGGAAGAGTGAGTACTGATTAGCCAGACTATAGCGGCCGTACCATGGTCTCGCTGAATAACCGTATTGTCAACACCCCTGTTTGATGTCCGTATGGCCGAATGGGTAAGGGCGCTTTTTCTTAAACATCCGGTGTGCTGATGCCGAGGTAGCAGGGTCAACCCCTACACCGGTCAGCTGGACTAAAATGTTGACTTCTCGTCCTTTACTTGGGAACGTAAATTACAAGAACCTCTTAAGTCGGAGTGGTTCCATATGGCGGCGAGGGACACAAGTAATAGAGAAAGCTAGTTTGGTGGGAGTATGTGCGGACAGCTGTGAAGAGCGTTACCTTTGTCTCCTATACCAAGGTCCCGTCCTTTCCACGACTGAGCAGTCCAGGCGGTCCTCACTCCCATCCGTTCCCATATGGAGAGACTAGAAAGGATACAGAATTAGGCTATGTGCATCATACTTGGGTGCACAAAAGATACATCATGCAGAGCGATGTGGTATCTCTTTGATTTTCTGAGCATGGGAAACAGAAGAAGGAATTTCAGAACACTTGCCTACCTCGGAGTCTGTCCCAATACACAATATTCACTCCACGGTGAGGTCAAGAAACAAGTACAGTTCACTTGTAGACAATGGTAAAGAATGGATACAAGTGCCAACAAAGTTATGTACGTCCTTTTAAGTATGCACCCGATGGGATAGGAAGGGCAGAGAACAAAACCCGGTAATTGTTGAAGCTTAATATTTGAGAATTCTTCTGAAGGTGATGTACTCATCTACACAGATGAGTCTGTTATTCGACACATAAGAGCCCATGGGATGTCGGAGGACGAACTGCCATGGAAGAGTGTCGTGCCTGTGTCATGACAACACACAGCCTCACTCTGTTGTCGACTCCTGTCTCAATTCTTTGAAGACATGATCTTGAGAAATTAACGTCGCGGTTTGTTTCGCTAAATACTGACAACGAATACGCAAATAATGCATGTAATTAACAATGAGTAAAGTAATACTAACCTTCACATATCAAAGTGAAACATATGAATAGCTGTGCCGCGAGTAATAGACCGGCGGGTCTCATGGTGATCTGAAATGTCAAGTAAAACCAGCATGTACTGAGACGCTGAGCAAATAATACATGGCAATTAACATCCGACTTTTTATTTACCGTTGTTTTGTTTTCATATCTTCACTTCCAAAATTGTGGATAGGCTGTTGAGTTTTTAAGGCCTCTGGAGTGCTTTTGCTTCTGGTTGCGATTTGATTCGCGTATTTTCATCATTTTTGACTCGTAGTTCATGGTTCTGTCGCCCAGCTACTAACTTAAGTTCGTCGAGCGACACTGTGAGGTATGGATTTCATATGAACTGCTTTTACATTTGTCCGAAGTGGTTTTTATTGTGAACTGCATGTTCAGGAAACTTACGAACGGTCGGTTGCTGAAGTAGCTGGTTTTGCAGTATACAGTAATTTGTGTGCAACTGCTGGTTTTCAAGTGACTGCCGCTTCCATCGACGATGAACTATAATTGTATTGTTGGATTGTTGTCTTGGCATTCTGGTAGCGGTCTTATGCATGTATTCCTGTGCGTACTGTAGGTTTGTGGGGACTGCTGTTTGTTCCACTTTTCCACATTGGTCAGGGAGGATAGTTTTGTGTGATATTCACTGGCACAAGAACGGAGTATTATGAGATGACCTTTTGCCCATGAAGTTGGAATCGCGACCAATGGCTAATCTTCATATATTCAAATACTTTGTTCTCTACGTTATATGTAAGAATTAGTCATATTTGTTCTGTTCGTGACAAACACATTTTTGTTGTATATGGCACGGTTAGGTTACTATCGTCATTTCCTTAGCGTCTTTCCTTCCCTAACATTTGCAGAACTTTCTAAAAATATCCCAGTAATTATTTGCAATGAGCACTAAGCCTATGATGCGCTTGTGTCATCAACTGCTCTCTCTCTCTCTCTCTCTCTCTCTCTCTCTCTCTCTCTCTCTCTCTCTCTCTCTCTCTCTCTCTCTCTCTCTCTCGTGTACGGTAGTGAGGCCTGGACATATTATGCCCAAAAATAGAACCCATCTACCAGTGACTATATCTGCGTTTTATCGACAGCAATTCCTGGAGGGTCATAGTAAGGAATGCTGATGTGCTCTCACACAAGGGGCAAACTATCATAGACACAATTCTGAGAGAGAGTGGTTGGCTTGTGATATATGGTGCCCATTCTCTATGGGCAGCTAGCAAACGTTGACAGAATATTTGGCTACGATTTAAAATGTGTGCATATGTTAGCATGATCGAATGGATAAGAGCGATCGTTCTTAAACGTGCGTATGTGTTGATGCCGAGGTAAGGGATTGGGTTCGACTGATGGCAAGGAACACTGGAAATAATGAAAGCTAATCCACACGTAAAGATAAGTCCAATGCACTAGAAGTAGTAGCACGTCCATACACTACGCTTGAGTTCCAAGCGAGCCAGAACACACACACACACACACACACACACACACACGCACGCACGCACGCACGCACGCACACACACACACACACACACACACACATACTATGTGTGCAGACGAGACATGAAATGTGAGAGCTAGACACCACGATGTGGGAGAAAACGGCTTCTGATCGTCACACAAGAAGGTGCACTGTAGAAAATATTCTTGAACTCCGTGACAGAACACTACTCCAACGAGGAGTGAAGACCTCGCCAAAACGAGCGCCCCGTTGTCCGACTAGATTGCTTGCTTGCTTGCGTTCACTGGCTGTGAACTCCAGCGTGAAGTCCTGTATGTCGGATGAAGACATCCTGTTGTCCACCATCAGTGTGATGTCATACCGGACCTGAGGTGTACGTGAGTATCCGTTGTCCCATGTCTGGCTTATTGGTATGCAGACTGGTGGTACTGCTGGATGATATATTTTTATAGGGTCCCTCAACCAGTCTGATATGACTCATGGCGACTGCTAAAGACTGGGTTGACCCCAAATTTGTTGTGTTTGACAATTTCTCTCCGGTCATTACTGGCCATGACCTCCAGAGCACTGAGCTGGTAAGCAACCAGACTAGCCATTATGACACCACGTCTTCGCTGTTCTGCACTACATTAAATATACACCGCAGTAACGCTTAGTAGTCTTCTTACTCTTTGTTGTCTAATCCCCCGCCCCCTCCCCCACTTGTAGTAATCTAATCCTCACACACTCTAAATAATCTATTCTTCTCACTATAACCCATGGGCCTTGGGTTACTGTCGTCTCAGAATCGAGATTTGTTTGTAATCACGTGCCTCCAGTATGTAAATAACCATGAAACATGGCTACTGGATATTGTTTCTAGAAGGTCAGAACCATAGACTTTGTCCATTATCTGATTTATCATGGGTGTAGATTAGTACCTAGTGTCTGATAAACGACTTTACCGTAAGAAACAAGTAGTTGAAAACCGGACTGTTAAAAAGTAAACATTATTTGCTGTCTTCTTGTAAATTTGGTTTAATTTCGAAAAATAAAATTGTATGTTTTTGTTTATTATCGCTGTGTTTTGAATTGTATAGCGAGTATTTTTAATGACTGTGCAGTGTTTGAAAATATTGCCGGTCCAAGTTTTGTATTCACCCTCTGTAAAGTTCATGCAACATAATAGATAAATACAAAACTTGGACCGGCAATATTTTCAAACACTGCAAAATTATTTAAAATACACCCTGTAGATAAATCTGGTCGAAAAGATAGGAGAGCTCGCTCTTAAACTTCCCCTGCGATGAAGGCATAGAAGGGGTTCACTCCCTATGCATGTGTTAAGTTTGCTTAAACATTCACTTCTATTTCAGAAAGCAATGACAAACTAGTAAATGTAACATTGCTTAGACTACCAACCGGGTGTTAACTGCGACGTCCTGCAAACGACATGCAGCACGCACACATACAAACACTACACACAAACACACACACACACGCGCGCACACACACACACACACACACACATATTTTTTCCCCCGCGTTTCCATCCTGTTTCAGGATATTGCGGTCAACACCAGCATCTTTCAGCTGTATGTTGATTCCTAGGCTAGATTACGCTCATCAGCACGCCACGACTTTCTGAGCGACAGGCTCCATACTCTCGTAAGTTACTGGCGCGACTCCAACCCCTTCAAATTCTCGTGCGCTCACGTCAACCACGAGAGTATTCGGGGTTACGGAGAAAGCTGCTAATCCCTCAGCCAGGGAGACCGGTATATATATATATATATATATATATATATATATATATATATATATATATATATATATATATATATATGCCGGCTCTGTGGATAAGGTGTTCCGGTCGCAGTTCGTAATCCCGCGTACATCGTTCGAGATGCAGCTGAGCGGGATGTGGCGCAGGCCACCTGGCGTTGGTTTTTATAATATGGTATGAGTTCCGATTGTCCAGAAAGCAATTTCAAACTGCTGAAGATAAACTTGCCAAGAAATCACAAACAGTCAAAAATTCTTGGGTTGACTGCATTGTCCTGACTGAGACTGAGTGACTGGCACCTTGCCGTCTTGAAAGACGATAGTTTGTAAAATCGAGTTATACCACTCCATAACACAAAGCCTGGGCTAAATTTAGAGACCATGTGTTGCCCATGCAGCATGGTCCCTCTTTCGGCCTGTCTAGTTTACAACACCAATACGTCTGGGACAAGGCAAACTGCAGAAGCTGCCTGATCAGCAAAGAAATAGTATAACTGTCCGTCTGTCGGAGCTTCCATCACAGACCAGTTGGCGACCAAGGCTTAGGGCCTGGTCTGCCCTTACAAGGCATTTAGTCTTTAGGTTGCATTTCCTCGCACTAGGGTAAGGCTAGTACTCTTCTTATTGCACTCCTCCGCGCGAAGCCGTTGGCACAATGTGTGGTGTTGTGTTTGGTAAGCACCGCCCAACATCGTCCTTAACAGAAAGCAAAAAGTACTGTCGAATGTCAACGGTAGCTCGGTCATATATGACTAAGACCTAACACTAAACCGACTGACTGCAACTAACTTATATATGTGTGTGTGTGTGTGCCCACTTGTTGTAAATGGTTAGAGTACCAGAAGGTCTTAATTCGGCCGTGTTCCAGACACTCAGTCACATTATATTCTATAGTTACTATGGTCCGAATCCCCCTATACCAGACATATTAGCGTCTGACCAGGATGCTGCGTGTGGAGGTGAAGTCAGGTCATGGCTAGTATATGTCCCGACTCTATCACATAGGTACTAAATAATATTACAGTTACCCCGGGAAGGTTAACCGGGTCAACAAATGCCCGCAGAAGTCGGATGTGTCGGCCTAACGGCGCAAGAACGCAGCTCTGCTGTAAACAGGCACAACGCAATCACGTCCGAAAAAAAAACTCCGGATGAACGCAGAAGAAGAAGAAGAAGAAGAAGAAGAAGAAGAAGAAGAAGAAGAAGAAGAAGAAGAAGAAGAAGAAGAAGAAGAAGAAGAAGAAGAAGAAGAAGATTAAAATTAAAATTAACAACCCATCACAAAGATCACATCCATAAAGCGATTAGGACTACCAGACACAGATGGCCGTGGCTATTTCGGAACATAACTAAATAAATCAAAAACAAGCAACAAAGTACTTACAATAAAGAGAGAAAGATAGCGCCGTCATATAATGGAGAAGTCCCCCATCTCGAAGGGAAAAAATGAAACCATAACAAGAAAAGAAAACAATATTTAATGCCAAGGTGCGCTCAAAGAATAAACACCTAACAATAGTGACTCTCTGGCCTAGGAGTTAACGTTTTTCTCCGTAATCCTGTATATTCTCGTGACTAACGCAACTTGCGCGAGAATCGGTAGCGGTTCTCTCCGCGTTGGTAACTTACGGGGTATTTGAGCCGGTCGCTCAGAAAGCAATGGCAAACTACTGAGCGTAATCTTGCCTAGTACATTAACAGCAGCTGGAAAATGCTGGTGTTGACTGCAACGTCCTGTAAGGGTATGCAAGAGAAAAAAAAATGAGGCCGTAACAATTAAGCATCTCAATTCGGGTGTTGTGCCCATATAAAGATTTCACGGTGATTCTACGATTACCGCTGGGATAACATTGCTACACATTCAAACAGTATAAGAGACTACGTATAGGTTGTGTTGAATCCAAAATATGATTGATCTCTTCACCTTATATGATACATCATTCTGCAGTAAACACCTGACCAGATGCAGCGAAATATGCCAGGCAATAAATCGTGCTAACTACAGTCTGCGGCTTCAATTTTTACATTTAGAGAAATGTCCCATTCTTGCTTGCAGGCCCGGACACGAAACACGAGGATGACAACAAGAACATTCGCGAAATGTCGCTATATTTACAGTTTTTATTATGACTGCACAAGTCAGCACAATTTTTATACGCGTAAACGAATTTTCACAGAGCTTTCGTAAATACCCGTAAAGAAGAAACTCCACGAAATGTAGCTAACATGCAATTACTTTCACTTAATTGATTGCTTCTTTGTTCACTTTGAACTAGAACGTAGTCCACAATCGACTGATTTTTGCATGTGGGTCATCGTTCTCTATTGTGAGATCTCCCCGCTATCGGGAGAACTCCCTCAGACTTCTGAGGTACTTATAATTTACGTCCTCAAGGCAAGAATGAGAAGTCAACATTCCAGTCCCGCTGACTAGTGTGTATGGGAGGGGGATAACTCCTTACCTCAAGAGTAGCACACCGGACGCTTAAAAGCGATCGCTCTTAACTTTTCGGCCAGGCGACTTCTACAGGGTGTTTATAAAGTCTCTTTACACTTTGTATGTAGAATACATTCAAAACATGCTTTCTTTCGTTGATAACATCATTCTGTTTGGAGTGCAAAGAATTACTCCAGCAGAGAACAGCCATTCGCTGTATATTGTTTCACGATGGACTGTAGAGCACATTGTTTGATGACTTTATGTTCTTCATTTTTCAAATGTGTTTTACATACAACGTGTAGTGAGACTTTACAAACACCCTGTAATTACTTCCACAGTAATGAGTAAATTATATGTTACACCACACATGTGTTGAACATAGCATCAGCGTATTTACACAATTCCATTATGAAACAAATAAGCAGAACATATCCTTACATGCCGTAAGCAGCCTCGGTTATTAGACAGAATGCATTTCCAATGAGTTCACACTCCAAGACTCGAGGTAGACATGCACACTTTGCTATAACAGCGTGCCCTTCTCCACAAGAATAAATACGATTTCCTTCTTTTAATGTGAAAAGCGGATGGGTTGTACCAAAAAAATCACCCCGCTATTTTGGAATGCTAGTGTTTTTACTGGGACAAAAATATCATTTATAATTGAGAACGTAAACAAACTTGAGAACTTACGTGACATTAGAATATCTCGAAAACGTTATGTGTAGGCCATCGTAGGCTAACGGTTTGCCGCAAGTTTCTTTTGCGTGTTTTGTCGCAATAATAGTTAGGAATGCTACTTTTTAAATGTGTTTTAAATGTTGTGAATTTATAGTTTCTTACGTTGAATATACAGGAAGGTGAAAAAAATTACAGTCATGCATTTGATGTATGTTCAGGGAATACAGCTTTACATAATGTAGATTATTCCATGGCAGAGAGCGTTAGGGAAAATGGAATAGTCAGAGGAAGAGAGCGTTATCTACAGTGGAATAATCTAGGAAATAAAGCTTTAGTTAAAGTGGAATAGTATAGAGAAGATAGTGTTAGGTATAGTGGAATAGTGTAGAGAAGAGACCATTAGGTATAGTGGAATAGTCCATGGAAGAGGGCGTTAGGTAAAGTAGAATAGGGAAGAGAGCGATTATACACAAGCTGGCTAATTTAATCCTTAGACAAACGGACGGAAGGCAAATGTAAACCACCTCTGTAGATTTTCATACATTATAATTCCTTAACTCTTGCTGTTGTCGCTTCCGGTCCCCAGCATGGCGGTTAGGCATTGAACCGCTACGGCCTCTGGAGTATTTATCTTTGTGGCTGCGGTTTGCATTTCGCATTTTCCTCATGTTGGACTGGTAGTATATGGTTCCGTCGCCCTGCTACTGAGTGAGTGCATGGCGCGACTCTGTGGGCTGTGATATTCACGTGGAATGCTTCTACATGTCCGCTTTTGTTTGTACAGTGACCTGCATGTTCGGAACAATGGCTACCGGCTGTTACTGAATTGATTTATTTGCATTTTCGGTTCATGAGTGCTTTTTTTCCTTTCAGGAGACTCCTGGAAGGCGCGCTGGAGCTACGGAGTTCTTGCTTAATACTACGCTTTCGGCGGGTCGCCCTGCGGATAGAGACAGAGCCATGTGAGAAAACCCGGATCAATGAGGTCTTTCTGGTGACTGCCGATTCCATCGTCGATGAACTGTGGTTTTCGTGGAAGACTTTTGTGTTGGCATTCTGACGGCGGCATTATGCACAGTGTACCTGTGCGGGCTGTTGGATTGCCGAGACTCCTGTCTGTTCCACTTTTCACATTGGGCAGTAAGGAGCATTTTGTGTTATATTCACTGGCACAGGAACGGAGCATAATGGGGACGACCCGTTGTCGTGAAGTTTGGAACCTCGATTAACTAACTAACTAACTAACTAACTAACTAACTAACTAACTAACTAACTAACCAACCAACCAACCAACCAACGAACCAACCAACCAACCAACCAACCAACCCAACCAACGAACGAACGAACGAACCAACCAACCAACCAACCAACCCAACGAACCAACCAACCAACCAACGAACGAACGAACGAACGAACGAACCAACCAACCAACCAACCAACCAACCAACCAACTAACTAACTAACTAACAGCGTCTTGTCTAGGACACTGAAATACTGACTCATAAACAGCGTTATGTCTAGGAAACTGAAATACTGACTCATTAACAGCGTTATGTCTAGGACACTGAAATACTGACTCATAAACAGCGTTATGTCTAGGACACTGAAATACTGACTCATTAACAGCGTTATGTCTAGGAAACTGAAATACTGACTCATTAACAGCGTTATGTCATTTTTTTTTTTTTTTTTGCATATCCTTTACAGGACATCGCTGTCAACACCAGCATCTTTCAGCTGCACGTTGATTTCTTGGCAAGATTACGCTCAGTAGTTTGCCATTGCTTTCTGAGCGGCCGGCTCACATACCCCGTAAGTTACCGATGCGATTAGAACCACTGCTCACCGTCATCACGTTACCGACGAGAGAATACGAGATTACGGAGAAAAGTCATAACCTCTAAACCACGAAGCCGGCAGCGTTATGTCTAGGACACTGAAATACTGATTCATTAACAGCGTTATGTCTAGGACACTGAAATACTGACTCATTAACAGCGTTATGTCTATGTCACAAAATAAAACACCGCGTTTGACCAGCTGATTACTATAAGAGGATTTCTGATTAAACGGACTATCTGCAAAGCGACAATTGCTTCAACTAATACAGAGAAAACATTCATAGTTGTGGCTGCACGTGTTCACAAACAGGTCGGGCATAAATAACAGCTGTACTTGTACATCTGGTCAGCAAAAATAGGAAAATTCGGAAGTGAGATGAATGCATACATCGCTTTGACAGTTTATCAACAGTCAGAGACAACCGGAATTGCCAGCTAGGGACAGGAAACAGTCCGTCTGTCAATTAGAGTTTCCCGACATCAAACAGAAATGGCAGCGGTGATTGTCACCAGTCGACAGAAGATTGACGACTTGTTATTGGCAACTGTTGTTGGGAGTATACAGGAACTCGCTGGCTTGTTTTGGGAATCTAACCAACTGATGACAACTCTGACATTGATGGAGCCAGGGAAAATAGATTCTTGACAATGGATGATATGCCCAAATAACACCTGCAGGACATCAACCATGTCACGTGACCAATTTTAGGGGTTTGCCAGAAAACCATGATTGGAGAGGACGGTTGAACTCAAACCTTGGATTTTAGCGGACGTGCTTCGGCACTGCAGTTCTGACTGGAATAATGTCTACCGTGTGCTTATTAGTGGATTTAATGGTTCACGTGCCTGTCATGGCAATTTGTAGATGTGATTTGTTAGACTGCAGTGTTGCCTAAGGTAGTATACTATGTAATTAGTCCTAATTAATTTAGGCGGTAGCATGGTGAAAACTAGTTAGAGTAGTGAAGTGATATTGGCTCTGCTAGGGTGAATAGAATACTGAGGTTGCACTCTGCTTATTGGTCTTTCCTTGTCATAGCCTGATTCGGACGTAGGTGAGAAGCTATAACGCTCTCTGACAGAGTAGTTAGCTGTTTAATAACAGAGCAGGGTAATAAGCTTACACCCAGCCGGTAGGATCAGTGACAAGTGCTCTCACATAATGTGTTGGTTTTCCCACAGGTTCCCCACCAGGTATTAGGAAATTCAACATTGGTTTTGAAGCAGGGCACTCCAATTGGACGAACACCATTTGGACTCTAAAATGATTCTTACGGAAAAGGAATAACGTCCGAGAAGAAAGATGGTATATGTTTACGCTGGACTCATACTCAGAAGGGTTCACCATGGCATGGCCCAGAAGAGCCAGCCAATATAACGACTCCTGCGTGGTATGGTTCACATAGGATGGGTGATGATTGTTGATATATCACACATCAGACAAACATTGTTTAAGGAACGAGAACATTAACGGATAAGTCACATCGTGTGCTAGATTCCAGTGTAATATTACATATGACATATACTTGAACCTATATGAACACTTGTTAGGATCAAGTGTAGAAACATTAACAGTAAAACCTAAATACACTACAAAGGATTTGTGCATTCTTTAGGACCGATAGGGACTTACAAAGTTAGTTTGCAACCAGTCCGTAATCAATCTGTAATTACAAACAGTATCTATTTCGGATGATCATGAAGATGGATTACCAGGTGGCTACCGATGACAGTCAGTATCCGGCCAGAGGGTTTCGACACTGGGTGAGGTGCACTGGTTATGATTTAATGTGCTGTGGTGTGCCCTTGCAATGAAGAACTGACTATGCTATTATCTGAAAGTCCGATCATACACACATTATAGAACACATCACACATTTTCTTTGCATACACGCCTTACGTACATTACACATTTTTCTTTTAATAAATTAATCTTTATTAATTTTTAGAAGCAAGAGTTGTTGAATATGTTGCGTTGGGGAAGTATGAGAGGGGGCATAGTACGACAGTGAGAGAGTGATAGGAAAAGGTGTCCATGGGCTGATGGAGTGTGTTGGACGGAAGCTGGTGGATTCTCCAGGATATTGATAAGGAAAAAAACAATATTATAATGTGGGTGTTGACTCTCCTCACTCCAGGGACGACACTTTAAAGGAGGACACGACAGTCTAGGAAACTGAATCGCTTCCACCACATTAAACATAGCGGTTGATGTAAAAAAAAAAACAGCAATGAAAGTAATGGTTTCTGGACGAATAGGCTGGGGTCGACCATCACCAAGATGGACAAAGAACACCGAAGACACCCTGGGCATGGACATGTAAGAGTCAGAGAACTGGCAACGGATCGAGAGTCTCTCCGGTGGGGTGTGATGGAGGCGACGTTCTGCAAAAGAGAAATGTCATATGCACCACCTTATCTTCAGATGATCACCACTATGAGCAGGTCACATATCTAGTATGGAAAATAACAAGGAATTATTGCATAATGTTTTTATTACATAACATGCAGCTGTTGTGTGTTCTATTCTGATTTTATCTCTGTGATGAACATTCCATCTGATGTTTTCCATTTGCCTACATATTTATATTTTTTTTTCACGTTGCCTTGAAATTATTTTCCAGAATTTTTTGAGAATGTTTGAAAACTGAAAGGCCGCGAAGAAGGCGACTAGCCATTCAACCTCATTTGTGTCGTGACTAAAAATACGTTTAGTTTAGTTTAGTTTAGTCGACGAATCAACATCACGGCACACGGGTATAACCCATAAGTGCCCCGTTCTACTCCTAACTCAAGCCTGAGCCTGGAGAATCTCAGCTCAGTGCACGAACTCCGTAGCACAGTGGCGGATCCTGAAAAACTCTGTTTAGATTTTTAACTCGAAATTTTGCCCGGGCGACGCCGTTAGGCTACCCTGGACTTTTTCGATTTCCAACTACCAAGGAATTTTTTACGTGCGCAACAACGCAAAGGGCGTCCGATCTCGCTACCCGGAGACCAGGGAAAATTTTGTTATAGAAGTCCACGTGATAAAATCTCGGCCCTCACCGGGGCTTGAACCCGGGACCTCGAGCACTCGAAGCGGACACCATATCTCCAGACCACTCAGCCCCCTTTCATATATGCCAATATGTGAAGACCAATGTCTTCACAGGGAGCCGCTAGAACCCGCTTGCCTGTCAATCTTTTCATCATGCGTTCGTATATCTTCGAAGTAGCATTTTCTTCCATTGAGCTGGGCTCCAGTTCTGACCCAGGCTACAATAGGTATCAGGAAATTATATGGGAAGCAAAGGCAGCTGGCGTAAAAGTGACCATATCACGCATTGAGTGTCGATTAGTCTAAACATATATATGAGCACCATATAACCAATACAACCCATGGTCTGTAAAGGGGTCCATGTTTTATTTAAAACATCACACCGAGAAGACAGTATCTGCCCAGGAACTAACTTCACCAGTTGTGTTGATGTTGAGAGGGAGTACATCTTAAACGAGTGCATACCGAGGTCGAATGCACACAGTGACCCGTGAGCCGGAAAGAGAAGAAAACACACTCAAAGGTATTCACAGCTGCAGGTATTGCTGGATCGCTAATCAACATCACGCAGTAACATAACTAGATGTGACGTACTCATTTCTAAAGAAAACCAAAGAAGAATCGGTGTTTCTAGCTACATGCATGTCAAGTCGTGGCAAGGCAGGTTCTGCCGTACCGTCTGCGACTAGTGTTTCTACCTACGTGCATGTCATGTCATGTGGTACGGTCGGCGACTGGCAGTGGGTGCGTTATAGGAGGAGTCTGAGAGGGTTAAATGCCTGCGTTCGTTGTCCACTAAGAGATGGAAAGACTGGCCAACGTTTCTTCCGAGCATGCAGATCTTCACAATGTGATGGTCAAGTTGTAGTTTAAAGGGGGTTACGCTGATGTCATGAGTGCTGTCGGACGAGATCGCCGACTCCCTTGTTCGTTGTCCACTAAGAAAGCGGGAATAAATACTGTTGTAGATGCAACTGTATATCTCTGTTGACTTCGCTCTGTATATTCATATGTGACTGTTTTCTCACCTTTGGCCACATATTTCATATCTGGCATTTTTACAGCTGAATTTGACTCAACCTTGGTAGATGAAGGGCATCTTTAAAAACCGAACTGAACTCCACTTTTATGCCTTCTTGAAAACGAGAGTTGTGTGTAATATCACTTTATAATTTTGTTTTTCCTTTATATCTGTTTGTGTTTCCCGTCCCTGATGAAGATTTATATAATCGAAACGTCGTTTGTTGTGTCCTAGAATAATTATTTTCATTTTATCTTGTATTTTTATATAGTTTTTGATTGTCTCTTAATTTGGGGTATGTTCACTCTGTGATTCATGTTCACCTCCGTTATAAGGCATGTTCAGTGTGTTCGTGTTTAGAATGTCTCATCTTTTCACAGGAGCTATATATACTTAACTGTTTGCATTTCCCAGTGTTACATCCTGCTGCAGCCGTTGCTTCTCTTATTTAAGAACGAGAAAGACTGACCACTTCTTCCTCTTGCACTCAGGTCTACACAATATGATGGTCCTACCACATCAAAAACACATAGAACGCTCCTGGTTCAGGACATGTATTTCAATTGGGGGGGGGGGGGGGGGGGGAGGTGTCTAATGACAGGCATGCAATCTCTTATCATGGCACTATTCCAGATTTGTGGCGAGTGGGAAGTGCTGATAACTTACCTGGTACTGGAATGCACTGTATCAACACCTTGCTACGTTTTCTGAGGGAGACCGGACGTAAAGAAGTTTATTCTCTCCTCATTCTGCAATTTATTTATTACTGAAGCGTAGTCGTTAGTCGAGGTTCCAACTTCACGGCAAATTGTCACCTCATAGTGATTCATTCCTGTACCAGTGAATATCACACAGCATGTTCCTCACTGTACCATGTGAAAAGTGGAACAAACAGCAGTTCTAACAAACCAACAACACGCACAGGCATACATGCTTAAGGTCGCAGCCAGAATACCAGCACAACTGTTCGCGATTACATTTACACTTCATCGTCGATGGAAGCGGCAGCCACCAGAAAACCATCAGTTGCACACACATTACTGCATAAGGCAAAACCAGCCAGTGCAGCAGCCGGCCTTCCGCCATTTTTCTTAACATGCATTTCACAATATAAACATGCGTTTAAGGATATAAAATCATTTCACGTAAAATCCATAGCTCACAGAGTCGCTCCACGCACTTAACTCAGTATCTCGGAGACGGAACCATGTACCACCAGTAAAAAAAAAAAGCCCAAGAAAACCGTAGCCAGAAGCAAGAAAACACCAAAAGCCTTTACAGCTCAAAAGCCTATCTGCCATTTGGGACCGGAAGTCGATTCATTGAAGTATAGGCCATCGTCCAATATTTACCAAGCCGTCCTATCGTTTTTCTGTCTCTTGCAGCACCTTCCATGTCCACCCTACACCACCCATCTTCTTCAGTTCTCTTCTCTGTGCGTTCCTAGGTCCTCCTTGATTTCGTCTGCCCTATGGTTTTATAGACAGGACCCACCAGTTATATTATTGTCAGGATTTATGTGTATGTATGCGTTCCTTCAGCTCCAACATCGCACTTCCCCTGCCTACTCGCTGGCGTCTATATAGTTGATGTATTTAGTTGTTTCGGGATTTGAGATGTAAAGATTGAGCACAACCAGCTACTGGCAACGCTGATCGTATTCCAAGATTCGTACCGGAATACGATCAGCGTTACCAGTAGTGGGCTGTGCTCAGTCTTCAAGTCTGCCTAATTCTACCTTTAATCTTCGTATTAGTGATGCTGCTACACCATTTTGTCCCAAGTTTTTCAGTTTTAGCATTACAATCGACAAGTTTCACCACAATTTAAATTGTTTTAGCGTGGATTTCTGTCTGTTTTTTTTTTTCTGTTTTTTTCTGATAGTGTTAATTAAGGATCTGGTTTAATTAGCAGCATACGGTTATTTATTTGCTGTCGGGTGCCTACTTTGGACGTCTATGTTGTTTTTCTGTTTGTTTTATATATAATTTTCTCAATCACGATCCCCCATTTCATTCTTGGACACTATACATGATTTAAACATCCAAAGAATACTAGATCTTAAACAGCGTCTTGTTTAGGAAACTGAAATACTTTTATCACATTAAATAACGGTGGATTGATAGAACAACAATGAAATGCGTGGTTTCTGGAAAAATAGGCAGGAGTCGATAAACACAAGGATGGACATAGAACACTAAAGCCACCAGGTAATGGATATATTACAGGCTGGGAACTAGCACGGATCGAGCATCTCTCCTGTGGGGTGTAATGGGGAAACGCTCTACAACAGAGAAATGGCGTGTCCACCACATTATTTTCAGAAGGTCACTGTTGTTAGCATGTCACACATCTAGAATGGCGAAGTGAAGTATTCACAAACTTCAAATCAGTTTTCGGACAACGTTATCTATTATAACATGACATGACATGGTATCTCATTGCAACGACATGTTTATCTAAATATAAGATATTTTGTCTCCATTACCGCACATACATATTCTATAGCCATGTCGTGATGGCCTTGGATGGTGTCTCTCGGTGCTAAATCAACACGTCTGTTGGCAGCGCATACGTGTGTGTGTGTGTGTGTGTGTGTGTGTGTGTGTGTGTTTGTGTGTGTGTTACTGTTGATGTTGGTGATGATGATGATTCATAAGTAAGATTAATTATTAATGGTGTCTGTGTTGTCATTACGGACTCCAGGAGTATGCTACATAAGGCAGAGAAAGGAATGTTTCATATTTTTGTTTTTGAAATTTGGAATTGGAATTGTTTCGTGTGAAATGGCTATTCTCGCTTCATGCCATGCCTGAGTGCAGGGGAAGGAACAGCCTGATTGGATGGTAGGGAATGCACCTCTTGGTGGTAGACTATCTATGGGCATGGGAGAGGTGGTCGAGCGCCTGTGGTACCAGATGGAGAAGGCGAGGGAACAGAGTTAAAACCCTTATGTGCAAAGAATGATATTGCCGGTGATTTGCAGATGTTCTGGGAGAATCTCAAAACTGAGAGAGAAGGCAAGTAGAACTTTCAATCATACAACGGTGGAAAAGATTAGTAATATGACTCTTCGGTGGCTGTTGAACGAGGGGACGGAGCGCTTATTTCAATGTCCTGAGTGCAGCGATGTCTGTTTTAGCTCAACTCAACTCAACTTTCTACTCAAGTGCGTGGCCTGTGGACTGTGTGAGATATTCTATATGAGTCGGTGGTTGTTTTTTGTCTCCCCAAAAACTCAACTTACGTGTTTTGGTTCATTTTACAATACCATATCATGCAGCAGCCAAGTTATGTATCCTATGTACGTGTTTTCCTTGGCTTCTGTTCAACCTTAGTATTTTTGGGATCTGTTTTGCCGAATCACGCAACGCATCCTGCCTCGACATTTCCATTTTTTAAATTGTCTTTCAGACCGTATATCATGTAATACATTTTCTTTCAGTGTAAACTTTACAGTGGACAGATTTCGCCACATCTACAACCACCAAGGTCGGGATGTGCTGCCAGGTTTGCCTTTCTTGTTGACTGAGACACGGCAACGTGCGCGTTGCTTTTCTGTTGTTTTTTTTTTTTTATTTGACCTTAACCTTAAAATATTGGACAATCCACAAGTGGGTAATTCAAAAGGGGACAATCCAAAAGTGGAAAATTCACAAGGGGACAATCTACAAGGGGATAATTCACAAAAGCATATGTATGATGTTTGCGTGTGGGTTAACTTTCCCTATTACCAGTGTCTTTCCCATCAGGCGAACCCACTCCAACTTCTGAAGTACTTGTACGAGTAATTTACGTCTCCAAGTCAAGGACGAGAAGTCAATATTTTGATCAACTGACCACTATAGGGGTTAAACAAGCTACCTCGCCATCAGAACATCGGAAGTTTAAGAGTGAATGCTCTTATCCATTCAGCCTTGCTGACCTGCGGAGACTGAATGTCTTTAGTCGTCTTAAACGTTGCAGTTAATTAGAAAGAACAGTTACATGGTTTCTGGTCAAAGAGGCTGGGGTCGACCAAAGATGGACAAAGAACACTAAAGACATCCTGGACATAGAAATGTAAGAGGCACAGAACTGGCAACTTATCCAGAATCTCTCTGGTGGGGTTGTGATGGAAGCGACGTTGTGAAGAAATAAAAATATTCACCACAAGACTATCTTCAGAAGAATACGTTTGTCAGCAACTGACTACAGGTTGTCCATAGGTGCTTAGACCCTCCGACCAACATATGCATCAGCGGCTAATAGCACCAGTTCTGTGTTAGTTGACGAGATCCCTCGTTCTCCCGATGTGCCTCTCGTGCATGGCTATGCTGAGAGCTTACTATGCTTACTCCTGAGTCTCTCATTCTGGACAACGATGTGAATTTACTGACGCCAAATGACTATTCTAGAATGCAGCAGTGACGAGTTTACAAACATTAAACCACTCTTCGGATTGAATAATATGTCAAGACATGACATGACATGACATGGCATCTCACAGCAATAACATGTTTATCTGAAGATAAAATAGTTCAGCTCAACCTCCGCCCATACATTTTCTAGAACCATATTGTTGTGACGTCGATGGATGTTGTATTCTGGTGTAGCATCGACACGTCTGTTGGCATCGCATACGTTTGTTGTTGTTGTTGTTGTTGGTGGTGGTGGTGATATTGTTGGGGATGGTGAGTCACAAGTGGGATTAATTATTAATGTTCTCTGTGTTTTCCATTCACACGCTTGACCTGACGGCTTTGTGAGATATTGCATGAGTCTTGTCGTTTTCGTTTCTTCCCATGACCTTGACATATCTTTGTTGTTGTTGTTGTTGTTGGTGGTGGTGGTAGTGGTGATGTTGTTGGGGATGGTGATTCACAAGTGGGTTTAATTATTAATGTTCTCTGTGTTTTCCATTCACACGCTTGACCTGACGGCTTTGTGAGATATTGCAAGAGTCTTGACTTTTTCGTTTCTTCCCATGACCTTGACATACGCTAGTTGTCACATTTTGCATTACCATAGCATGCTTGCAGCCAAGGTCTTACTTATTCCATGCAACTGTTTTCCTTGGCTTCTGTTCTACATCATTATTTTTTTAATGTCTGTTAGCAGAGGCATGCAACGTATCCTGCCTCGGCATTTCTTTGTTGTCGTCTTTAAAGTCGTATTTCGTTAAGTGTGTATGTTTTTTTTACCTTTTTCAACTTCAGAGTCGATTTATGGCGTTACAACTTCAGCCTTCTTACTCTGGGGTGTCTTGTCTGGTTTACTTATGTTGTTGCCTGAGATGTTGGTTAGTGTAGCTGCACTCAGTTATTTATTTGTTGCCAGCTGCATCTTTGAACTACTACGTTGTTATTCTGTTTGTCTTTGAACTACTACGTTGTTATTCTGTTTGTCTTTGAACTTCTACGTTGTGATTCTGTTTGTCTTTGAACTACTACGTTGTTATTCTGTTTGTCCTTGAACTACTACGTTGTTATTCTGTTTGTCTTTTAACTACTATGTTATTATTCTGTGTGTGTGTCATTTAAATAACATCAATGCTTCCTTATATATATTATTTTTAAATTATGTAATCGTTATTGGGAGGCTGTTTAGTTTATCTACACACAGCTGTTAATTTATTGATAGTTGTATACTTTAAATTTGTATGCCATTTTTCTGTTTGATTTATGTGTGACTTTCTCAAAAACATCACCTTAACTCTTCCTTGCATATATTTTGTTTTAAATGACTATGCTCAAATTTGTTTGTATTTTATGAGTGAAGTGTATTATGAAATATGTGGCTAAAGCTTGCTTTTAGATATGAATGAAGTGTATTCTGAATTATGTGGCTAATGTTTGGTTTCAGAATGTGTGTGAAGTGAATTCTGAAATATGTGGCTAATGTTTGCTTTCAGAATATGAGTGAAGTGTGTTCTGAAACATGTGGCTAAAGTTTCCTTTCAGAATATGAGTGAAGTGTATTCTGAAATATGTGGCTAATTTTGGTTTCAGAATACGAGAGAAGTGTATTCTGAAATATGTGGCTAAAGTTTGCTTTCAGAATATGAGTGAAGTTATTCTGAAATAAGTGGCTAATGTTTGCTTTCAGAATATGAGTGAAGTTATTCTGAAATATGTGGTTAATGTTTACTTTCAGAATATGAGTGAAGTTATTCTGAAATATGTGGTTAATGTTTACTTTCAGAATATGAGTGAAGTTATTCTGAAATATGTGGTTAATGTTTACTTTCAGAATATGAGTGAAGTTATTCTGAAATAAGTGGCTAATGTTTGCTTTCAGAATATGAGTGAAGTTATTCTGAAATATGTGGTTAATGTTTACTTTCAGAATATGAGTGAAGTTATTCTGAAATATGTGGTTAATGTTTACTTTCAGAATATGAGTGAAGTTATTCTGAAATAAGTGGCTAATGTTTGCTTTCAGAATATGAGTGAAGTTATTCTGAAATAAGTGGCTAATGTTTGCTTTCAGAATATGAGTGAAGTTATTCTGAAATATGTGGTTAATGTTTACTTTCAGAATATGAGTGAAGTTATTCTGAAATACGTTGTTAATGTTTGGTTTGAGACTCTACATAACTGCACTCGGGACATACCCACAAATGCTCCACCTCCCTCCTCAACAGCCACCGAAGAATTCCCATTCGGAAAGTTCCAGCAGCAGTTTGATTCAGTGCCTCTAGCTTTCCGTTTAAATTCCGAGCATCGTCCAGACCATTCAGTCTTCCTCTTCCCAACGAAGCTCTCCAAATATGGATACTCTGTTCAGTTGTACCCTCCTCGTAGTCCCAGCGATCTCGCCAAGAATATGCTACCAATTGCAGTGAAACAAGACATCGGTGAATGATTGTATAGAATATATACTGCTGCATGCATTTGAGACCTAGGCAATAAGCAGACAACCTGAGAACATCCGATGGCAAGAGAAGCGTGGTTTCCGAAGAAAATGCGAAAATTGCAATAGATGGACAGAAAGAAACATTGGACAGTTCTTCAAGAAATTCGACGTATATAGTCTAGACATGTTGGGCACCGGGCAGAAATACACTGGAGAACTTAGTGACAACTAACATAAGTGAAAGATGACATGAGACAGATAGTGATATAAATACCTGTGTGACTTGAATGAAATCGGGACATGGACACACGTCTGTTCGAGATTATGAGGATCGTAAGAAATGGTTAACTTTCTCGCTTACCGGAAAGGCACATGCAATAATAGTGATGGTTAGGTGTGTGATGTATAACTCGTGTTATTGTAAGTATCAATGTTTCCTATACCATGTGGTGATTTTAAAAACAGAATAAGTGTTGGGCACGCATGCTATTGTCAGAACTATTATTCTATCTAATCTGAGGAAAGTTGTAATAGAGAAAATGTGCTAGACAAGTACTATTGCCAGTAATATTTCTTCCCCTTTAGATTGCGTGTTACACATACACATATTGATATTTATGTGTGATATGTGTACAGCATTGGAACTGACCAATTATTTCTCTTCTTTAAATGTTCGTTAATATACTGGGCACAACGGTACAGTCCGATGTGTTTGTGAGTTTGTTATTTGATCTATGCTGGTTTACTATTCAATTATGAGACCTATGGTGCCATTTCAATGGGTAGATACGAATTCTGCCCATATTCCATAGTTGCGGGTTCATGTGGGTGATAGACTTGGCTAATCAAGACATATTGTTAGGGGTGTCTAGTTGGTCATGTGTCGAAGTACACTTCTTCCTGTAGCGAGAAGCTGTCGTCATTTGGAGGTGACATGTTCGAATCCTGGTTGGTAACTATAACTGTGAAATTTTATGTACCCGGGATGGTTAACCCGGTCAACAAATACCCGCAGAAGTCGGATGTGTCGGTCGAAAGGTGCAAGAATCGCAGCTCTGCTGTAAACAGGCACAACGCAATCACGCCCGAAATAACTCTCCGGATGAACGCATAAGAAGAAGAAGAAGAAGAAGAAGAAGAAGAAGAAGAAGAAGAAGAAGAAGAAGAAGAAGAAGAAGAAGAAGAAGAAGAAGAAGAAGAAGAAGAAGAAGAAGAAGAAGAAGAAGAAGAAGAAGAAGAAGAAGAATATTTATGTTGTCCAGTACGTCCTCGAATTCTTTCTTCTACTTCTAAAATAAAAAAGGTCGAGAGGATCAACTTCATTTCCACGGGTTTTATTCCACATGGATCAATCTCTTTCCACAGAACTGCCTGCCGAAAGCACCGCACAAAGCACGAACTCTGTAGTTCCAACGACAACCCCCAGAAGTCTCCGAGAAAAATGAACTCGTGAACCGAAAGACGTAGCCCGTAATCGAACCCACGACCTTCGGAGCGAGAGGCATACGGCTTGACCACTTCGCCACGGAGACTCCCAGATATGAGCGCCAAACAATACCATCCATCCATCATGTGCCATGCCGGTAAGCGTGGGCGGTCATGTTTTGCCATCTCACTCGATCACCAGAGTCGTGGATCAGCTCCGTGTTTCTGTCTCGTCCATGCCACAAGGCCAAGCCATCCAGGTACTTGCTTCTAGGTGCCAAACAATACATGCTTTTTTACTTATGAACGTCCTCTATACTGCGGGGATTGGTGATAGAGAATAAGTGTTAGATTTGACCTCAGTGCTATTGAGATTACCAGTGTTGCATACACATGTTGTGCGTACGCCTTGTAAGCAGAGAATAGCTCACATGGCCTCATTTTGTTTGAGATATAGCTTCACGAGCTGACTGCCAGATGCTGTGAGCTTTCCCAGACCTTGTTCAGTCACCGACATTATGAGATGCTGGTCAAGTGTGAGCAACACATCCTGCTCTGTATTTACCGCTGCTATCATTTTCTGGACATGGGGGGTCAGCATCGCTGAATGTGAAGAGCGCTAGCCCATAAACTCCCCGTGCGCTGATGTCAAGCTACATGGTGGAACCCCTACACTGGTTAGTTGGCTAAACTGTTGACTTTTAGTCATTGACTTTGGAGACGTAAATGGGCCTGATGACGAGGGACGCTAGTGAATAGGCAAAGCTAATCCACAGGCAAAAATGTCCAGCTCTCTAGCAGTAGTAGCACGTGTATCCACTACGTCTTGAGTTTAAAGCAAGCGAACGTTAAAAAAAATTTTTTTTTAAATAAATAAATAAATAAAATTCAGGGAATTTAGTCCTCCCTTGGACTTTTCCATTACTTCACGCATATCTTCTTCTTCTGCGTTCATCCGGAGAGTTTTTTTTCGGAAGTGATTGCGTTGTGTCTGTTTACAGCAGAGTTTCGTCCTTGCGCCGTTAGGCCGACACATCCGACGTATCTGCGGGCATTCGTTGACCGGGTTAACCTTCCCGGGTACTTCACGTATATGAGAGTTGAAGGTCAAGATTCTGTCAATGATTACTACCAGGTACTTGAGTGTGTTCTCTCCATTCAACACACTGCTGTCTGTTGTGACGTCATGTAACTCCTTCGTGGCATTTGTGTTGTCCAAAACAATGTAATCCCTCAATTTATTTAAACACAAACGCCGTCAACAAAATATTACACGATTTTTTGCCTGGCATATTTCGCTGCATCTCGTCAGGTGCATACTCCAGAATTGCATCTCACCAGATCGCGAAGCATCTTCCATATTTCCCGCAGCAAGAAACTTATTTAACAAATTTCTAACCGTAATGTGATGAGGAGGTTGCTTATCGCTAAATCTTGCTATAAATCTTTGAACAACCATCCATGTATGTCGACCGTCATTTCGAAACACTTGCTCAACCAAAGAAAGAAAAATCTTTCTTCCGTTTATAACACCATTCTATTTGGAGTGCAAATAATTACTCCAGCAGACGACAGCTATTCCTTGCATATTGCTTCATGGTGGACTGTGGAGCACATTTTATGATGACATAATGCACTTCATTTTTCAAATTTGTTCTACATACAAAGTGTAGTGAGACTTTACAAACACCCGGTGTAACCTCCTTACAAGATATAACCACCTTACTAGATATAACCACCTTACTAGATATAACCACCTTACTAGATATAAATTCCTTACTAGATATAACCACCTTACTAGATATAACCACCTTACTAGATATAACCACCTTACTAGATATAACCACCTTACTAGATATAACCACCTTACTAGATATAAATTCCTTACTAGATATAACCACCTTACTAGATATAACCACCTTACTAGATATAACCACCTTACTAGATATAACCACCTTACTAGATATAACTTCCTTACTAGATATAACCACCTTACTAGATATAACCACCTTACTAGATATAACCACATTACTAGATATAACCACCTTACTAGATATAACCACCTTACTTAATATAACCACCTTACTAAATATAACCAACTTACTAGATATAACCACCTTACTAGATATAACCACCTTACTAGATATAACCTTCTTACTAGATATAACCTCCTTACTAGATATAACCACCTTACTAGATATAACTTTCTTACTAGATATAACCACCTTACTAGATATAACCTTCTTACTAGATATAACCTCCTTACTAGATATAACCTCCTTACTAGATATAACCTCCTTACTAGATATAACCACTTTACTAGATATAACCTTCTTACTAGATATAACCTTCTTACTAGATATAACCACCTTACTAGATATAACCTTCTTACTAGATATAACCTCCTTACTAGATATAACCTCCTTACTAGATATAACCTCCTTACTAGATATAACCACCTTACTAGATATAACCTCCTTACTAGATATAACCACCTTACTAGATATAACCTCCTTACTAGATATAACCACCATACTAGATATAACCTCCTTACTAGATATAACCTCCTTACTAGATATAACATCATTACACTATATAATATGAATCAAATTAGTGGAACTGCGGTAAAGCTATAGGAACCTCCTTACTAGATATAACCTCCTTACTAGATATAACCTTCTTACTAAATATAACCACCTTACTAGATATAACCACCTTACTAGATATAACCACCTTACTAGATATAACCTCCTTACTAGATATAACCTTCTTACTAGATATAACCACCTTACTAGATATAACCTTCTTACTAGATATAACCATCTTATTAGATATAACCACCTTACTAGATATAACCACCTTACTAGATATAACCTCCTTACTAGATATAACCTTCTTAGATAGAAAGGATGGGAAGGATACAGAATGAAGCTATGCGCATTATTCTTGGATGTACAAGAGACACAGCATGCAGGGCGATGCGCTACCTTCTTGATTTTCCAACCATTGAAGAGAGAATACAAGTCTGCAGAGCTCGCGCCTACCTCAGAATTAACGCAAATACACAACATCCACTGCATAGTGAAATTAGGAAGGTGAAGGGCAGCAGGTTAAAAAGAGGACGGTCGTGGATGGGTCAAGCCGAAGACATTCTTCAACAGGTGTGTTCACTTGAGGACTTAGAACCTGGCGAGGAGTGGGTGCAAATGCCAACAGACTTCTGCACATCCTTTTCAGTTTGCATCCAACTAGATAGAAAATGCAGACAAGAAAATCCGGCTGCTGTTGAGGCTGAAGTACAAACGTTGATTTTCGAGAATTCGCTAGACGGTGACGCGGTCATCTACACAGATGGGTCGGTTGTTCGACATATGAGTAGCTCATGGGCCTTTACGGCTCAGGCCGGAGGGAGAATTGTGAAGGAGGACTCTGGTGCTTTCACTGAAACCACAAGTAGCCTGACCATGGAAGTCATGGCAGTAAGTAAAGCAATAACATGGCTCGAGACACAGACATTCACTAGGGCTTGTTTCCTTAGCGACTCAATGAACATGATCAAGAGGATAGAGGAGGGGTCGATCCGAAGAGAATGGTTGCTGCCTCTGAAGCGGTCTCGGCTGGCAAAGATTAGTTTCATCTTCGTGCCAGGTCATGCGGGAGTACAAGGAAATGAGCGGGCTGACAAGCTCGCAGGTGAGGCTACTGTGGAGGGCGGACGCGCCATGGACCAGGCTGACATTCTGAATGCTCTACGAGAAGTGAGACTTTTGCGAGAACCAAGTGATGACTATGAATCTACAACAATGGCCAGAATGCGGGAGCAGCAAATTAAAAGAGGGGTGGCCAAACAAGAACACTACGCAGGAAGCCAAAGAAGATTGATAAACCAACACAGAACTGGCGTTGTTAGCCGCTACACGCTGCGGGATTTGCTGAGGAGGGGATCCGAGCACTTATGGACTGAATGGTTCGATGTGCAACGAGGATGATCTGTCGACTAACTAACTAACTAACTAACTAACCTTCTTACTAGATATAACCACCTTACTAGATATAACCTTCTTACTAGATGTAACCACCTTACTAGATATAACCACCTTACTAGATATAACCACCTTACTAGATATAACCTTCTTATTAGATATAACCACCTTACTAGATATAACCTTCTTACTAGATATAACCACCTTACTAGATATAGCCACCTTACTAGATATAACCACCTTACTAGATATAACCACCTTACTAGATATAACCACCTTACTAGATATAACCACCTTACTAGATATAACATTCTTACTAGATATAACCACCTTACTAGATATAACCTTCTTACTAGATATAACCACCTTACTAGATATAGCCACCTTACTAGATATAACCACCTTACTAGATATAACCTTCTTACTAGATATAACTTCCTTAGTAGATATAACCTCCTTACTAGATATAACCTCCTTACTAGATATAACCACCTTACTAGATATAACCACCTTACTAGATATAACCACCTTACTAGATATAACCACCTTACTAGATATAACCACCTTACTAGATATATCCACCTTACTAGATATAACCTCCTTACTAGATATAACCTCCTTACTAGATATAATCACCTTACTAGATATAACCACCTTACTATATATAACCATCTTACTAGATATAACCACCTTACTAGATATAACCACCTTACTAGAAATAACCTTCTTACTAGATATAACAACCTTACTAGATATAATCACCTTACTAGATATAACCACCTTACTAGATATAACCACCTTACTAGATATAACCTTCTTACTAGATATAACCACCTTACTAGATATATCCACCTTACTAGATATAACCACCTTACTAGATATAACCACCTTACTAGATATAACCACCTTACTAGATATAACCTCCTTACTAGATATAACCTCCTTACTAGATATAACCTCCTTACTAGATATAACCACCTTACTAGATATAACCACCTTACTAGATATAACCACCTTACTAGATATAACCACCTTACTAGATATATCCACCTTACTAGATATAACCTCCTTACTAGATATAACCTCCTTACTAGATATAATCACCTTACTAGATATAACCACCTTACTATATATAACCATCTTACTAGATATAACCACCTTACTAGATATAACCACCTTACTAGAAATAACCTTCTTACTAGATATAACAACCTTACTAGATATAATCACCTTACTAGATATAACCACCTTACTAGATATAACCACCTTACTAGATATAACCTTCTTACTAGATATAACCACCTTACTAGATATATCCACCTTACTAGATATAACCACCTTACTAGATATAACCACCTTACTAGATATAACCACCTTACTAGATATAATCACGTTACTAGATATAACCACCTTACTAGATATAACCACCTTACTAGATATAACCACCTTACTAGATATAACCTCCTTACTAGATATAACCACCTTACTAGATATAACCACCGTACTAGATATAACCACCTTACTAGATATAACCACCTTACTAGATATAACCTTCTTACTAGATATAACCACCTTACTAGATATAACCTTCTTACTAGATATAACCTTCTTACTAGATATAACCACCTTACTAGATATAACCTCCTTACTAGATATAACCTTCTTACTAGATATAACCACCTTACTAGATATAACATTCTTACTAGATATAACCACCTTACAAGATATAACCACCTTACTAGATATAACCACCTTACTAGATATAACCACCTTACTAGATATAACCACCTTACTAGATATAACCTCCTTACTAGATATAACCTCCTTACTAGATATAACCTCCTTACTAGATATAACCTCCTTACTAGATATAACCACCTTACTAGATATTAACCACCTTACTAGATATAACCTCCTTACTTGATATAACCACCTTACTAGATATAACCACCTTACTAGATATAACCACCTTACTAGATATAACCACCTTACTAGATATAACCACCTTACTAGATATAACCACCTTACTAGATATAACCACCTTACTAGATATAACCTCCTTACTAGATATAACCACCTTACTAGATATAACCACCTTACTAGATATAACCTCCTTACTAGATATAACCACCTTACACTATATAATATGAATAAAATTAGTGGAACTGCGGTAAAGGTATAGGAACTTAAACAATATAAAATAACACAAAGTAATGCATCTTTACAGAACAGAATTACCAAACATACAGGACGCTGCGGTGATTAGCCTTCATCAGAAAACAAATACATACACCAAAACACAAAATTTAGTCACGGAGAAGACCCTCCAGTGACTACAATAAGGCATAAGAACGGGATGAGAAGAATAAACAGATGAAAACATGAGAACAATGAAGAGAAAATGAAAATTTGAAAGCAACAACTTATTATTTAATTCTGTAAATTTTGGTCGAGTTTGGTAAGCATCGCCCAACATTGGGAGCTAATTCAATAGAAGCAGGCAGTACCGTCTACTGTCATACGGTAGCTCAGTCATATCTAACTAAGACCTGACATCCCAACATAATGAATATATAACCTCTACACTAGGTATAACCTCTACACTAGTTATAATCTCTACACTAGATGTAACCTCTACACAAGATGTACTATCTACACTAGATATAACCTCTACACTAGATATACTCTCTACACTAGATATAACCTCTACATTAGATATATCTCTACACTAGATATAACCTCTACATTAGATATAACCTCTACACTAGATATAACCTCTACACTAGATATAATCTCTACACTAGATATACTCTCTACACTAGATATAACCTCTACACTAGATATAATCTCTACACTAGATATAACCGCTACACTAGATAACCTCTACACTAGATATAATCTCTACACTAGATATAATCTCTACACTAGATATAATCTCTACACTAGATATAACCTCTACACTAGATATAATCTCTACACTAGATATAACCTCTACACTAGATATAATCTCTGCACTAGCTATAACCTCTACACTAGATATAACCTCTACACTAGATATAATCTCTACACTAGATATAACCTCTACACTAGATATAATCTCTACACTAGATATAACCTCTACACTAGATATAATCTCTACACTAGATATAACCTCTACACTAGATATAATCTCTGCACTAGATATAACCTCTACACTAGATACAATCTCTACACTAGATATAATCTCTACACTAGATATAATCTCTACACTAGCTATAATCTCTACACTAGATATAATCTCTACACTAGATATAATCTCTGCACTAGATATAATCTCTACACTAGATATAATCTCTACACTAGATATAACCTCTACACTAGATATAATCTCTGCACTAGATATAATCTCTACACTAGATATAATCTCTACACTAGATATAATCTCTACACTAGATATAATCTCTGCACTAGATAAAATCTCTGCACTAGATATAATCTCTACACTAGATATAATCTCTACACTAGATATAATCTCTACACTAGATATAATCTCTACACTAGATATAACCTCTACACTAGATATAATCTCTACACTAGATATAATCTCTGCACTAGATATAATCTCTGCACTAGATATAATCTCTACACTAGATATAATCTCTACACTAGATATAATCTCTACACTAGATATAATCTCTACACTGGCTATAATCTTTACACTAGATGTAATCTCTACACTAGATATAATATCTACACTAGCTATAATCTCTACACTAGATATAATCTCTACACTAGATATAATCTCTGCACTAGATATAATCTCTACACTAGATATAATCTCTATACTAGATATAACCTCTACACTAGATATAATCTCTGCACTAGATATAATCTCTACACTAGATATAATCTCTACACTAGATATAATCTCTACACTAGATATAATCTCTGCACTAGATATAATCTCTGCACTAGATATAATCTCTACACTAGATATAATCTCTACACTAGATATAATCTCTACACTAGATATAATCTCTACACTAGATATAACCTCTACACTAGATATAACCTCTACACTAGATACAATCTCTACACTAGATATAATCTCTACACTAGATATAATCTCTACACTAGCTATAATCTCTACACTAGATATAATCTCTACACTAGATATAATCTCTGCACTAGATATAATCTCTACACTAGATATAATCTCTACACTAGATATAACCTCTACACTAGATATAATCTCTGCACTAGATATAATCTCTACACTAGATATAATCTCTACACTAGATATAATCTCTACACTAGATATAATCTCTGCACTAGATATAATCTCTGCACTAGATATAATCTCTACACTAGATATAATCTCTACACTAGATATAATCTCTACACTAGATATAATCTCTACACTAGATATAACCTCTACACTAGATATAATCTCTACACTAGATATAATCTCTAGCACTAGATATAATCTCTGCACTAGATATAATCTCTACACTAGATATAATCTCTACACTAGATATAATCTCTACACTAGATATAATCTCTACACTAGATATAAGCTTTCTCCGCTAACCCCGAATACTCTCGTCACGTGACGCGACAAGAATTAGCAGTGGTTCGAATCGCAAAAGTGACTTATGAGAGTATGGAGCCGGTCGCTCAGAAAGTCGTGGCGTGCTGATGAGCGTAATCTAGCCTAGGAATCAACATACAGCTGAAAGATGCTGGTGTTGACCGCAATATCCTGAAACAGGATGGAAAAGCGAAAAAAAAAAAAAAAAAAAAAAAAAAAAAAAAAAAAAAAAAAAAAAAAAAAAAACTGGCTATAATCTTTACACTAGATGTAATCTCTACACTAGATATAATATCTACACTAGCTATAATCTCTACACTAGATATAATCTCTACACTAGATATAATCTCTGCACTAGATATAATCTCTACACTAGATATAATCTCTATACTAGATATAACCTCTACACTAGATATAATCTCTGCACTAGATATAATCTCTACACTAGATATAATCTCTACACTAGATATAATCTCTACACTAGATATAATCTTTGCACTAGATATAATCTCTGCACTAGATATAATCTCTACACTAGATATAATCTCTACACTAGATATAATCTCTACACTAGATATAATCTCTACACTAGATATAACCTCTACACTAGATATAATCTCTACACTAGATATAATCTCTGCACTAGATATAATCTCTGCACTAGATATAATCTCTACACTAGATATAATCTCTACACTAGATATAATCTCTACACTAGATATAATCTCTACACTAGATGTAATCTCTACACTAGATATAATCTCTACAGTAGATGTAATCTCCACACTAGATATAATATATACACTAGATATAACCTCTACACTAGATATAATATCTACACTAGATATAATCTCTACACTAGATATAATCTCTACACTAGATATAATCTCTACACTAGATGTAATCTCCACACTAGATATAATCTCTACACTAGATATAATCTCTGCACTAGATATAATCTCTGCACTAGATATAATCTCTACACTAGATATAATCTCTACACTAGATATAATCTCTACACTAGATATAATCTCTGCACTAGATATAATCTCTAAACTAGATATAATCTCTGCACTAGCTATAACCTCTACACTAGATATAATCTCTTCACTAGATATAATCTCTACACTAGATATAATCTCTACACTAGATATAATCTCTGCACTAGATATAATCTCTACACTAGATATAATCTCTGCACTAGATATAACCTCTACACTAGATATAACCTCTACACTAGATATAATCTCTGCACTAGATATAATCTCTACACTAGATATAATCTCTACACTAGATATAATCTCTGCACTAGATATAATCTCTACACTAGATATAATCTCTGCACTAGATATAATCTCTACACTAGATATAATCTCTGCACTAGATATAATCTTCACACTAGATATAGTCTCTACACTATATATAATCTCTACACTAGATATAATCTCTACACTAGATATAACCTCTACACTAGATACAATCTCTATACTAGATAAACCCTCTACACTAGATATAATCTCTACACTAGATATAATCTCTACACTAGATATAATCTCTACACTAGATATAATCTCTACACTAGCTATAATCTCTACACTAGATGTAATCTCTACACTAGATATAATCTCTACAGTAGATGTAATCTCCACACTAGATATAATATATACACTAGATATAACCTCTACACTAGATATAATATCTACACTAGATATAATCTCTACACTAGATATAATCTGTACACTAGATATAATCTCTACACTAGATGTAATCTCCACACTAGATATAATCTCTACACTAGATATAACCTCTACACTAGATATAATCGCTACACTAGATATAATCTCTACACTAGATGTAATCTCCACACTAGATATAATCTCTAGACTAGATATAACCTATACACTAGATATAATCTCTACACTAGATATAATCTCTACACTAGATATAATCTCTACACTAGATATAATCTCTACACTAGATATAATCTCTACACTAGATGTAATCTCCACACTAGATATAATCTCTACACTAGATATAACCTCTACACTAGATATAATCTCTACACTAGATATAATCTCTACACTAGATATAATCTCTACACTAGATATAATCTCTACACTAGATATAATCTCAACACTAGATATAATATCTACACTAGATTTAATCTCTACACTAGATAAACCCTCTACACTAGATATAATCTCTACACTAGATATAATCTCCACACTAGATATAATCTCTACACTATATATAATCTCTACACTAGATATAATCTCTACACTAGATATAACCTCTACACTAGATATAATCTCTACACTAGATAAACCCTCTACACTAGATATAATCTCTACACTAGATAAACCCTCTACACTAGATATAATTTCTACACTAGATAAACATTCTAGACTAGATATAATCTCTCCACTAGATATCTCTCCACTAGATATAATCTCTCCACTAGATATAATCTCTACACTAGATATAATATATACACTAGATATAATCTTTACACTAGATATAATATATGCACTAGATATAATCTTTACACTAGATATAATATATACACTAGATATAATCTTTACACTAGATATAATATATACACTAGATATAATCTCTCCACTAGATATAATCTTTACACTAGATATAATATATACACTAGATATAATCTTTACACTAGATATAATATATACACTAGATATAATCTCTACACTAGATATAATATATACACTAGATATAATCTTTACACTAGATATAATATATACACTAGATATAATCTCTCCACTAGATATAATCTTTACACTAGACATAATCTTTACCCTAGATTTACTCTCTACACTAGATATAAACTCTACACTAGATATAATCTCTACACTAGATATAATCTCTACACTAGATATAACCTCTACACTAGATATAACCTCTACACTAGATGTAACCTCTACACTAGATATAACCACTACACTAGATATAATCTCTACATTAGACATAATCTCTACCCTACACGTACTCTCTACACTAGATATAAACTCTACACTAGATATAACCTCTACACTAGATATAATCTCTACACTAAATATAACCTCTACACTAGATATAATCTCTACGCTAGATATAATCTCTACACTAGATATAATCTCTACACTAGATATAATCTCTACACTATATATAATCTCTACACTAGATATAACCTCTACACTAGATGTAACATCTACACTAGATATAATCTCTACATTGGATATAACCTCTACATTGAATATAACCTCTACCCTAGATGTACTCTCTACACTATATATAATCTCTACACTAAATATAACCTCTACACTAGATATAATCTCTACACTAAATATAACCTCTACACTAGATATAATCTCTACGCTAGATATAATCTCTACACTAGATATAATCTCTACACTAGATGTAACCTCTACACTAAATATAACCTCTACACTAGATATAACCTCCATACCAGATACCATCGTAAATGTGTTAACTAACCTTATATCACTGAATGACGCTAGTTAAACCCTGGACATCCCCAGGGTTTAACCTCGCACGCCCACAGGTTATGTCGTAACAAATAAACTACCGATATTGGTTTTACCAGATGTAAATTGCGTAATAAATGTTGATCTTCTGTACATCTTACATATGCGCCTGAGAGAGAGAGAGAGAGAGAGAGAGAGAGAGAGAGAGAGAGAGAGAGAGAGAGAGAGAGAGAGAGAGAGAGAGAGAGAAAGAGAGAGAGAGCGAGAGAGATAAAGTGTAAGAAATAAAGAAAGAAAGAGAATGAGATAAAGAGAGAGAGAGAGATACGGAGAGAGATAGAGAGGAAGAGAGATAGAGAGGGAGAGAAAGAGGTAGACAGAGAGGTAGAGAAGAAGATAGAAAGTGTAAGAAATAGAGAATGAGGAAGAATGTGTGAAAGAGAGAGATAGAGAGGGAGAGAGATAGAAAGGGAGGGAGAGATGGAGAGAGAGAGAGAGAGGGAGAGAGTGGAAGAGAGAGGAGGTGCAGTATAATAATGCACTGAACTGTAATGTATTTACCACCTGCCGTTCACGGATGATCATGTTATTTATATTACCAAGGTGATGGTTATTTTAAACTCTAGTATTGCTGCGTGCTATTTTCCGGGGACTCATTAGACATTTCATTACATGTTCAACGAGTGCATATATTTTAGTGCATGGACGTTTTCTATGCTAAACAGATTAAGAGACCCAGGGTTCCCCCCCCCCCCCCCAACCCCACCCACCCACTCATACGTTATATCGTAATGTGGTTTCGTAGAAGGCAAAGATACAGTTAATGCTGTGTAATTGATGAGAACATTAATTGAACGTTCAATAGCAGTAAACAAAGACCTACAGCTTTGCTCCATTGACTACATGGCGGTAAAACATGTCGACGTGATGAAGACCGTTGCCGATCTACACACTGACAGGATAGAACTGAGAATTGTAACAAGCATACACTGAAAAAAAAAAAAAAAAAACTGCCATAAACATTGATAATGAAGTACGTCAATAACAGCCTGTTAAGAGAGGTGTGCCACAAGGATGTGAAATGTCTCCAGATCATTTATCACTATACAGTGAAACTATTTTCAGAAAATTTAGAAGATATGAGAGGAATCACCATTGGTGACATAACATCAATAAGATTAGATATGCGGATGAAACAGTATTCACTGCAGACAATGAACGGGATCTGCAAAATTGAGTAGATACGGTTATTTTAAACAGTGAATAGCGAGGGTTATAATTAAATTGTAATATATCGGAGATTATGGTCGTCACTAAGAAGAAAGAAATACCACAATATAATATACAGGTAAATGGTAACATTCTCCAACAAGGGAATAGCTACAACTATCTCCGAACAGTTATAATATCTAATGGGAGGTGCCTTGTAGAGACCAGAACAATATTTGCTACGATAAAGGCAGCCGTTTGCAAGATGAAAAAATACTGTCCAATAAAAATATGTTATGTGTAACGAGAAAAAAAGTTGAAGAGCTACATAGACCCTGTACTTTTGTATGGATGTGAAAAGTGGACAATGAGCAGACACGCTGAAAAAAAAAAAAACATCTATTGGCAGTGGAAATGTGGTTTCTGAGTAAAATGCAAAGAATACCATGGACAGCCACAAAAACCAATGTGCAAGTCCGACAAGAAACAAATGAAAACCATAAACTGATTAGAGAAATTAGGACATAGTCACAATTGTTTGGGACGTTATGAGAAATTGGTGACAACTGGCAAGATTGAGGGCAAAAGAACAATAGGAAGGCTGAGAAATAAATATATGGATGGCTTGGCCACCATTGGAGTATGCAAAACCAATATTGGAATGTAGTATCTGCGAAGAGTCATATTAGGATGTAGCCAAATTGTTATTATTGGCAGCATTTACGGATTGTCTGGGATTAGGCTTATATTGATTGTCTGGGATTAGGCTTATATTGGGGATGTTTCCTCCCGCAGGTTTTAGGGATGTCACTGTGAACATAGAATCTGTGGTTTTGTATTGCTGTGAGACGTGGACAATGAGCAGACAATCTGGAAAACATCTAATGGCTGTGAAAATGTGGTGTCTAAGGAAAATGCAAAACATACAATGGATAGACATTAAAACAATGAGCAAGTGCTGCAAGAAGCAAATGAAAACCGTAAACTGATTAGAGAATTTAGACGTAGACAGTTAAAATTGTTAGGGCATGTTATGAGAATAAATAGAGAGTTTCGTGGCAAAAGGCAAGTTAACATCTGGTAACTATCTAGATGATTTGGCCACATGGCATGGTTGAGGCAAGAACACGGAGCTAATCCATGACTCTGGTGATCGTGTGAGATGGCAAAACAAGACCGTCCACGTTTATCGGCATGTCACATGATGATAATGATGATGAATTGAATCAAGAACCGACAACCCAACACTTGAGAAATTCCCCTACGAACTCCGTCCTCATATTCAACAACCAGCGAAGAGTCAAAGTACTAATGGTACCAGCTGCAATCTGTTTATATGTCCATCAGGCCTTTTCTCAAAGTATTGTCGGCCAGATCCTCTGCTCACTCTCTGTCGCATTATTCTCTCCAGACAGTGATGGTGTATATATTCTTCCATACAGTACACATGGTTCTAAGGAGTCCTCGCCACATCTGCCTGGTCATGCACCAATACACCACCCAGCCGTACAGACCCAGACAATCTGACCGCCTGATCGTTTCCCAAAGTTGATCTAGATCGTCCTGTTTTGCCTGTTTTCTTCATCGTGGAAACTCTTCAGAAGCTTTACATTTACAAGCCTCACTTATAAGCTCCATAATTCTTGTGAAAACCCATGTTTCCACTCCACGTATTACCGCGATGATGATTGTATAATCGCTTACATGAAATTGAGTTATATTTGGAAATTCTAATGGTCTAGGGAAAACGTGTTTCTTGACAGCAACTTATCTAAATAGCGAGAATATCTTCGAAGCAAAGACCATTTTCTACACAGCAGGAGATCTTTTTCACAATGTGGATTACTGGCATTCTAACAACACTTTATCTGTGAAACAACATCACCCACATCATCAAATGCCTTGCCGACTCGCGTGGGCGATCATGCTTCTTCAAAACCTTGCGATCTCAGCCGACATGGATCAGTTCATCTGTCGACTCGCTTGCCATGAAACAAAAACTGTCAAGGATTTTCTCTCGCTGTCTTCCTCTTTCTAAACATTCCACAAATTTATCCGGTTTGTTACAACATGTTCTAGTTTGTTTCTTCTCATTATGTGGCCAAAAATAACATTATGACAGTCTCTTTCTGATGTTAGTGATAAGGTACCTTTGCGACACATCCTCCTTCAAAATGTCCAGGTTGCTCATTTCGGTTGTTCATTTCTGTACTGAATTGTAGGTGTTCTTCTATAAAATCAAATTACTAGGGCTTCTAGGCATTTTTTCACCTGATTACAAATTGTCCAGGATTTACAGCCGTATGTTAGAACTGGTTCTATGTAACATGCAAGAATTATTTTTCTAACTTCCAATGCCAAGGCTTTATTGCATAAAATGCTCTTCATTTGACAGAATGAAATTGCTGCTTCTTCTGTTCTGTTCTTTATCTCTGTGATCCTACTTCTATTTGATGTTGTCCACGTGCCTATATATTTCAACTTCCACACTTGTCCCAAAATAACATTATTTACTTTAATTTAACATGTAGACACAATCTGTTTCGTTGATATCAAAACAAGGTCTGTCTTATTCATGCGAAGGCCCATTTTTCACTTGTTACAACCACTGTATCAATCATTTCCTGTAGTTCCTCTGGTTTGTTGCTATCAAGAAGGTCTCATCAGTATCATGTGATTTTCATCATGTGCCATGCCGATAAGCCGGGGGGGGGGGGGGGCGCTATGTTTCGCATCTAACACGATCAATAGAGTCATAGATTAGCTCTGCGTTCTTGTCCCTACCATGTCATGTAGTCAAACCATCCAGATATTTATTTCTCTGCCTTCCCCTTGTTCATTTCCCCTCAATCTTGCCCGTTGTCACCAAGTTCTTCAGTTTATTACTTCTCACAACGTGTCCCAAACATTTGACTGTTCTATCGAGTTCTATGTAGAATAATTTCCGTTGATGTCTGTTGGATTTATTCCTGCAACATGTTCCATTGTTCATCAATAACTTGTATTATCTCAGTTATATTATATCTGTTCTGTACAGTAACATAGTACCTTTCTCTAATTTCTTTGTCTGTTTTAAGTAATGCTAGATCTAACTTGATGTTCTTTGGGGTTTTCTTTATTGTTTCAATTCTTAATCGTATCTTTCCTATTACTGGCACATAGTTGCTTTGTGCGTTTCGCATATAGTTTATGTTTTTCTCCTACTAAACTGCTTCTGAATCTCTTTAGAATCACTATGTATTCAACTTGATTGTGAATATTATCTCCAGAACTTGTCCACATATATAATAGTTGAGGAACGTGTTTGAACCAGATGATACCTAATAACATTTCATGATATCCTGGAAAAGCTATTAATCTGTCACCTACTTCATTCCTATCACCTAGGCCATTGCTGCCAGTCAGTCCATTCACATTTTCGTTGCTACTCATACTTTGTTACTGAAATCCCTGAATATCACTACCATTTCAAACATGTTACATTAGTCCACGGTCATATACATTCGTTATAAAATATTACTATGTCTTCTTCCGTGCTGTCTGCGGTTGGAGTATATAATTACCGGTGAAAAAACAAAACACATTATTCTCAGAAGAAGAAAAAAGTTAGCTGCATATCCTTAACAGGACGTCGCAGTCAACTCCTGCATTTTTTGGTTGTTTGTGATTTCGTGGGATGTTAGCAAGTTGCTAAGAAAGCCCATTTCAGCGGTTTAGGGCAACCCTATTAATTGGCTTGTTGGGTTGCAATGTGGTGCATGCAATCGACAAATGTCATATTTAAAGTGTGTTAAATAGCATGCTTCTATAGTCACTAAAAGCTGAGAAATACAATATGGAGCATTGCTTTCTGAACAACCCTCGTACTGTACAGATGTTTTGTCAATGTGTGTCCTACCCAGGGCCAGCATTTCCGCCTCTTGTATCGTCAAAATGTGGTTAGCTCTCTCCATAAGCTGCACATTAGTTAAGCCTAGTCGCATATACTTTACATGACGTTGCAATCAACCCAAGTATCAGTAGTTTGCCATGGTTTTCTTAACGGTCAACGCCTCACACCATCGAAATTAACGCAATGATGTCCTACTCCAAATCTCCCACAGCTGATTTTGAACGACCTGCGCGCGCGCGAGCACACACACACACACACACACACACACACACACACACACACACACACACACACACATACACACATACACACTCACACACACAAATTGTCCCTTAGTAGTTTCCTGCTATGGGTATGTGATGTGGTAGAGCCATTACATTGTGTAGGCCTGAGGGCAAGACGGAAGAGGTGGTCAGTCTTTCCTTTATTGTGACAATAATAACTCTGTTAAACAGTCACTCATGTGAACAAGACGGAGAGGTGGTCAGTCTTTGCCTCACTGTGACAATAATACTGTTAAACATTCACTTCTGATACTAGATTTAATTTATTGTGCCCTGCACTAGACAATTAACACGATGCAATTCTTGCCTTTTGTATTATTATTTTATTGTGTCTATCTGTTTTACCAATTGCTATCTAAAAACGTGCATGATTCCGCCTTTTGAAATGAGGTTTCATCAAGGGAAGTCACTTATCACTTATTTGATGTGGTCTCACCATCTTTGTCTTTTATTGTGAGATAAAGTCAGGCGGTTTTTGAACTGTACTCCTTCTGCTCTCCCCATCCCCTTTTGTGAGTCATATTTACAAAAGTTCGTTTTAAAAACAAAGGTTAAAAGCGCAAAGTCTGTGAACGTTCCTTGCTAATTTATTTTCTTTCTTTTTGTAGCTACGAGCTGAGAGCGCGTTGATCTAGTTCTGGGAGCTGGGAAACGTACTTTTTTTGTTGTCCTACTTTCTCATTTTCAAACGTTCTAAGTTCAACAGAGGTTACATAACAATGGTCAAGGTCACAACTAGCGCTTCTCGATCCTATTCACGCGTTTAATCATTTTTTTTAATAAAAGCCAACAGCAAGAGCCAGCATGAAATAAGGGACAAAGATAAAGTACAAAGATTAGAAAATCCAATGGCATCGTTGTCCCCACATGTTTTCTTGATTAATGCAGAATGTGAACTCAGCAGATGTTATTTACAAGGAATTTACGGCAGCACTCCTACCAGCGTGTCTTGGAATCATGGGAACAGGTGTTGGACTGAGCTTGAGAGAAGCCGACAGATAGTTGTTTGTTATGGTTTCATGTTGGCAATGTTAGGTAATGGATCTATTTATAGAGATAATGGTTAACGTTTCCGACCAGTCTGTTTATTGCCAAGGACAGCAATGACTTGATAGAAGTCGGCAGATGGTTTTGGTTTCAAGTAGGCAATGTTAGGTAATGTGTCTCTTTATATAGACAATTATTACTGTTCTCGGCTAGTCTGGTCATTGCCAAGGACAGCAATGTCTTGAGAGAAGCCGACAGATAGTTATGCGTTCAAGTTGGCAATTTTAGGTAATCGGTTTCTTTATAGAGAAAATGGGAGTCTCTGTGGCGAAGTGGTAAAGCCGTTTGACTCGTGCTTCGAAGGTCGTGTGTTCGATTCCGGGCCGCGTCCTTCGGTTTACGAGTTAAATGTTTCGGAGACTCCTGTGGGTCGTCGCTAAAAGCTACGGAGTTCGTGCTTTATGCGACGCTTTCCGTGCTGCGGAAAGAGACCGAGCCATATGGGATAATACCCGGTGCAATGAAGTCGACCCTGTCGACTTTTAAGCGACTTTTTATAGACAAAATGGTTACTGTTATCAACTAGTCTGGCTTTGCCATTGACAACAACGGCTTGCCAGAAGCCGTCACATAGTTGATAGTTATGGTTTGAAGTTGGCAATGTTAGGTAATAGATCTATGTATAGAGACAATGGCTATTGTTAATGATCAGACTGGTTATTGCTTGAAGGACAGTAACGAGAGGCTACCTTATTTATAGATACATGGAAAACTTTAGCACAGGTCACACATAACGGCAACAAAATCAGGGCGTGTGACTTCTGTCCCTTCTTCTTCTCCTTCATTTGAAATTAATTATCCATATCTGCAATGTTGTCTCTTGTGTACAATTTACTGTCTTGTTTAGTTCCCTTAATAGTCCATACTGTGTATCTTTCACTGTTGTTTCTCTAGGCCAGAAGGTTTGCTTAGGTATGTCGTATTCTGGTCAACCTTGGAGTATGGGATCTGCTGTCTGCGGACACAATTCTTATGTGCCCATGGCCTTCTTCTGACATGAAGATATTTCGAAAGACTGCTTTAGGGAAAGAAGTTATACACAGCACACGCCACTAGATGATGATACTGATATTGTTGTGAACATTTCAAGAGTGTTAAGCATGTGACATCATAGTGCAGACGAACCCACCGACGTCATATGGACAGTTTAACGATGGCCGACCCACTTTTGACATACACCAAAAAGGAGACTTGCTCTGTGATACGTGTTTTGTTCAGTGAAAAGGTGAAACGTAAAGAAATTATCGAATGAATGTCCGGTATGGTGATACATGCCTGTCAGTCTATCAAGTGTATGAGCGCAGTAAGAATTTTCAAAACGGCGTGACTTCTGTGGCAGACTGTTCACGACCGGGTCACGTATATCGAATAGTGACCCCAGAGAAGCGTTGAAGGCCTCGTAAAATAAAACCACCGATTGACCGTGAATGACATTGCCGCACATCTTGACATCAGTTAAGGCTTAGTACACCTCATCATCCACGATGTTCTTCACTACCGCGAAGTGTCTGTAAGGTTGGTGCAACAGAAATTTACTTAAGCATAGAAACAACGACGCACTGATGTTTGTCAGTAACGTTTGCAGTGCTTCAAAGCAGAAGGCGATAGCTTCCTATCAAGAATTGTTACTGGGGGTTTACTACCACAAACCGAAAACGAATAAAGCGAGCAAGGAATGGCGCCATCCCACCTCACCAAATACAAAGAACTTTTGCACGCAGATATCTGCAGGGAAGGTTATGCTGACTCTCTTTTGGGAAGAAAGAGGCGCCATTTTAGAGCACTCACTTGCCAAGAGGGGAAGCTGTCACCAGTCATACGTACACACAGATATTCGCAGGAATTATCTTCGACCCGCATTCAAATCCACACGCCGTGGACTTCTGAGTAAAGATGTCCGTTTGCAACATGGCTCCACCCCCATACTTCCCGTGCAACGGTTGACATACACTTCCACTTACAGTGTATACCAAATTCCACCGTATTCGCTAGACCCAGCCGCAAGTGATTCCCACCTGTTTGGACAACTTATTGGGGGGAAATACTTTTCGGTCCGATGAAGAGGTACAACAGGTGACGCATAAGCGGTGAAACACGCGACCAAGAGATTTCTTTTCTGCACGAATCTAAGCACTTTATCGGCGCTGGAGGATTTGCTTTGAACGCAGTGGTGACTACATCGAAATAATAATACATGCGTTCTTTACTTTTTCAGTATATATTCAGACACAATAATAATTTTAAAAAAAATGACATTTAAGGTTTTCATTTGAAGCCAGCTCGTAGCTTATAAAACTACCACTCAATATTTATACTTGTGTATCCGGAGAGAGTCATGGAATAGTAATGATTGGACACTCGCCTGTCCGTATGGTGATCACGGATTCGATCTACATCGATGCGGATTTGGATTTTTGAAATTGACCTGGGTTCACAAGCCTAACCAGCCTAAAACAGTACCAAAACTGTTATGAGATTTAAAGTCGGACGCGTGATACTGACAACATGACCCACCCAGTGCCCAATGGTCTATAGAAGTGTGGGTCTAGCACCATGTGACCAATACAACTTAAGGCTTGTGATGGGTTCCTTTATAGTTGTTCCTACACTGATATCTCTTGTGGGTTTTGTTGTTGTTGTTGCACTAGCTCGTTGTATTCTCAAGCGTAGGCCATACAAGCCATCAGGCCAACCACTAGACGTCAGAGGTACTTGTAATTTACGTCCCCAAGTCAAGGACGAGAAGTCAACATTTTAGTCCAACTGACCGTTGTAGAGTTGAACCCGCTACCCCTGCATCAGTACACCGGGTGTTTAAAAACACGAACTTTTATTCATACGCTCAAGCTGATCTAATTTAACATTTGTGTATCTTATTACATTATTGACATCAATCATGCCCCGTTGTCTGACATTTAATTTGGCAAAAAGTTATCCTCAACATCATCATCAGCAGCAGCATCATCATCATCATCAGGTGCCCTGCCCGCTGGCGTGGGTGACCATGCTTCTCCACATCTTGCGATCTCAACGGCATGGATTCATATGTTGACTCCCTTCACGACACAAGACTGTCAAAAATGTTCTTGCGCTGCATTCCTCTATTTATCTTTGCACAAATCTTTACGGTTGTGACATGTTCCAGTTTTTGTCTTGTCATAATGTAGCTAAGAAGTGAAAACTGCCTCTTTCTGATGTTTGTGACAAGTTGTCTTTGCGACATAGTTTCACTCAGAATGGCGGGTTTGTTCATGTTGACCGTCCAAAGAACGTTCAACCTTAAGAGTTATAAGCAAGGGAAACATAAATAAACAAAGGTAGCAGTGGTGTCCACGGGAGACGCCAGTACTCCCCCTATCATAAATTGTAACCTAATTAACGTCTTCTTATCATGTTTCCAGTTGATTCCCTGGCCGAGGGGTTAGCAGCTTTCTCCGTTAATCCCGAATACTCTCGTGGTTGACGTGAGCGCACGAGAATTGAAAGTGGTTCGAGTCGCACCAGTGACTTATGAGAGTATGGAGCCGGTCGCTCAGAAAGTCGTGGCGTGCTGATGAGCGCAGTCTTGCCTAGGAATCAACATACAGCTGAAAGATGCTGGTGTTGACCGCAATATCCTTAAACAGGGATGGAAACGCGGGGAAAAAAAAATTATCATGTTTCCAAATATTTGCAATTCATCGCTATGCTACACATCACTTCAAAATGTGTCTACATCACTGGAAGAAATATGCGTCATTTTGCTAGTGTATCGCCGTGACGTTTTGATGGATTCGCACAAGGAACTGGTTTTCTTTTTCCCTGTTACGGTAGAATAACAACAGATCGTTAAGCAAGTGCATGAGTATTCTGTCTGAGTCACAGACCAGCCGCTCTGAAAGATCTACAGCTTGCCGTGTGTGACATGATTTTCTTCGGCACAGTGCCAGAGATCATATATATATATAATAATTATTTGCATTTAGTGCTTTCACGTGAGAAATGACTATACGGGTATTAACTTGCAAGTTAATACCCGTATAGTCATTTCTCACGTGAAAGCACTAAATGCAAATAATTATTATATATATATATGATCTCTGGCACTGTGCCGAAGAAAATCATGTCACACACGGCAAGCTGTAGATCTTTCAGAGCGGCTGGTCTGTGACTCAGACAGAATACTCATGCTACAAAAAGAACAGAAGAATTTATTTAAGATACAATAGACACCAGAAAAAGAAACAATAATTGACTGTTGGAGTCTTGAAGCTAAGGCATCTGTCTGCCCGTGAATCGAAATGTGCTGTGATCGTTACCATATGGAATAAAATGTTAACTAAAACACCCAGGATGCCCACCCCACGTCTTGTGTTCTCTGGGTTGTGAATCGAACTCCTGCCTGTCTCGTTCGAGGACACAACATAGGATGAGCCATGTACATTGCGTATGTTACCCATTATCCGATGGTTAAATATTGTAACGCGCAGACTAAACAGGCCACTGTAGTGCCTATATTTCAACACTTATAGTCTGTTTACTGTTGTCTGCCCAAATATAAAATTCCGTATCTCAGTAACCAACTGAGGGAAAATTATGAAATTTAGCATATAACCTTATCATTATGTCCACCAACAAAAACATATTTGTTCTGGAGATGGTACAGCAGATTTCAATGTTTGTTTTTTTTGCGGTATATAATTTACTGGTCAAAGATTAAGTCCATAATTTAAATGTATTACACCTTCACCCAGTCACATCCGCACTTTTTAAAAAATTATCTCGTGGTTCACGTTATGGCACCAACGGCGCGCAGTTAAATGGGATTGTTCAGATGTGTCGTCAACGTGGGTTCTTTAATGAAAAGTGATTATATAAATAAATATATAAGTAAATCTTACAATTAATATAATATTAATATGTAATATTTGAGTGATTGAATATTGTTCAATGGGATTGAATGTGAAATTGTGTACACTTCAAAGCATCGCTATGAAGTTGTACACATATGTTTGTCAAGAAGCTGATCGCAGGAAACTGTTTCACACTGTTACAAATCCCGAAAAAAAGAACAGTGCATGCATTGGGTTTGAGTAAACGGTCATTTCGTCGATGGGTGTAAGAATCTGGAATGAAAGCAACACGCGATAAGCAAACGGTAGGTAGAAAGGCGATTGTAGACAGCTTTGACAAGGATGTCATAAAGCGAGCTGTTATAGAAAATCTCTCCGCAGCAAAATGTATTGAAAGCTTTACTGTGGGAGGGGGTTGGCAGCGGGGTCTGAGTACAACCACTGTCACTCAACAGAAAACTAGAACAAAATTCCATGACAATGAAACAGACAACTTCATCAACTGGAAGCATTAACCTTGGGGGAAATAGCTGTGGGGATTTGTCTCAGTGGGAATGAGGGAAAAGTTGCAGACTGTTTCTGGGAATGGCTGTATATAGGGCAGTCCACATCCCTGCATCAGTTCTGTACATTGAAGCTTAATGCAGGTAAACGAATATGGCATCATCGTCAATGAAAGACCCGAAGGGAATGTCGTGAATTTGAAACTGGCTACAGCTTTTCTTGCACGTAGTAACGTTGCATGCAACTATTGCAAAAACAAAGATAATGCATACAGATAAAACCACTATTGAGAAAGAAATATATGTTAATGAGGAAAAATTGGAGGTGGTGGAAAATTTTGAATATCTTGGGTCATTGATTACCAACAACGGTGACACAATGACAGAAATTAAACGACGACTATCAATTGCTCTTCAGAGACTAAACCAACTGAATAAATTATGGAATGGGACAGACAGAACTACAAAAATTCGATTTTTAAGAGCGTGCATCTTTCCCATTGCAACATACGCCTGTGAGACCTGGACACTTACTAAACAAGCTGAACAGCGCATAAATGACGTTGAATGTAAATGTTATAGACGAGTTCTAAGAATATCTTGGGTAAAGAAAAGAACAAGTGCATCAATACTTCAAGAGCTGAATATTGAAGAAGGTTGGCTATTAAAAACGATAAAACAAAGAAAACTGAAATATTTTGGTCACTTGAAACGTCACGAAAGTTTGGAGAGAACAATAATGGAGGGGTATATGCCAGAGAAGAGAGGAAGAGGAAGGCCAACGAGAAGATGGGTGCAGGATGTGGCGGATGATCTCCAGATGGGTGTATCGGACGCGGGACATCTTGCTTATGATCGAGAGGTTTTCCGGAAGGTTGTTATGGGAGCGAGGTTCTGGAAACGATATGCTACTGAATGAATGAATGAATGAGTAACGTGGAAGGGAAGACAGGATGTGAGTGCAACCACCTTCCGTCAACCTAGTCGACGGTAATGTTATAACTATAAAACTAATAAATGTTGTTATTGGACGCAATACAATGGAAGATGCAAATGGTCTCTGTTGCAAAAGCGGCAGATGTTATAGATTATTTCCCGATATCTCTATACGTCGCAGTCTGGACACCTTCAGTTCTTTCCATAGAAGCTTAATATAGGTCAACACATATGCAGCACCAAATAGTGTCCACCAAAGACTCGAACACAACGTCATGAACATAAACCTGGCTACCGCTTTTCTTGGACGCATGAACGTTAGGACAGGGGGACGCCTGAGTGCGAACGAGGATGACTATAAGGATTAAACACAGAACCCTAAAACAATATGTTGCACGATGAATTGCCAGGCATATTTCGCTGTATCTCGTTAGGTGCATAATGCAGTTATATATCGTATGAAGTGAATAAATGAATTATACTTAAGCTGAAGCAATTAAAACACATAGTTACAGGTATTGTTCCAATATGTTTTATTTGTTTTCGTTAAATAATATTCATTTATTCACTTCATATGATATACAACTCTGCAGTATGCACTTGAGAAGTTGCAGCGAAATATGCCAGGCAATAAATCGTGCAACATATTGTTTGCGGCTGCTGTGTCCAAATTCACTAAAAGATCATAAAGGATGACTTCACCCTGTTTGTGTGGTAATCCACACACCTGCGTCAGGTCTCTTCAACCAGGCATAATTGAGGTAAACACACGAGTTTCAAACGACCACCTTCCACCAGACACTCCATGGTTGATGTCATGGACTTCAGCCTTGATCTGCTTATATTGGAAGCATCACTCTCTCAAAACAGTTTCCCAAATTTACGGAGCAACAGGTGATATTCTTTCACCCACTTAGTGAAACTACCATCGCATGCGATGAGCTACTCGTCATCTGATCGGGCTCGTGACAGTATCAGCTTCCTATTAACTACAGTCATAGGTGGAAATGAGTTAAGACTAACATAGGCTGGTAGAACAGTAGAGTGGTAGTCACTCACTACAACCGGCAAGACAGAAACAGTAAGAGTTAACAACAGAACAAAGACATAAGTTAGTAACACTCAAGAAGCTCACCGGTTGACTGGAAACGTAGGGGTCACCGGTAACGACCTGAGCTAGAAGTTTAGCTTAACTCGGCATTCGGAGCGCGGTCAGCTTAAAGAGCAGACACACACACACATACCTCAGTTGATAGTTTCATACAAGTTTTCTACGCAGTTAATAAAGAGTTTACAACATCAAAACTGAAGTAAAGTTTAGATAACGATTAGCTCAACCCGAAGTCAGCGTAGAACCGTAAGTCTTTTCCCAGGCGGGGTAAAAACAATCCAAATTCACCAGCAGCATCGATTTACGACGAGACGTGACTACCGCACCAGCACCAGTTTATAAACACAGATCACTGATTACCCCTGAACGGACAGTCATTAGTTGGACAACGTACGAGAGTCAGCACAGAGAGTGCGAGGATTGCTTGCCTGGCTAATGGGGGACGGGAATGGTGTACGTCGTGAAATAAAAATATGTTGAGCTGCCGATGTGCGTTCTGTTCACTCTGTTGAGAGCATCGGTGAGCCAGAGCGAGTGCACGAACCAAGTGTTGTCACAGTGAAGGTGTCTGTCATAACATACAACCTAGACGACAATAGCTTATTACTTACAAGCCCAGCAACATCCCAACAACATCATGGCGACTATGCTAATGGCTTTCCTTGGAAGCACTAACTTGGGGGTTTAAACTGCAATCAATGTTATTCCGGCAAAACCACAGCGGTAATGTCATGACACTGAAGATAACTACTATTTTTATGGGAAGCTTGAATGTGAGGAATCTGAGCAATAAGCAGATAGAAGATGTTCGCCTCGAATCCGGTTTTTTTATGGTTTATGTGACCCAATGTCGAGACAGTCTCTAAAAAGCGGCTGAACTAAATGTTACTACACGTTATGCATTGAGGCTGATTAGTGGCAAAGTATGCTACAAAATCGTGACTCTATGATGTTTAGAAAAAAAAAAATGGACAATATAAATATTGTCGATGTGTACATTTCAGGCACAGATGTGCAGAGACGAAGACTCCTTAAAACTCGACGTTTCAGCAAATTTAAGGAGGAAGGAGCGCTGCAGGTTGGCCTGGAATACTCTCAAGTAGGGCGACATGTGATACACTGGTTCCGCAGACTAGACCCATCCTATGGTCTGGCTCCAGTTAGCGAGTGTCTACGTGGCTTGACATATTAGCATTAGACCCACCCTGGCTCCATCGTTAAATAAATCTTATCTAGCAATAACATCTGGTTTACACTCCTGCTCCATGTCTTCCTTCCGTGACGTTTTACATATATTTCACCAACATGCAGTTTTCTTTGGTTTAAATTACTCGTAGATACAGTGTGCAGATTGCTGATCACAGTGTTTCTCACACTAACGCGTTCCTGTTCATTTGAACACCATATCCTCTTTCATTAATAGTTTCAGTGCAAAACAAAAAATCGGTTTCGGCCAAACAAAAGTGGACGGCGAAATATGGGAAGTAGGATGTGTCACAGTTGTGACTTAAATGTTGTTAATATGGTAGAAGATATGTTGTATTATAATATCCATTCATTAATTCAGTCGCATGTCCTTTGCAGAACCTCGCTCCCATAACAATCATCCGGGAAACCTCTTGGTCATAAGCAAGATGACCCGCGTCCGATACACCTATCTGGAGATAATCTGCCACATCCTGCACTCATCTTCTCTTTGGCCTGCCTATTCCTCTCTTCACGGGCATACATCCCTCCATTATTGTTCTCTCAAAAACTTTCATGAAGTTTCAAGTGACCAAAATATTTCAATTTACATTGTTTTATCGCCTTTAGTAGCCAACCTTCTTCAATATTCAGATCTTGTTGTATGGATGCATTTGTTATTTTCCGTATCCAAGTTATTATTAGAACCCGTCTATAACATTTTTATTCCAAGGCATTTATGTAGGAGCTGTTCAGGTTATTTAATAAGTGCCCAGGTCTCGTAGACGTATGCTGCAATGGGAAATGTTGCAGTTATAATATATAATGTATAATTATATACCAAATTAAAGGGGATTGCGTAGGGAAAAGTAATGTATTTATATTTTAATAATGGTTTAATGTATAAGCCCATGGCAATTAAGGTAAATTTGAATAAAATGACTAATCAGCCTATGGTACTTTTTCAGTTAAATATGACATTTAAATTAATTTTTCCCACTGACATGGTCTCCCAGGTCGACTCAACTTAATATGTACCAGTATCTTTCCTGTGCAGTAAAGGCGTACGGCGGGATATTGACCATATCCCTAATTGAGTCACGATGGTTTAAACACATGGCGACAGCACCATATACCCACAACGGTCAAAGCGTGAAGAGGGGTTCTTCACTGCTTACCAACAGACCTGAAGTAAACTGCCCATTTTGGTGTTCTTCTGCGAGTAAAACCATTTTTAAACAACCTGCCGATTCAGCATATCTGTCCCTTAAGAATTATTGCGAAGTTTCCCCGTAATAAGCAATATTGTCCAAACAAACTACCGACGTGGCGTTTCTCTCCCTTATAAGAAACATTGTCTAAACAGCCCACCGACGTGGCGTTTCTCCCCTTTACGAAACATTGTCTAAACAACCCACCGACGTGGCTTTTCTCCCCCATAAGAAACATTGTCTAAACAACCTACCGACGTGGTGTATCAACACCATAAGAAACATTGTCTAAACAACCTACCGACGTGGTGTATCAACACCATAAGAAACATTGTCTAAACAACCTACCGACGTGGTGTTTCAATAACTTAGGAAACATTGTTGAAACAAAATGCCGACTTGGCGTTTCTCTCCGAATCATTTTTCATTTTTCACCATGTGTTTGTGTGTGTGTGAGAGTGTGAAAGTGGGTGACTGAGTAAGAGATGATGTAAGAGAGCGAGTGTGTGTGTGTGTGTGTGTGTGTGTTTGTATGTGTGAGAGAGTGTGAAAGTGGGTGAGTGAGTAATAGAGGATGTAAGTCAGTGAGTGAGAGAGTAAGTATGAGACAAAGAGAGCGAGAGAGTGTGTATGTGTGTGTGAGAGAGTAAGAGATAGTGAGAGCGAGAGAGAGAGAGAGAGAGAGAGAGAGAGAGAGAGAGAGAGAGAGAGAGAGAGCACTGCGTATTTCATCATGTTTATGTCAATTCCAGGAATTATATTCTTTATTGAGTTGCATAACCTCTTCTTCGTTAGATAGTGAGTGAGAGAGAGAGAGAGAGAGAGAGAGAGAGAGAGAGAGAGAGAGAGAGAGAGAGAGAGAGAGAGAGAGAGAGAGAGAGAGAGAGAGAGAGCACTGCGTATTTCATCATGTTTATGTCAATTCCAGGAATTATATTCTTTATTGAGTTGCATAACCTTTTCTTCGTTACACAATGCATAACATATTGTTTTCATTTTCACAATATTTCCATTGGGGAGGGATGTATGTGTGTGTGTGTGTGTGTGTGTGTGTGTGTGTGTGTGTTATTCTGTGTGTGTGTGTGTGTGTGTGGATGGGTGGGGAGATGTGGGTAGGTGGGGAGATATGTGGGGGATGTGTGTGGAAGGTGGAGGGAATGTGCGGGTGGGTGAGGATGTGTGTGTGGACAAGGGACGTGTAGGTGGGTGATGTGTTTTGGGTGGGGACCTGTAGGTGGGGGTATGTTTTTTGGGGTGGGTAGGTGGGTGGGTGTGTTTGGGTGTTGGTTGGTGTTGGTGGGTAATGGGATTTGTGGGTGTTGGTGGGTGGGCATGTGTGTGTGGATGTGTGGGTGGGTGTGTGTAGGTGTGTGTAGGTGGCATGGGGATGGGTGTGGGAGTGGAAAAATGTGTGTGGGCGGCGATATGTGTTGGGGTTATATGTGGGTGGTGGGGTGTGTGTGGGTGGGAGGTGTGTTTGGCTGGGTGGTTGGGAGTGTGTGGGTGTGTAGTGGATTATATGTGGGTGGGTGAGTGTTGGTGGATGGAGGATGTGTGTGTGTGCTGGGAGATGAGACAACGAGAGAGTTAGTGTGTGTGATAGAAAATAAAGAAGAAAGAGAGTTGAGCGCTTGTAAGTTATGTGACGTGTTTGTCCATGTTTTTTGCCCCTGTATATTTATCATTCATATTATCAGTTTTGCCGCCACTTGATTTTATAACATATACTGACAAAAATGTGTGCACTGCTATTTCCATCATGTTTATGTCAATTTTAGGAATCAACCTATTGAATCGCATCACTGTTTTTTTTTCGTTACACAATGTATTTGCATACGTTGTTCTCCATTTTTTAAAAACATATTTGTGAGAATGCTCACGATAATCGTCAGTGTATATGTGTGTGTAAAGTGTGGGAGTTTGTTCACATTCACTTCAGTGATTATGTGAGGCATCATGTATGTGTCTAGATGTGAGGATAGTGTTTGGGTTGGGGGATGGGTTTGCGGGTGGGGGTTTGTGTATTGGGGATGTGTGTGGGTAGGTTTGGATATGTGTGTTGGTGGGGGAGGTGTGGGTGGGTGGTGAAATGTGTGAGTGGGTGGGAGAATATGTGTGTGAATGTGTGATGTGTCTGGGTGGGGATGTGTGTGGGTCGGTGGGGGATGTGTGTGTGGGTGAGGGATGTGTGGGTGGGTATTGGTGCGTGGGGGTGTATGGATGTGTGGGTGGGGGTATGTGGATGGATGTGTGGGGATGTATGTAAGGGGTGTGGGGATGTGTGTATGGGTTGGGGGATGTGTGTGGCTGATGTGTATATGGACGGGGGAGGTGAGTGTGGGTGGGGGATGTATGTATGGGTGGGTGTGTGTGCGAGTGGGGAATGTGTGGGTGGGGAGTGTATGTGTGGATTGGGGGGTGTGGGGATGTGTGTGTGGGTGGAACATGTTGTGGGAGTATGGGAGAAGTGTGTGTAAGTGGGGGATGTATGTGAGTGTGTGGGTTGTGTGTGCGTGGGGATATTGTGTGGGTGGGGAGATGTGTGCGCTTGGGGAATGTGTGTGTGTGGTCGGGTGTGTGTGAGCGGATGGGTAGGGAGGTGCGGGTGAGTGAGGGATGTGTGGGTTTTAGGGGGATGTATTGGTGGGTGCCGAGATGAGTGGGTGGGTGGGGAGGTGTGTGAGTGGGTGGAGGGATGTGTGTGTGTGGATGGGGCCTGTGTCGGTGGGGAATATGTGGGTGTGTGAGGGATGTTTGGGAGGAGGATGTGTGTTTCGGTTGGTGTGTTTGTGTGGGTATTGGTGGATAATGGTATATGTGGGTGTTGATGGGTGGGGAATGTGTGGGTGTTGGTAGGTGGATGATGTGTTGGTGGGTGTGTTGGGGCGTGTGTAGGGGGTTTGGGGGATGTGTGTATGCGTGGGGGAATGTGTGTGGCTGGGGGAATGTGTGTGGCTGGGGGATGTGTGTGTGGTTGTGGGATGTATTTGTGGTTGGTGGGGTGTGTTTACGGATGTGAAATGTGTGGGTTGGTGGGAAAATGTGTGTATGGAGATGTGTGTGTGTGTGTGAATGAGAAGATGTGTGGGTACGTGCATGTGGGTGAGGGATGGGTGTGTGGGTTGATGCGGGATGTTTGTGTGGGAGGGGTATGTGTGTGTGGTTGGGTGGGTGGAGCATGTGTGTGTGGGTGAGTGTGTGTGGGTTGGGGTATGAGTGAGTGGTTGGGGAGATTAGGTGCATGGGGATGTGGGTGAGGGATATGTGTGTGGGTGTGTGCGAGATGCCTGGGTCTTTGGGGGGTGTGTGTGTGGGTGGAGGGATGTGTGATTGTGATTTTTTTCCTATGTGAAGTTATCATGCACTGTTGATGAACGAAAGATGAGTGATTGGAAGGGCCGAATGTAAGACGGGCCTACATGCTCAATTTGTAACCCTTTTAAAATAAAGTTCAATTCAATTCAATTTTTTTAACAAATTGCCGACGTAGCGTTTCTCCTTCTTAAATGCATTGTTTAAACAACATGCTGGCGCGGCGTTTCTCCGCCATAAGAAACCTTGTAAAGCAAACTCGCGACCTGGCGTTTCTCAGCCTTAAGAAACATTGGTTAAACAAACTGCTGAAGTGGCGTTTCTTGCTTCAGAAAAATACATAATAACTATAATCCATGCCGGGGACTAGGGATGGAGTTATACCGCTTCATAGCACAAAGCCTGGGCTGAATTGTAGAGACCATGCAGCATGATTCATCTCTCGGCCTGCTTAGTTTACTCCAAAGGAAAGGTAACAACAATACACCTGGACCAACACAAGCTGCAGAAGCTGCCGGATCAGCAAAGCAATGCTCTAACTGTTCGATTGTTGGAGCTGCGATCTCAGACCAGTTACCGCCTAACTAATGATAACATGGTTAATAAAGTGCAGGCTACGAAAGGATGAAACGGGCACTGGTGAATAACTTCAGAAGTATAGTCCCTGAATCTCATTGAATACGGTGATGTTGCTAACCAATTCAGTCCCGCTATTTCGACCGTGCAACAGGTTTAGAGCCGCTGTCACGCTGTTGGCCACTCTATTTCGACTCTGAAAATATGTGGTCATGCTACTGTACATTGTAGGCTCTGAAATACCTGTCGCTGCACTGGTGCCCACTCTATTTCGGATTTGAAAGAGCTGTCGACATGAAGTTGCTGTCTCTAATTTGGCTCTGGAAGAGATGTCTTAATGCTGTTGGCCGCTCTATTTCGGCACTGAAATAACTGTCTGTCACACGTTTCTCTTGATGATAATATCACGAAGTTCTTACGATGATACTGTTCATGATATTGATGATAAGTTTTGTGTGATGGTCGTTGTCTAGGTAACGATGTTCATGGTGTGTCAATGGAGATATCTGTCTTGCAATGTAACTCACCCCCGCAGTGCATATTCACCAGGCATTAAACAAGATTCCGTTGGCGCACATAATCCTTTATTACAAAAATAAGACGGACAAACGGAACAGGTTTATACATCCAGAAACATAACGTAATCCATAGAATATGAATATCCTCCTCACAATTTAACCAGCACACATCAATGCCTTCTCACGGCTGGCCTCTAATCTCAGTCCACAAGACAGGTAATCCAGCTACAATCCTCGGCTGGGTCTCACACAATACCACCCACACATTGGGTTGGAGCCACAGCTCAACTATATAACCCACTCTGGGTTTTGGCCCACACTCAATACAGAACCCACTCTCGGTTCAGGCCTGTCTTCACAACTAGAAGAACAACACACCGCGGAGCTCTCTCTTAAACGACCTGACCCGCAGTCGGTCTCTTCTCTGACTGACTTTTCAGTCGCCTGACTTCACACAACACACAACTCTCCCTCGACCCATCCCCCCCCCCTGGGGATTTCCACTCATATCCGCCCCATTATTTCTGAGGGTTGATTGTTTTCCTCGTAGCCAGATCAGTCAATTTACTGTCTCCCCCTCTCATCTCCATTCTTCCTCCTGCCCGGTCACTCAACTCAATGTCAGTGACCCAGGCTTATGTCATTACCCCCCTCTTAAAAGAAAACTTCGTTTTCAAACATTGGGAGACTAAAACTTACTAAATATGTGACCCAGACATATAGCCTGGGTAGCCCTAAGTATGGCTGCACCTTACTCTAGCTACCACACTACATAATACATCAAATGCTCATAGTACACTCCTATATTCATCACACATAAATACAACCATCTATCTTGTGTATCAATGCATGAACTAATACATCACATCATAATAATAATACATCATAGAAAATCATTATACTTATGTACCCACAGGTCTCTTACTACTTCACGACCCCACAATACTATTTGTGTACCGACCCTATATCAGGTGGTTCTGTTCTTGCATTAACCCACCTCTGATTCCTGTCGATGCTGTGTCTACCTTTCATGTACCCATGACTCATGGTACCTCTACAATTACAACATCTGTTTGCTATCCCTAGCCCTGGGTCAGTAATGTCGCGAAAACTCTTTTGACCTGACTCAACTTTCCTATCTGCATATTGCACCGTTACACTTGAGTCTCTGTTTAGTCTGAGCTCTTTATTCAATCTTGGCCCATATACCTGGCACCTTGCTTTCTGCTGCATATGCCTTTTGCCTATGTGCCCTGCACATGCACTATCCTGAGCTGTTCTAGTATATCGGTCTCTCTGTGCTACAGGTACTGCTTCTTGCCCACGTGCAGTTCTGCTATCTGAAAACCTGCGAGTGAGAACATTGTTCTTCCTCTCGAAGCACCCTCTACCTTTCTTTGACTGCCTATGTTCTACTCTCCTACACCCTTGGGAACATTTGTTCAGAGTAGTATCTTGTCTCTGGGAGTCACTAGCACTATATTTGGGATCCATTCTCATCTGCTCAGCTGTACTATCCTTGTCCTGAGTTCCTGTGTCTACTTCAAGTGCCTCTTCTACCTCAGCTATACTCTCTAATTTAGGTTCTCTTGTGGTAACTACCTCGTTACTGCTTACACTATATTTTCGGTCCCAATAAACTACTTCCTCTTCTGTACAATCTTTCACTCCTATAACATTTCCTATGATCAAATCAGCCACTGGTGAGTCCAGAACACACGCTGTCACTCTTCCAGTGATATATGGTGTTTTTACTGTTATTATGGCTACTGGGTAGAACTCTACTGTGCCGTTGAATGTTATGCATCTAATCTTTTTCCCTGTATACTCCGAGGGATCTATTAAACTTCTCCTCACTCCGATAGACGTACATCCGGAATCCCTAATTGTTAACGCTGGTCTATCATTGACAAATCCCTGATGCAGCTTCAGACTTCCTCCTTCATGCACCGCTGATCCTGCTTTTACTGTATGACCACATATTAGGACTGGCTGACTGTCTTTTTCAAAAAGAGGTTTGCACCCACTACAATCTTCATTGTTCAGCGTCTCAATTACTTGCGCTGCATTTGAGTGCTCTGTTTCTCTCATCCTACATTGATGGCTGATATGCCCATTCTTTCCACATTTGAAACAAGTAATCTCCCTTTTAGTGTTGTTCGTTGGTCCATCTGCTGGTTGTGCATCACACTCTGCTGCCCTGTGTCTCCAGCTCCCACAATTCCAACATCCGGCATAATTTGGACGTCTCTGGAAGTTCCCTCTTCTATATGGGTACCGTCCTACTCTACCAACATTGTTTCCTCGGAAACCATTGTCTTGAAGTTCTTGCTGCTCACCTTTCTGTGCCGAATCCACGCTTTTCGCCCTTGGTCTGATGACTGGATTCTGGTCCTGTTTAGTGTACGCTGCACAGACTATTTCCTCACTCATTAGTTTCCCAATAGATACGTTAGGATGTGCAGTCATATAGTTTTGCCCTAACTGAGACATTGTGTCTATGTCCTTTGGCTTCCGTTCCTCAAAGAACGCCACTAAATTAGAATTGCATGCAGATACAACCTTGTCTCTTAACATTAGATCTACTAATTTATTAAAATCTTTCCCTATTTCTGCAAGCTCCATCCATTTGTTAAATGCATTCTTTACAGTGTTAACAAAGTCTGTGAAATCTTGATTTGTCTCTGGCACTAAATGTCTAAACTTTGTCCTATATCCATGCTCAGTGAGTTGGAACTTAGTCAGCAAACGTTGACGTAAGATAGTGTAGTTGTTCCTTTCTTCTACAGGTAAATTGAACATGGTGTCTAGTGCCTTGCCCGTAAGCAGCTCTCCTAGTCTAATAGCATACTGTTCTTCGGGGATGCCTAACACTTTCGCACTTGCTTGAAATCTGTCCAAATAAGATTCAAGGTTGTCTCGGTCCGTAAAGTATGGTAGTTTTAATCTCTGTGACGACTGCGACGTTCTTCTGCTTTCCTCACTTTGACCTTTCGAAGATAGTTCTAGTTTTCTTAACTCGATTTCAGCTAGTTTTACTTGTGTCTCTTCCTGTAGACGCTTGTTTTCTATTTCAGCTAATTTTACTTGTGTCTCTTCCTGTAGACGCTTGTTTTCTATTTCAGCTAATTTTACTTGTGTCGCTTCCTGTAGACGCTTGTTTTCTATTTCAGCTAGTTTTACTTCCTGTAGACGTTTGTCCTCGAGTTCTGCCTGTCTCTGTTCTCTTTCGGCTTGTCTCTGGTCTCTTTCAATCTGTTGTTGTTCTTTTGCTTCGGCATACTCTTGTAACTCTTTACCTTTCAGGCCTATTCTTTCACCTGCTTCAATATAATCCATTAAAGTAGGCATCTTGTACTTGTGGACACGTTGCTGTGAATCAGCCAACTATAAATGTACAGACTCTGCTGTTAGTCTTTGTGTCACTTGCCTAAGTACACCCGCACTCACTGTGTACGTAAATCCGTAGTGCTACAATATCACTCTGTACTCACCCAGTCACTCTATTAGCTACTAGGTAGTGAGGTAGGGAAGTATCACCTATACTCCCTTATATCTATATATCTATGACCAAAAGTTCATAAAGTCCCTGGAAATATTGTTAAACATACATATCAATACATATACAAACAAATGGATGATAATACTAAGTGATGACTATCCAACGCTAGACTTCACAAGCTGAGTACACGGAGACGATGATGACACAGAAATAAACCACAGTAACAACCACAAGCTTGTGTAGAGACATCCACAGTGCGCGTAAAATAAAAATATAAATTGACCAAGACCACTAGACAGCAGAAATGACGAAAGATCACAATAAAAACATATATCCGAACACAACAAATATTATATGTAAATATAACGAAAAGAAAGAGAGAAAGAAAAAGAATATATACTGAAAATATACACAGATCTGACGTCAGACAACTCGGCTCTAGATATTGGTTAAGACTATTTCAATGCCCCTGCACGATACGTCAACTCATTAACGTTTTTCTTACAAAAATATCGTAAGCACCAGAAAGACAAATAAATTATTGTGCTGTATCCCGACTCTCGAGAAACACCCCAACAAATCCCCTACTCTTGACAAACACTGGACCACATACAAATAATTGCGTAACACCCGACAACAATAAATATGACGATGGGAGCAAAACAATAAAAAATAATAATGTGTAACTGGTTGGCCGACAAATATGGGCCTATTAATCCGTCGCCAAAAGTTCTTTTTATTCAGTCACCAAAGTTTTTGTTCGTTTTAATAGTTATTCTCCCTCGGCTGGAAATGTCTACGACGCTGGATTTCAAAGCGACTTGTTGTTTTGTTGAATGGTTCCTGAATTCACGTGGTGATCAAAAGTTCCAACTGTCGACAAAAGTTGAAGATGATAGTGATATCCACCCTGTTCTGTCTTGACACAGTCCGTAACGTTATTGTACTTTCTCTGTACGTGGTAATAATCCAAAGTGTTCTTTCGATATGTTGTTACTCTCGTTGCGGAGATGGCGCTTCGCTGTATCATTAATGTTATGGATTTTCGTTACCCGACAAGATTCACCAAAAAGAAAAGGAGAATGGCAGGCAATGTTCAGCGCTTTAAATTTGGGTATATAAATCCTTATCGGCAAAGAAGTACAACCATGGTTGCGATGACGATAAGTTAAAACTGTTTGCTCATAACAGAATAATGATGACAAAGGCTTGAACAAAGACGAAACATCAAGTCTGGCTTTCTTTCAAAACAACCTTGTTTATCCCGATCTCCTGTGGAAATTCCCAGTAACTTTCCACTGCTGCCCTAGCACGGCTGTGGTGGGGGTTAACGTAACTTTCCCCTCGTACCTGGACGCTGGTGTACCCACCCGTCCTATTTACTGCGTCGAAAAATCTTGACCAGTCAACTTGCAACAACACAGTGCGCTTGCCTCCAGCACACACACACACCATATGTTGAGACGAAATTGCTCGCTGTCTCCAATCTTTGGTTCAATCCTGTCAAACACACACACTAGGACTGACCACACTTGTTGCAAACACCGTTTTGTCCCCGCGACATTTTCTCTGTGCTGTCCGTGACTACACACCCCTGCTACTGCAATCGACTCTCCCGGTCGATTTGTCCTGCGTTAATTCTTTGGCGTCCCCGCCTCGTCTGTTTATGCGTGCTGACCGCCGTTAATTTACCTGTAGTGGACTTGACGTGAACTGACTGCTCGCCTGTGACCTCCGCCGCGTACCCTCCCCGCGCGCTGACAGTTATTTCACGATGTGGCGTCTTACACACACACACGCTGGATATTCCCACTCCCTTCTGGATTAATCCCGTCTGTCTGTGTGAATTATCTGGCGCACACACCGAAGAGTTCACATTAACCTCTTGAATCAACGATGTCTGGCTTGATGGAACGTAGTCACAGATAATAACTCCTCTCTCAGCGAAGAGCCCACAAATATCTCAGAATGACAACACTGTCTATAATGCAATGGGTTTCTCAATATATCCCCGTCGTTCTTGCCAGGACAGTCCCCAGATGTCACACGTTTCTCTTGATGATAATATCACGAAGTTCTTACGATGATACTGTTCATGATATTGATGATAAGTTTTGTGTGATGGTCGTTGTCTAGGTAACGATGTTCATGGTGTGTCAATGGAGATATCTGTCTTGCAATGTAACTCACCCCCGCAGTGCATATTCACCAGGCATTCAACAAGATTCCGTTGGCGCACATAATCCTTTATTACAAAAATAAGACGGACAAACGGAACAGGTTTATACATCCAGAAACATAACGTAATCCATAGAATATGAATATCCTCCTCACAATTTAACCAGCACACATCAATGCCTTCTCACGGCTGGCCTCTAATCTCAATCCACAAGACAGGTAATCCAGCTACAATCCTCGGCTGGAGTCTCACACAATACAACCCACACATTGGGTTGGAGCCACATGCTCAACTATATAACCCACTCTGGGTTTTGGCCCTACACTCAATACAGAACCCACTCTCGGTTCAGGCCTGTCTTCACAACTAGAAGAACAACACACCGCGGAGCTCTCTCTTAAACGACCTGACCCGCAGTCGGTCTCTTCTCTGACTGACTTTTCAGTCGCCTGACTTCACACAACACACAACTCTCCCTCGACCCATCCCCCCCCCCCCCTGGGGATTTCCACTCATATCCGCCCCATTATTTCTGAGGGTTGATTGTTTTCCTCGTAGCCAGATCAGTCAATTTACTGTCTCCCCCTCTCATCTCCATTCTTCCTCCTGCCCGGTCACTCAACTCAATGTCAGTGACCCAGGCTTATGTCACTGTCATTACACTGTTGGTCACACATTTTCAACGTTGACAGAGCTGTCGTCAAGATGTTGACCACTCTGTTAGGGTTTTGAAAGAGCTGTCGTCACAATGTTGCCCACACTGTTTCGGTTCTAAAAGAGCTGCAGTCACACAGTTCGCCACTCTGTTAGGGTTCTGAAAGAGATGCTCTCAGACTGTTGACCACACTGTTTCCGCTCTGAAAGAGCTGCTGACCATTCTGGTTCAGTTCTGAATCCATTGAAAAACTGCCTTCACACAGCTGGCCACACTTTATCGGCTGTGAAACAGTATAAATACTCCGCTATACTATGTCTAATACAATACCGTCATAGGGCAAAAATGAAAACATTCTACAACGTCCTGTCTCTTTTAACAAGGCAAAAGTGATTACATTGAGGATACTACCTTGGCGTTTTAAGTGTGAAGCCGTTGCATACAATAGGTATCAGTATAATGACTTAAGTGACCACTTGTCTTTGTTGTGGATATGGTCCCTCGTTGCTCATGTTGCTGTTTAAACCCCGTAGACTGGAGTTATTCTCTCTAATTTCAGAGCGTGGGATCGTCATCTCTTAAGTTCTCAACGCTTAAAACTTCAAGTGGACGAATTTCAAACAGCAGCTGTGACACACTGTTTATCACGTTTTTTCTCAAGCTCAACAGATACTGTTACAGCCTGCTGGTCATATAGTTTATAATAATAAACAGATTATGTTTACAATCTGCTGGTCATTCAGTTTCTAATAATAAACAGACCCTGTTTACAACCTGCTGGTCATACAGTTTCTAATAGTAAACAGATCCTGTTTACAACCTGCTGGTCATACAGTTTCTAATAGTAAACAAACCATGTTTACAGATTATAAATCATGGTGTTTCTATTATCATTTTCACGTTTTCAAGCATATGGTTATATTGTTTGTCATGTTAAAGAAATGCTAGATTTCAGACTTTGATCAGTTTATTTTCCATCTTAATGTAGAACTACATAAAGATTGTGGTCACTGTAATTTTCACATTAATCCGATTTTAGATTCAAGCATGTTGGTCACTTAATATTAATATCATGTTAAAACGATGCTAGATTTCAGACTTAATTCAGACAAAAGATTTAATGACATCTCTAACAAAAGAACACACACATCAACGGGTTGCCTAAAAACCAAAGATGGCAAAATCATAATAGACAAGGTCATATTTTACATGCGTGGTCAGATTATGTGAAAGACCTTTATGATGATACAAGAGAAGAACAATATGATCATCGGAATAATAATGGAGGACCACCTATTTTGAAGATGGAAGTTCAGAATGTTCTTAACAATATGAAAACTGGCAAGACCCCGGGTACAGATAACATCAAAATAGAAATGATCAATGCCTTAGAAGAATATTGAATAGACCACGTCACCAGACTGCTGAACGCAATATACGATACTAGAGATATACCTCCTGAATTATGTAATTCTATATTTAATTGCAATCCCGAAGAAATCATCAGATTTGAAATGCGATCAACATCGAAAATTTAGTATAATGAGCCATATCACAAAGATTCTGCTGAGTATTATCATGCAACGAGTTACGAAGACAATACAACCCGAAATAGGAGAAGAACAATGTGGGTTTGTAGAAGGCAAGGTCACAGTAAATGCTGTGTATAGATTGAGAACAGTATTTGAACGTTCTATAGAAATAAACACAAATCTATATCTTTGCTTTATTTACTACACAAAGGCTTTCGATCGAGTGAGACATGTTGACATGATAAGGATGCTTGAAGATCTACAAATTGATGGAAAAGACCTTAGACTTGTAAAAACATACATTGGAAACAACAAGCTGCTATCAGAATTGATAAGGATGTAGGTCAATACCAGCCTATTAAAAGAGTTGTGAGACAGAGATGTGTAATGTCTCCAGATCTTTTTTCCCTGTACAGTGAAAATATTTTCAGAAATGTAGCAGATATAGAAGGAATCAACACTGGGGGACGATACATCAATAACATTAGATATGCAGATGATACAGTCTTGATTGCAGACAATGAACAGGACCTGCAACATTTAGTAGATGCGGTTGTTGCACACAGTGAACAACTAGGGTTAGAACTGAATATTAAGAAGACACAAATTATGGTCGTCACCGGGAAGAAAGAAATACTACAATGTGATATACGAGTAAATATTCTTAAGCAAGTGAATCGATACAGTTATCTCTCGATACAGTCATAACGTCTGATGGGAGATGCCTTGAAGAGATTAGATCAAGAATTGCCATTGCGAAGGTAGCTTGCAAGATGAAAAACATACTGACCAATAAAAAGATATCAATTGAAACGAGAAAAATAATGTTTAAGTGCTACATAGAACCTATACTTTTGTATGGATGTGAAGCGTGGACAATAAACAGTCAAGCTGAAGAACAGCTGATGGCTGTGGAAATGTGGTTTCTGGGGAAAAATACAAAAATACAATGGACAGACAGAAAAACCAATGAACAAGTCCTTCAAGAAACAAATGAAGATCGTAAACTGATTAGACTCATTAGACGTAGACAGTCACAATATTTTGGGCATGTTATGAGAAAAAATGACTTGGAGAACTTGGTGATGACTGGCAAGATCGAAGGGAAGAGACCACGGGGAAGACCGAGAATTAAATACCTGGATGGCTTGGCCACGTGGTATGGTCGAGACAGAAACACGCAGCTGATCCACGATTCTTGTGATCGAGTGAGATGGCAAAACATGACCGCTCACGCTTATCAGCATGGCACATGATGGATGAATGGTAATTTAATCTTCATTGTTAACCCAATGTAAGTTTTCAGACATTTTCTAGGCATATGTTTCCAACTATCCCGATAATAAAATCAGATTGAGGGTAAATTTGTCGCCAGGGGTAAACAACACGCATGTGTAAAATAAACATAGCCCAGTAGTATGCCCATCATAAGTATATCAATTTTATCCTTTCATCAGAATTGTAGAGTGATGTTGACTATGCACATTGTAGACTTCTTTGATCCTGCTCCGGCAACATGTATCATGTATATTTTGCATATAAACAAACACGACATAGTGTATTGTATGCTCGCTGCACATGCTGTTATTTCTCTTTGGTGTAGTCGATTACGTCTTTTATAATTACGATTTCATTCCGTTTGGTTTGTGCTGTTGCTAACTCGTCAGCAACGGACAAAATAGCATATGGAATCTATGTCGGTTTACTCTGGTTTTCGATAGACAGACAGGCTGGTAGTTAGTTTAAGAGACATATAAGTATGTGAGTGGTTAGGAAAATGGATAGACATAAATATAGAGAACTTGCTATGCGCGCGCGCACACACACACACACACACATATATATATATATATATATATATATATATATATATATATATATATATATATATATATATATATATATATATTCGAAAGGGCTTCAAGTGGATACCTTAAATGCGATTTTTAGGGGGAAGTGTTACTTTATTCTGAAAATGTAAAGTACAGATTTAACATTTTTCGATGTTCAATGCAAGTCCTCCTTCACCGATTAAGTGCTTGGATTTCTGTAGAAAGTAATTCTCGTGGTTGCATGTGTAACCACTCTGGTGGTCACTGCTTAGTGTGCCTGACCCGGTTGTGAGCAGTGTGTCACAGAATTCACGCCGTTTTGAAACTTCCTACTCTATTCATACACTTGCTGGACTGACAAGCGTGCATCCCCATACTGGAACGTATTCGCCGGTGAATTTCAATAATTAGAACAAGGATAATAGAACGCTGCTTCTCTTTGCTGCATCACAAAAGTGGGGTGGCCATCTTTAAACTGTCCTTATGACATCACCGCGTTCGACGGCACCGTGATGTCACGTGATTAACACTCTTGATATCCTTAACAAAAATATTGATGGGCCACAAGACAATGGATTGGTTATTGTAATTCTATCACACTTTTAAGGTTTTCATTTGAAACCCAATGGTGTGTGTGTGTGTGTGTGTGTGTGTGTGTGTGTGTGTGTGTGTGTGTGTTCGCACACACATATATGCATACATGGAGACAGACAGAAGGACTGACGGGAGGTCTGGGCATTATTCACTCGTGAATCATTTATTATACCCACGATAATGTCAAATTTAAGACGAACTTAAGGCCGCCTGGTTAGTGCAGTCGCCATGATTTGTGCAAGTTAGTGTTTTGTAATTGCCCCCGAGAGAAAAAAATCCACAACTCACCAAGGATTCGAACCCGGGTCTCCCAATGGAGAACCAAGTGTGTGTGTGTGCGTGCGTGTGTGCGTGCGTGCGTGCGTGTGTGTGTGTGTGTGTGTGTGTGTGTGTACATACCGTTCTTCAGAAACTACGTGCAACACAATTTGTGAACATTATATAATCTGAGACACCATTAAAACATGTGTGTAGATTCCGTAAACTGGACTAAACTTTATAAAATATGACTGAATAATAGTTAAGTAGAAACAAGACTGAAAAATGTGTGCACATTGCGTATTTTCTTATAGTGGATTATATCTCATACAAACTTTGAACATGATGTAGCTGGAGTGAAAACTAAACAAAAACAATATATGTGGATGTTGAAAACCGCACTCGCCTCACACATACACTGTTAGCAGTCTTTAAATAGACACAAACTTGAACAGCTGTGTGTACATTTCCCGAACTAGAGTTTCTACAGCAATAGATATTCCGGCTTGCATTTGATGACCTATATTCGAATGGTGGGTGGAATAAAGAGAAGGAGAAGAAGACGACGACGAATAAGAAGACGAAGAGGACGATGATGGTGATGATGATGATTATGATGATGAAGCAGCAGAGGTGGAAGAGGAGGTTTAGGAGAAGAAGCTGAAGAAGAGGGGGCTGAGTGGTCTCGAGGTATGGTGTCCGCCTCGAGTTCTGGAGGTCCCGGGTTCAAGCCCCGGTGAGGACCGGGATTTATTTAAAAAATCCACATGGACTTCCAGTAATAAAATTTCCCCTGGTCTCTGGGTAGTGAGATCGCACGTAAAAAATCCCTTGGCAGTTGGAAATCGACAAAGAGTAGCCTAACGATGCAACGGAGTTCGTGCATTGAGCTGAGTTTCTCCAGACTCAGGTTTGAGTTAGGAGGAAGACGGAGCACTTATGGGTTAAACCGTGTGCCGTGATGTTGATCCATCGACTAAACTAAATTAACCTCAGCAGAAGAAGAAGATAATGGATAAGAATACAAATAAGAAGAAGAAGAAGAACGAACGAACGAACAAACAAACGAACAAAATTTATTTTAAAAGGGTAACAAACAAAGAAGAAGAAGAAGAAGCTGCAGCAACATAAAACAAACAAACGAACATTATTTTGAAAAGGGTCACAAATCGATCATGCAGGCCCATCTTACATTCGGCCCTCCCAATCACCCATCTTTAGTATATCAATTATCTATTGAGCATGTTACGTTCACATAAGGTAAAACATATTGTCAAATGAATGCTGTTAACATAAACAATACGTATCATCATTTTAAGAGACAGACAGGCAGACACACATACATGCATAAACAACAAGATACATATCTGCATACATACTTAATTCATTTACACAAACTCTCACAGTTATGCACCAACTCAAAAACACACAAATACTCACTCCCTCGCAAATACATATACTCCCAATTACAAACTCACTAACAAAATTTTACTTATACATACACACACTATTTGTCTCTTTCTTTCTTTCTTTCTTTCTTTCTTTTTTTTTCTTTCTTTCTTTCTTTCTTTCTTTCTTTCTTTCTCTTTCTTTCTTTCTTTCTTTCTTTCTTTCTTTCTTTCTTTCTTTCTTTCTTTCTTTCTTTCTGTCTCTGTCTCTGTCTCTCTCTCTCTCACACTCACTCACTCACTCTCGCTCTATCTCTCTCACTGTCACTCTCTCTCTCACTCCTGTATATCATTTTATACACAAAACCATGCACTCATACGCACACTCCTGCACACAAGCACTCAAACTAACATAAACAAACTCCCACACTTTCGCAAGAAAGAAGAAGAAGATGATGATGTTGATTATAATTATGAAGAAGAAGAGGTGAGAGGAAGTAGAAGAAGACAAAGAAGAAATAGATGCTTAGAAAATGATGTCCTGGAATTCGCCCAACTAGATTAGAGAGCGAAAAAAAAGAGATAATTCAAAAAGATAACAGCGAAACAGACGGGGAGATGCAATTAAAAGTGACATGACTGAAACACACACAAAAAAATAGCACACTTAGCAGTGTGTGGGAACGTGTGCGCACGCTGCAACGTTGAATTCCGGCCTTGAACTGAGCAGGTGATGATAGTGTTAACGGTTATGCTGCTAACGAAGAAGATCATGACTATTGTAAACATGCTGATGGTGACGATGATTCGAGTAAATACAATGATGATTAATAGGGTAAAATAACGGACAAAAGCCAAGATGATGGAATAACAAAATAACAGTATATCCATCCATCTATCATGCGCCATACCGATAAGCGTGGGCGGTCATGTTCTGCCATCTCACTCGATCACAAGAATCGTGCATCAGCTCCGTGTTCCTGGTTCATGCCACGTGGCCAAGCCATCCAGGTATTTACTTCTCGGTCTTCCCCTTGGTCTCTTCCCTTTGATCTTGCCAGTTGTCACCAAGTTCTCAAAGTCATTTCTTCTCATAATATGCCCAACAAATTTTGACTGTCTACGTGTAATGACTCTAATCAGTTTACGATGTTCATTTGTTTATTGAAGGACTTGTTCGTTGGAATAGAAATACTGACAAAATGTCTAACTGACATCTACACTAGTGGCTTTGTGGAGGGAAAGGGCACAAACAACGCTATATATATTTTCAGTACACTATTAGAAAGAGCTATAGAAGTAGAAACAAATCTATACTTAAGCTTCGTAGACTACACAAAAGCATTTGACAATGTGAAGCATGACGAAATGATACTAGAGCAACTGAACATCGAAGGCAATGATCAGCGAATAATAAAGAACATATATTGGCAGCAATCAACAGCCATAAGAATCAACAACCTTGTAGAAACATTTCAGTGTATAAAGAAGGGCGTCAGACGAGGTTTTGTATTGTCTCCTGATTTGTTCTCATTGTACTGTGAATATATAATGAGATCTACAGAAAATAGTTCATGGATCCTGGTTGGTGGACATAAGTACCTTACTTGATGCTGACGACACCGTCTTGATAGCAACAAGTCAGAAGGATCTACGGGGAAATGATAGATACAGTGGCTGTAGAAAGTGAAAATATGGGCCTTAGTTTGAATAATAGAAAGACAGAAGTCATGGTGATATCAAACAAACAGAGTGTATCTAAATGTGCAATTAAAGTAAATGGCGTTATTTTGGGACAAGTGTAGAAATTCAAATATCTAGGCACATGGGTAGCATCTTATGGAAGATGCATCACTGAGATAAAGAAACATAATGGTACAAGCAAAAACTGCATTTTATCAAATGTAGAACGTTTTGTGCAATAAGTCACTGTCCTTGAAAGTCAGGAAAAGAGTTCTTGCATGTTACATAGAACCAGTTTTAACATACGGCTGCGAATCCTGGACAATTAGTACAATGGCGAAAAATCCCCGGAAGCCTTGGAGAGGTGGTTTTTATAGAAGAATGTTAAAACTTAATTGGATATCCAAAGAAATCAAATCAAATCAAATCAACTTTATTAGGGTCACAAATTGGGCGCGCAGGCCCGTCTTACATTCGGCCCTTCCAATCACTCGTCTTTCGTTCATCAAGAGCATTATACATTTGCATAGGAAGAAAAATAAACATTGTGAAATGAATGTTGTAAACATGAACAAGGCTAATTACCATGGTATGAAGCCCATCTCCCACCTATCCATACATCACCCCACCCACACACCACCCCCACCTACCCACACACATGCGCACCAAGGGACACATACACACCCCCACCTACCGACACACACACCAAGGGACACATACATACCCCACCAACCGACCCATCCCCCACCCACACACACTGCCCTCACCTGATCCCCCAACCAAAACACACGCGCCACCCACAAACATTCCCCCACCAACCCACACATCCCACGCCCATCCACATTCTACTCCACACATCCTCTCCCCACCCACACCTCAAACCACCCTTCCCCCAGCCACATCTCCATCGACAACATATTCCCCACCCACACACACAATCCCCCACCAACCCACACATCGCACATCCACTCACACATCCCCAAACCATACACACACATCCCCACCAACTGACATGTCCCTACCCCTCCCCCCCCCACACACACACACATCTCCCTAACCACCCATACATCCCCAATCCACTCACACACACACCACCACCCACACATACAACTTCCACCCACCCACACATGCCTTAACCTAATCCCCCACCACACAATCCCCCACCACACAATCCCCCACCCGCACATCACATACACCCCCTACCACGCACTATTCCCAACCCACGCACCACACACACACATATCCCTCACCAACACATCCCCACTTACACACCACACACATATCCCCCACCCAGATACCACAAAATAATCCCACCCACACCCACACAGATACCCTTACCCATCCACCCCACATACCCCCAATCACACACCACAAAAATCCCCCACCCACACACACATACCTCACCCACACAATATCACCAACCAACACACCACACACCTCTCCCCACCCACACACGCATTCCCTACCCGTCCACCAACACACACTCACTCACACATCCTCCACTACGCACCCACACACCCCCACCAACCCACTCCCAACCAAACATCTCTCGATCACAATACCCCTACCCCCACACACATCCTCCACCCACTCACACATCCCACCCCGACACATACAACTCCCTCACCCACCTACACATCCCTAAGCCACTCACACACCCCCACCCACACATTCCCCATCCACATACACACATCTCCCACCCACACTCCCCCACATACTTCCCCCAACCACCACAATCCCCTGCTCACCCACACATATACCCCACCCATACGCACATTCCCCACACCCATCACACACATCCCCCACACCACATACTATCCTCCACCCATACCACCACAAACATACCCTCCACCCACACATCATTCACACATCCCCCACCAACACACCGCACACATATCTCAAACCCACACACCATACACTTCTCCCCACCCGCCCTTCCATCCCAAATCCACCCAACACAATCCCAAAGAGAGCAATCAGGATGTTTTAAGGGAAGCTGGGTCGCAAAGACAACTTATCACAAACCTCAAAAAGAGGCAGTCCTCGTTTGGAACATGTTGTGACAACCGGAAAGATTTGAGGAGAGAGAGAGATAGAAGAAGACAACGTGACAAGATTATTGACAGCCTTGTGTCATGGCACAGAAGGAGGCCAACACACGAATTGTTCCATGACGTCGGAGATTGTAATCTGTGGAGAGGGCTGATCGTCTACGCCAGCTGGCAAGGTGCTGGATCATGATAATGATTATATGAGGTGGGTAATTTATTTACACATTGGCTGAAATGCTTAAAACATATAGGCACTGATACTGGTCAACCAATTTTGTGCAGACAGAAAGAATTCATTGTGAATTTGAGATTACCGTGGGGATAACCAACGCTTCACATTGGAACACTATCAGTGACTATTTGTTTTAAGGAGATGAGATGATATGCTATCGAAATGATTAGAGCGCTTTGGCTCTTAAACTTCCTGTGCTCTGATGGCGGGCTAGTTGGATAATTCCCTAAACCTGTCACTTGGACTTCAACGTTAACATCTCTCTCATAAAGGAATGGTAGACTTCTGAACGTAAAATTGCATAGATGATCAATCCGGGGTTGATTACAAAGTCCTTCATAGAACATATATTTTGCTTAGTATGCACGTGACGAAAAGGAGCGAAATATGCCAGCCAATAAATCGTGCAACCTATTGCTTGTGACTTACTTCAGTCTTTAAATTCACTAAGGTAATAAATATATTGTTGTTAATAGAAAAGTAGTATTAACGAGAAACAGCAGTTCTTACCTTTGAAATCAACACCACTCAGACGGTCTGCCGGTTGAAGCAAACTGAAATATGAGAGCTCGTCGCTTTCACATTTAGAGAAAGCACACAATGAGGTCGTTGTTAACGTTTACATTGAACGATCCCTGTCTGTGAGCTTGATTCCAAGAAGAGATACTAGTTCACACACAATAGGAACCGACAGTACGCGCCCGTAACTCACGGCACGCAGGCGATAATGGATATTACAAGACTGAGGGGGAAACAGTTATAAGTGTTTGAAAACAAAGAGTAACATTGCAGTGAGGTCCAGCGGTTCTCGTCGTGAAGAAGAATGGCAACAGGAGAGCATGAAGTTCTGTGAATTTGTATATGAATTAATCACCAAAAACGAGTAGTATATTGTGAGTTTTACTAGAACACGATTACAAGAAACAAAATGGACGTTGCGGCTAAAGCCTTCGTCAGCACAGAACAAACACAAACAGACAACCAACTAACTACACGAGAAACACTACATGAAGATACAAAGGTTACTTATCTGAATCCTGGTTTGGTCGAATGCGCCTTCAACGCTTACCGTTTGATGTGAATGAAAGAACCGGATGTTTGGTTTAAACTGGTCGATGGGCGACAGGGATTGGCTTAGCCGCACCGTGGGAGGGGGGGGGGACGTCCATGTGAGCGAACGGTGAAAAGCGGATTAGCAGTGAACTATAGCCGACTCTGCGGGGAAGGTGGGATACGCACTCCCGCATACCGCGTAGGAACACAGCGGCAGGCGCTTGGAATGCAGTCCGCCCTGCGTTGGTTAGCATAGAATGGTATGAGTGCCGGTCGCTCAGAAAGCAATGACAAGCCACCGAACGCAAACTTGCCAAGAAATCACAAAAGGCAAAAGTAATGTTGGGGTGGATTGCTACGTCCTGTAAAGGATATGCTACCACGTCTTTCTAGTGGGTTATACGACTTCGGGGATGGAAAAGGGGGGAGGTGAGGTTGGAAGTTAGATGAAACTATGTTGGACATTGACGCCGTGAGGAGAAAGTGAACTCAATTGGAAGATAAGGCGGTTTTCCAAAGTCTTCCGATCACGTTCGTGAGGTGAGCACGATTTGAGCGCCATGACCTGTATGTCTGCCACGCCACAGTGGTCAGAACTGTTACAGTGTGTGGATACCGGTTTCTGGGCACCACTGTTGATATCTGATAGGTGCTGCCTAAATCTTTCAACAAGACGTAGACCTATTTCTCCAATATATCTCATGTCACAACGTATGCAGATGATCGCATAGATAACGTTGCGACTCGTGCATGAGAAACCCTCATGAATGTGGAAAGTGATCTTAGGGAATGCGAGACTTTGAAGTACATGTGGGCAGGTCTAACAACGTCTAATGATCGAAGACAAGCCATAGTGCCAGGAAGAGACTGTTGAGGTTGGGGTAGACTGCTGTGGACCAGCATATCTCTGAGGTTATGATCCCGCCTGTAAGCCACCAGGGGGGGGGGGGGCCTCTGAAAAGACATCGCGAGTGACTGGGTCTGCCTGGAGAATAGATAGGTGCCTTAGGAGTATATTCTTGGCAGCAATTTTGTGGGGATGGTAGATTAGTGAATTTGTATAGAATTTAAGAAGTTAACTCTGGAGTCTTACATAATCAGGAGCCAGTATTTGTAGCTCTGTGTTTCAAAATGTTTGTGACAGATGACCAGTTCTTGATGTCGATATTCCCAAATGGTTGTGACAGATGATTAGTACTTGATGTCGATATTCCCAAATGTTTGTGACTGATGATGGCCAGTGCCTGATGTCGATATTCTCAAATTTTTGTCACAGATGGAAACACTTGGCGCCAATATTCTAAATCGCTCGTGACAGATCGCCAATACTTGCTGCCAATAATCTAATTAGTGTGTGAGATGGCAAATACTTGTTGCCAATATTCTAACAGATAACAGATAGCCTATATTTTTGACCAAAATTCGTATGTGTTTATGATCTGATTTTAAAGCCAGCATCTTGCCTACTTGTTTCATAGTTCTTACTATTCAAGCTACCCCTTCTAGCACAGACTTAAAGGCCCTGTTGCACTGTATTAAAACAATATTAAACCACATTGTTCAAAAGCAGTTGACTGCCACCTTCTGTGATGTTATAGGGCCATCACCAGTGTAGGCCTGAATTCACGAATGATTATGACTGTAATGGGCATGGAGCAAAGAGTGTTTTTCTTACTCTATTACCATATAATTCTCTCAGTTATCGAGTATGGAATGGGATTGCTCCTGGTGTCAAAGGGTCAGCTGGTGAAACTAGAGGGCATACATAATGAAACTATGCGGGTGATACTGGGATGCATAAGGGACACGACGGTAGTGTGTATGCGATATATCATAGCTTTACCCACGATTACAGACAGATTCAAGGTGCTGCAGGTTAAATCATTTCTTCAAGATACTGCAGACACGGAACACTCTACCCCACTACACTTCCGCCCACCCCTTTTGTATTTGCATACAGCTTTAGGCACTGTTAAGGGCCACATGCTGACCAGAGGAAAATCATAGATGGATCAGGTATAGGACGGACACAATCAGAGAAGTTTGCATGCTTAAGAACATTGGGAGAGGAGAGGAGTGGGTCAGAATGCCAGTGGACAAGTCGTACTTGTGTAAGGTTGTAATAACGCTGGATCGGGAAAGTAGGGATAAGCCGGCAGGCTGCATTGAATGGGAGGTGCAACAACTGATCCATGGCAATTCGAGACCAGGCGATGTAATCTTATTCACGAATGGCTCTGTGCTAAGAGTTAAAAGAAGTGCCTGGGATTTGTGTCGAAGGTTAACTGACGGCGTTTAGTGTTGGAGAGCCTGGCATATGATACCACAACATCTAGTTTTGAAAAGAGAGGTGGAGGGGATCACTGCGGCTTTCCTATAGCTGGAGGACAAACGGCACAAGCATGTTGTGATTGTAACGCACTCAGAAAGCTTGATGAGTAGTGTGCAGACAGGATTACTTCGGGCAGAGTGGCAGGCTTCCATCCAACAAAAACAAAATTAGAGAGGACATGCTGGCATGGTGGGAAACGAACAGACGAACATATTGGCTGGTTCTGCACCCCTTGGTGGAGTGTTGGTCCATGATATGGCAGATGTGGTCCGGGACCATTAGAACCGTGTATATATTGCAGAAGAACATCGGCCAAACAATCCAGGAGCTCTGAGAGAGCAGCTTGATGATCTTGACTTTATTTATTATTATTTTATTTTTCATTTGCTCGCTTTGAATTCAAGCGTAGTTCAAACACGTTCTTATACTTCTAGAACACACTGCCTTGGCAACTTGCCGCCTTGACAGACGATAGTTTGTTACATTTTGCTTGAAAAATAGTACAAAGCCTGGGTTGAATTATTTAGGCCATGTGTTGACCATGCAACATGACGACAGAGGAAAGGTAACACCTATACACCTGGAACAAGACAAGCTGCAGAAGCTACCGGATAAGCAAAGCAATGCTCTAACTGTCCGCCTTTCGCAGCTTCCATCCTAGACTAGTTGTCAACTAAGGCTTAGGGCCTGGTCGACTCTGCCACGACAGTTAGTCTGTAGGTTGAATTTCCTCGCAATAACGTACTGCGTGTACCCTTACAATTGCGCTCCTACGACCGAAGCCGTTGGCACAATGCGGCTGCTGTCATAAGGTAGCTCAATAATATCTGACTAAGACCTGATACTGACTTCTAGTGCACTGAAATGATATTTGCATATTTTCCCTATTACCAGTGTCACCCCGCCATCAGGCGAACCCACTCCGAGTTCATAGGTACTTGTAACTTACATCCCCAAGTCAAGTAAGAGAAGTCAACATATTAGTCCAACTGACCGGTGTAGGCGTTGAACTATCTACCTCGGCATCAGCACACCGGAAGTTTGAAAACGAGCACGCCTATCCATTCGAACAAGCTGACTGTGGTGATAGAATTCCCACCCTGTATTACAAACGAAATCAGATGCAAGATAAATTGTAAACATTTTATGAAAAACCGTAACAATTATGTCTAAAAATTAATAGTAATAAGGCATAAATGATTCGAATAAATCAAGAAAATAATGACCTGATCTCCTTTGGCGAAACCTTATATTTGAATAAATTACCAACATTCTTTAATTGGTGCCTGCACAAAATAAACGCACTGACATTATATGAAGGAATCAGTAGCAAGGAGCTCATGGATAGAGCAAAACAAATACAAGAGTCAAGAAAGGATGCTGTACATGATATACATTGAGAGAATCTTTTAATAAAGTAACTAGATATCCATTCCTCTTAAAGCCATATGGCAAACGAAACATGGGGCTAACTAGAACTAACTTGACAGTTATGAGAATTACAGACACGAATGAATAATATGGATAATTATACGGAAGGTAGTTGAGAAGACTGTAACGTATAGGAGGGATTGTCGTGTGTTAGTTCAGAACCTATGCGCCACTGGGAGATAAAAGGCATGAGCAGAAGCAGAAGAAAAAAAAAATAAAAAAAAGAAGATATCTACACTAAACGTCAATTTATCAATACACTGGCAATGGATACCTGCAACATTTGTCAATGTTTCAATAAGATGGCGATGGATACCTACAACAGATGTCAATGTCTCATTACGATGGCTATGGATACCTATAACATCCGTCAATGTATCATTAGTGTGACATATATGTCATCATCTCGCAGTCTTTTCCAGCAGACGTTGCTAGGACACGCTATCTGAAGAGTAGAGGCTATTAAAAAGCCCGACGGGAGAATTAACGAAACGAAATTTCGTTTCGTTTTAAGAGAATTGATTACCCGCGCCCCGGAAACACAGGCTTAATCTAGACAAAGGCTTGGTAGACAAAGCGGCCTGGTCAATCGCCATGTTTCTCCAATGTTAGCGGGTGACCCTTTGTTAATGGGTTAATTTAAAGCCCACTTATTCTCTGCGTTTTAGGTGAGCATTATATTATATACAACATATCATGTTAGGTATTAGGATAAATGCTTTGAGGCAACTAATATCATGATTGAAGTTGTGTGTGTGAAAATTATGAGAATCGCTTTCATTGAAAGGTTGGTTTACGTCACGCAGCCTAGACACCGCCATGTTGTCCAGTCAGCCTTCATAAAGCTTACAATCTTGCTATGAGTCATTCTTCTGAGATGATTTTGTGAACTTACTTTATTCCTAAATGCTTAATTTTCACAACTGGTCTCTGTGTTTTAAAGTGTTTTTTTTCCTGAGTGCTTATTTTGTATTTCTGCTCTTATGATGGAGAAATATTACTATCTCACATTTGTGTACAACTTTAATATAGGTTGTTAGATAGAGAGAGATATATATATTCTCGCTTGACTTTTTCATGCACTTAGGAGTTAATCTTTTGTTTACCTGGTTGTAAATACACAGAGATTGTCTTGTAGTCTTTTATTTTCATAAATGATGTTATGGGATTTTCATGTGGTATGATATACATAATCTCAAGTGTATGGGAAAAGATTCCCATGATTTCTCTTTTATGAGTATTTTACCTTTTATGCTCATGATTGTTACTGCTTGATGCTGTAATAAATGCTGTTATAAGTACGTATATTCTATTCATGATGTTACTCTTGGAGTAGATCTTTTAACTCCCCCCCCCCCAATGGGGACAAACACATGATGATGATGATGATGATGATGATGATGATGATGATGATGATGATGATGATGATGATGATGATGATGATGCAAAAGGAGATGACAACTGGTAGCTAAACTTCTGCCATTTATCAGTGGTACTTACATAATGCTGTTTGTAACTATGGAAAGGAGATTTATGAATTGTTTACATGAGGACAGTGTCTCATGGACTTTTTCCATGGTGGGACAGCGGTACTATCAAAATGTTTGGATGGGTTAGGGGGTGCATAACCCCTCAGGAAGCTCCAGTATCAGTCCAGAAGAAATGTACCTGTTGAGTAGATATCTTACTCACTTTTGGAGTGGGTCAAAACTCTACAGTAGGCGACAAGTGCTAGGGAACTAGCTACACTTTTTTTTTCTTCTTCCCTTTTGTTCCCTCTATTTTTAATTATGATACACTGTTATTCATCATATATAGGTATAGTTTATTATGATACATTGTTATCCAAGTTTGGATTGTATAACTAATCTATATCAACCCTGTTCTTCTTCACTACATAGGCGCTAGAGATGGCGGTGGAGTATTGACACTAGCCACCATGCTTCGCACTGGATTTATAGTCAACTTGTTTGGATTTAGAGGCAGGAAACTGGGATATCAGCCTCCTCTAATATTCTACAAAGAGTGCTGGTTACTGCTACTCACCCTGAACCTGAATGTCAATGCCTGGATACTTAACGGATTTTAAATATGCTGAAGTGGATTCCCTACCTCTGGGAACTTAAAGACGGTGTTAATATTTTCAATGTCTGCAACGACATGAGGCATGCCTGGCCTAGATGGATACAGAGTATAACCTCTTCTAAAATTCACCGCCTAATTCCACATTCAACTGTCATATTCCAGAGGCTCATGGATAGTCTGGAATTCACCATCATTTACCAGTATGGATTTACCAACTGATTGTGTGAACTCCCAGCTTCCTTTGAATCTTCTCATCCATCATATCCCAGACATGGATAATCAAGCACATTACCAACTCCCGTCAATCAAGTCGTATATTCAGCTGAAGAAAGAATAACCTACATCTTAACCCAGAGAAAGGGGCTGAAATATTCATGCCCAATTCAAGTTAGTTCTGTCAGGAAATTCTAATGGATTATGTGATGTCACTCCTCATCCAAAGAGATACTGAAAGTGTTTGTGCCTGATCCTGATCGAATCAATCACATGGACTCCTGTGTGTCACGCCAAGCCAGAATGCTTCAGACTTATTTATACCTGTCTGTTATATCACCCTGGAACGCTCCTAGCCCAGTGACTTAGCAACTGTGACTTGAGAGATTACAGTATATCCACATTGGATTCATATGGATTACTCCTACATGTTTTTCGCGATGGATATATGATCCAGAAGTGAAAGTTCTGTGTGTGTGTGTGTGCAATCCCCTATTTTCTAAATAGGTGGATATATGCAAAGCAGCTGTTTTCCTGGATTATAGAGAGTGTGATTATGGCCAGACTTTTTCTAGTGGATAATGAAGGAGAGGAAGTCATCATCAGACCCATAGGATAGTTCTAGAGACAGATTAGATAGATTTTCTTTATCTAGTTCTTTGTATGGATTATTTACTTTGTTTTGTGTTTGACACATGTATTTGATGTGAACCTTTTTTGGGGAAATATTTTTTGGGACTTCTGTTTTGGTTGTATACTTTGTGTGCATTGCCTGAAATATGATAATTTTTCATGTCCATGTCACCATATTGTAGCCAACAGGGTTTTCCAGAACCCAAATGTTTCCACAATACAGTTGTTTGTTTGTTTGGTTTAACCAAGCCTTGAAGTTACTTCATTGTTAACCTGGTGTTCCAAAACTGATGTTTATAGTCCAGTTATTGTTACTGTTATGTGATACAGTGAGTTATTGTACTGTTTTTGTCGAACAATGGCTGTTTTCCTCTGTCATGTAATCCAGTTGTTGCGTCTAACATTGGTTGTTGTCCCTCTGTTGTATAATACTGTGGATGTGCATGACAGTGGATACTTGTCATTGTTTATATATATGTGGGAGATTAAATGTTGGGCGGGGCACTTACACATGGACACACCCTCTGGGTAGAGTGATTAGTACTCGGGTGTCCGTGGTAGAACTTCCCGGATCTCCCAGCCTTCTATGGGAAACATTTCTTTTATGTTAGTGTTGAACTTGCACCCTTTTCTGCCTTGTTCAATACTTGGGGGTTACGAGCCAATATATTAATTCCTATAGAGGGCGTGTTTGGGTTTTAGACCCCATTCATACTGAATACCCCTAGCGAAACTTGTCCTTATTCTAATTTATTATATTTACCACCCTACAATTAGCATGGCGATGGATATCTACAACATCCGTCAATTTGTAGATAAGAGGGCAATGGATACCTACAACCTCCGTAAATGTATCTATACTATAACAAATGATACCTACAACTGTCAAAAACTGTATGGCAGGAGGATCTTGAGCCTAAGGAATTAGGGCCGCCTGGCTAGTGCAGTCGCAGCGAACTGTGCAGGTTAGAGTTTTCTTTTAGCCCCCGACAGTAAAAAAAACTTCACACCTTATCGAGGATTCGAACCTGGGTCTCCCAATAGCGAATCCGTCTTTCTAGCCACTCGGCTAGCCGCTCCTTGATACCTACGACATCCGTCAATTTATTAATAAAACGGCAATTGACACCAACAACATATGTCAATATATCAATAACATGACGATAAAAACACCAGGCACGAGTAAAAAATCATCCCTAATATGTATGTTAGTAAATAGAGCATCCCTAATATCTATGTTAGTAAATAGCGCTTCCCTGATGTGTATGTTAGTAAATAGAACATCCAGGATGTGTGTTAGTAAATAGAGCTTCCCTAATGTGTATGGTAGTAAATAGAGCATTCTGGATGTATGTTAATAAATAGAGTATGCCTGATGTGTATGTTAGTAAATATAACATTCCGGATGTGTATGTTAGTAAATAGAGCATCCCTGATGTGTATGTTAGTATATAGAGCACCCAGTATGTGTATGTTAGTAAATAGAGCATCCCTAATGTGTATTTTGCAAAATAGAGCATCCCTGATGTGTATGTTAGTAAATAGAGCATCCCTGATGTGTATGTTAGTAAATAGAGCATCCCTGATGTGTATGTTAGTAAATAGAACATCCAGGATGTGTATGTTAGTAAATAGAGCATCCCTGATGTGTATGTTAGTAAATAGAGCATCCCTGATGTGTATGTTAGTAAATAGAGCATCCCTAATGTGTATGTTAGTAAATAGAGCTTCCCTGATGTGTATGTTAGTAAATAGAGCATCCCTAATGTGTACGTTAGTAAATAGAGCTTCCCTGATGTGTATGTTAGTAAATAGAGCATCCCTAATGTGTATGTTAGTAAATAGAGCATCCCTGATGTGTATGTTAGTAAATAGAGCATCCCTAATGTGTATGTTAGTAAATAGAGCTTCCCTGATGTGTATGTTAGTAAATAGAGCATCCCTAATGTGTATGTTAGTAAATAGAGCATCCCTAATGTGTATGTTAGTAAATAGAGCATCCCTGATGTGTATGTTAGTAAATAGAGCTTCCCTGATGTGTATGTTAGTAAATAGAGCATCCAGGATGTGTATGTTAGTATATAGAGCATCCCTGATGTGTATGTTAGTAAATAGAGCTTCCCTGCTGTGTATGTTAGTAAATAGAACATCCAGGATGTGTGTTAGTAAATAGAGCATCCCTAATGTGTATGGTAGTAAATAGATAATCCTGGATGTATGTTAGTAAATAGAGTATGCCTGATGTGTATGTTAGTAAATATAATATTCCGGATGTGTATGTTAGTAAATAGAGCATCCCTGATGTGTATGCCAGTATATAGAGCACCCAGTATGTGTATGTTAGTAAATAGAGCACTCCAGATGCGTATGTTAGTAAATAGAACATCCGCTGTACTGGTACATGTGGTGACCTCTGCAGTAGTGCAGTGGGTAGCACGCTTGCCTGCAAGCCTGGTGGTCTGGCGTGCGTTTTATGTTCTTTCTATTCTGACGTGGGCTTCTGGGTTGATCTAATCTAAAATAGACACCAGAAAACTATCCTGGAAGTAAAGAGGACAATGCAATGTTAACCACATTACCTATCGTGTACCGATTGATGTGAATCTATGGAGCTATTTCACTGCATTTAAGTTAGTACTTCACATTTACTTTAGTTTGAAAATATATTTTAGAAAGTACATTATCCACAGTGGTGGAATGTTTGAGTGAATACAATCCGTACCATTATATTTCTTGTGGCGGTGGCATTAGCGAAGTTGACAGGGAGCAGCGCTAATAAAGTCATGAGCTTGATCTGACGTGGGCTCGTCGCGTGAGTTCGTCGTCTCGCTAAGTGAGCAATCAGGCGTACTAACTGTGAGTGCCTCGCTTCACATCACAGACCCACAGCTGCATCAGAACTACTATTTCTTTAAATTATATTACTTAGTTGCATATCCTTTACAGAACGTCGCAGTCAACCCCATCATGTGTTGGTTGATTGTGATTTCTTGGCAAGTTTACGCTCAGTAATTTGCAATTGCTTTCTGAACGACCGGCACTCATATCATTAAATGGAAATCAGCGCAAGTCGGTCTGCTTCAAAATCACTCGCAGCTGTGTTTCGATCGCGGTATGTCGAATTACGAATTCTTGATAAGTAGAACAAATAGTAATTCAGACTTAAATTTACAATAGCCAAAGCAAAAGCAGTATTTCATAAGATGAAGAATAGTTTACGCAATTTCTTTCTGTCAATCGTTGTGAGAATTAGAGTGCTTAAGAGCTACGAGTAAATTAAGCCAGTAGTACTGTATGGAAGCGAATCATCGACTATTAACAGATAAGTGATGCATTTAAGCAGGCTTCCTGGCCTAGAGGTTAGCGACTTTTCTCCGTAATCTCGTATACTCTCGTAAGTAACGTGACGACTGTGAGAATCAGCAGTGGTTCGAATCGCGTCGGTAACTTACGGGGTATGTGAGCCAGCCGCTCAGAAAGCAATGGCAAACTACTGAGCGTAATCTTGCCAAGAAGTCAACAATCAGCTGAACAATGCTGATGTTGACAGCAATGTCCTGTAAAGGATATGCAAAAAAAAAAATGCATTAAAAATAAAACAACTTTCTGCTATTATCTTTGTTGGTAAGTCTTCTGTATTCTATCATAGGTTGTGCAAGTAAAATGCCCCATGTCTTATAATATATCTTTATAAGCAGACTGTCGGCTGTGTTCTTCCATAGGCTGTGTAAGTAAAATACCATGTGTCTTATGATATTTCTTTATAAGCAGACTATTTCAGCTGGCTCCCTGGCAGAGAGGTTAGCAGCTTTCTCCGTTAACCCCGAATACTCTTGTGGTTGACGTGAGCGCAGGAGAATTAGAAGTGGTTCGAGTCGCGCCAGTGACATATGAGAGTATGGAGCCGGTCGCTCAGAAAGTCGTGGCGTGCTGATGAGCGTAATCTAGCCTAGGAATAAACATACAGCTGAAAGATGCTGGTGTTTACCGCAATATCCTGAAACACGATGGAAACGCGGAAAAAAAAGCAGACTATCTGAAGCGCAGTAATAAGATTGGTAAGTAGAATATATTCTGTGTTCTGTAATGTTTTTGGTAAGTAAATATCCTTTGTAATATACTATGTCAGTATAAGATTGTCAAATACGGGTTTGTGGGTATGTGATTATGTGTGTGTGTGTGTGTGTGTGTGTGTGTGTGTTTGTGTGTGTGTGTGTGTGTGTGTGCCTGTGTGCGTGTGTTTGCGTGCGTCTTTGTGTCCGTGTATATGTTTGTCTGTGTGTGTCTATGCGTTTGTGTTTGTGTGTGTGTGTGTGTGTGTGTGTGTGTGTGTGTGTGTGTGTGTGTGTGTGTGTGTGTGATTCTTTCTCTCTCTAGCTCGCTCAGTCTCTACGTGTGCTTTTCTCAAAACCTTAGTGTTATTTCGGAAAGTGTCGATATTGCATCTGCTTGGATTGTCGCCATCTGCAATTTATACTTGTTTGCGGCCAATTCCTGGCTATATGCAATGATCAATTGTATACTAAGTTGTAATGAACTTTATCACAGAGGTTGCCGATCGGCTACACTCAGTGATATATAGTATGCTAAGTTTTAATGAACCTTCTCAGAGAGGCTGTGGGCTTCATGCAGTGATCAATAGTATACTGAGTTTCACTGAATCTTCTCAGAATGGATGCGGATTGGCTATATGCAGTGATCAATGGAATATTGAGTTTCAATGTGTCTTCTCGGAAAGGCTGCGGGTTGGCTACATGCAGTCATCAATAGTATAGTAAGTTTTAATGAACCTTCTCAGATAGGCTGGGATTGGCTACATGTTGTGATATATAGTATATAAAAAAATAAAATGTTTTGCATATCCTTTACAGGACATCGCTGTCAACATCAGCATCTGTCAGCTGTATGTTGATTTCTTGGCAAGATTACGTTCAGTAGTTTGCCATTGCTTTCTGAGCGGCAGGCTCATTATCCAGCAAGTCACGAGCGCGGGTCGAACCGCTTCCAATTCTCGCCTCGCTGCGAGACCCTGCGTGGATAAACGGGATTACGGAGAAAGTGTTGTAACCCCTCAGCCAGAGAGACCGGCGATATATAGTATAGTAAGTTTTAATGAACCTTCTCAGAGAGGCTGCAGACTGATACGATGGGAAGTGGACGCACATTGAACCAGGATGACACCCACCCTGTGGAAGGACGAGTAAATAATTCAAAGAGATGGATGGGATTTTGCAACGTTGACCAGTCTGCTGCAAGAGCACCAAGTCAAATGGAGCCCAACTAGACTAGAAGACTATGCGCAAAGCAAAAAATAAGTATAGTTAAGCAACACAGAGCTGGTGTGGTCAGTCGCTGCAGGCTGAAGGAAATTCTGGAAAGAGATCTAAGCATACATGGACAATTAGTTCTATGTGCATTGAAGATGATTTGCTGTCTAACTAACTTAACGATTGTTACATTTCTACACAAGAACGGTGGTGGTCAGAGGTTACTCCACTGCTTTACCAGCACATCGAACTGAGTTCAGCGCCCAGTTCTGTTCGTCTGACCTATAGGGCCCTAGGTTCGATCCATCATTGGTATTGCCATGTAGTTTTTTTTAAGAATATTCTGGGGACATTCTGGAAAATAATTGCAACACCACATATATTTAGAATAAAAAGTAAAGTACGGGATGATTTTACACACCTTACTAAAGCACTTGGCATATGGCGCTAGACAAATATTTATTGATCAATGGATATTCGTGTGGTCTATTTCCCGATGACCGATTTTACTTCCCGAAACAGTTCATGGTACCCATATTAGGCTGTTTCGATCTGAGAACAAATTTCAATTATAAAAATTCTTCTCTATGAGGATTCGAACCCATGCCCACGGGGCTAGCATACGAGGTCTAGCCACTACTCTACCACGTACTTGGCCTAGATTTGGGGGGGGGGGAGGGGGACAGACAGAGCTGGTGAGATAAGAGTACAAAAGCCAGATGAGCTTCTATCGCACTTGGACATGTGTGGAAGTCAAATTCAGCCGAGACTCTCATCTTGAATTGGTAAGTCTAAGGTTAAAGCAGTACCTCTGTGCTGGAATGTGGAGGACGACTAAAACAATGTTTAAAACAATACGAATATGCATTCTTTGGTTATTGAGCAGAATGTTAATCAGTTAGTTAGTCGCGGTTCCAACTTCACGGCAAAGGGTTGCTCCGTTATGCTCCTTTCCAGGGCCAGTGAATATCACTCAAAATGCCCCACACTACCCCATGTGAAAAGTGGAACAGACAATGGTCTCGACAAACCAACATTCCGAATAGGTATAATATGCATAATAAGCAGAACAGAAGGTCTAAAGCAGTATGACAGGATCACCAATGCGGATCACACGAAGAGAACTAATCAAACACCAGTGAATCACAATTTGGATTATTGACGCTTGCGCGTGGTAAGACACACGTTGAGAACACTTGATACTGGAATAATTAGAAGTTCCCGTGTCTAAAACTCCCATGGTCAACCAAATAGGGGGAGACGTAAAATACAGAGGAGAGAATTAGGGAGAGACATGAATAGTATTATGAAGACATGAGGGACGCATAGGTGTTTCCAAGGCAGCAGGGCCGGGTTATATACTGGCCAATACCTATTGACGCGTCCTCGTCGAGCGTCCTGGGCAACAGGTCCCTTCAGGGTCATGGCTAAAGTCAGTAGGATCGCCGATTCCTCCGAAGTCGGGGAGTGTCTGCCTGTACGGCGAGGAACCACCAGTCTGCACACCAATAAGCCAGACATGGGACAACAGATACTCAAGCAAACCTCAGATCCTGTATGACATCACACTGATGTTGGACAACAGGATGCCTTCATCCGACATACAGGACTTCGCGTTGGAGCTCAAGCCAACGAACACAAGCAAGCAAGCAAGCAAGCATGAAGACATGAGTTAGCTGAAAGATATCAACATATAGGAAGGCTTGACTATTATTGCTTCGATGTGGAAAATGGCAAGAGAGGAAGACTGTAAGTGTTAATTTAAATTGTTACATTTTTTTTTCCTTAGATATTTTTATTTACGTTAGCTTGCAGCAACTTCTAGTTTACTGGACTAATGTTTCGTTGTGAATTAGCCTTCCCTAGTGGAAGAAGTAAACAGGCACAGTGCAGAATGTGGCTGAGATAATAACATAACAAAAACAAAAACTATGATAATTAGCAGTGAAAAGGAAAGGTCATCGATGAACATCACAGTAAACGGGGAGATGCTAGAACAAGTAACAAGTTTCTCCTATCTTGGACATATAATAACAGATAATGGCAGAAGTGAAATAGAAATCAAAAAGAGAATAGGAATGGCCAAAAATGCTTTCAACGTCATCAAATCACTATTAACATCTAAAGTGATTAATAACGCATTAAAAATGAGAATTGTCAAATGCTTCGTATTTTCAACACCACTGTATGGAGCGGAAGTCTGGGCATTGAACAAACAACTAAAAAGTCGCATAGAAGTCCTGGAGATGTGGATATACAGACGAATATATCGTATTTCATTGAAACAAAAACAATCAAATGCAGAGGTCCTAGAAAAACTGGGAATGAAGCGAGAGTTGATGAAAGAAATAAAGAGTAGGTAAGTGAAATATTTCGGCCACGTTAAAAGACAGGATACTCTTATAAAAACCATACTGGAAGGCAAGGTTGAGGGCAAGCGAACAAGAGGTAGACAAAGATACAAGTGGGAAAATAACATCAAGAGATGGACGAACATTAGCTTGACAGAATGTACAGTGAAGGAGAGAGACAGACAATGTTGGAGATCCATTGCAGCCAACCTTCAGTGTGGGGACAGCACCTGATTGATTGATTCATTGATTGATTGAGCCTTAACTATTACCAGTGTCCCTCGCCATCAGGCGTACCCACTCCGTTTTCAGATGTACTAGTAATTTATGTCTCCAAGTCAAGGACAAGAAGACAATATTTTAGTCCAGCTGACCGCTGTTGTAATGTGTATTGAGCCATATCATGAAGATTTTACTAAGAATTATCATGCACAGAGTTAGGAAGAAAATACAACCAGAAATAGGGGAAGGAGAAATGTGGGTTCGTAGAAAGCAAGGGACAGTAGGTGTTATGTATTTACTGAGAACATTAATTGAGCGTTCTATAGAAGTAAACAAAGACCTACATCTCTGCTTTATTGACTACACGAATACTTTATATAAAAGAAGACATGAATACACAATGAAGATGCTTGCAGATCTACAAATTGACGGGAAAGACTTTTGACTTGTACAAAAACATATATTGCAAGCAACACGCTGCCTTGAAGATTGATAATGAAGTAAGTCCATATCAGCCTATTAAGAGAAGTGTGCGACGGAGATGCGTAATGTCTCCAGATCTTTTTTCCCTAAACGTTGATAATATTTCTTTTTATAAATTGAGAAGAAAATAGAAGAAACACCATTGGGGAACGTAATATCAGTAACATTAGATACGCCATATGATCAACATAGAACAATTAGTATAATGAGTCATATCACAAAGATTTTGCTCAGAATTATCATGCAAAGAGTGAGGAAGAAATTACAACCTGAAATAGGGGAAGAACAATGTGGGTTTGTGGAAGGAAAGGGTACAGTAAATGCTGTGTATATGCTGCGAACAGTTATTGAACGGCCTATAGAAGTAAACAAGGATATACATCTTTGCTTTATTGACTAAACAAAGGCTTTTGATAGAGTTAGACATATCAACATGGTGGATATGCTTACAGATCTACAAATTGATGGGAAAGACATTAGACTTATAAAAAACATATTGGAAACAACAAGCTGCTATAAGGATTGATAATGAAGTGGGACAATATCAGCCTATTAAGAGAGGTGTTAGGCAGATGTTTTTCCCTGTTCAGTGAAAATATTTTCAGAAATGTAGAAGATATAAATGGAGTCAGCACTGGAGGACGAAATATCAATAACATTAGATATTCAGATGATACAGTATTGATTGCAGACAATGCGCAGGATCTGCAGCAATTAGTGGATGCGGTTGTTGTTCACAGTGAGCAACTGGGGTTAGAATTACATTGTAAAAAGACACAGGTTGTGGTCATCACCATGAAGAACGAAGTACCACAATGTAATATACAAGTAAATGGGAATATTCTTTAACAGGTGAATCGGTACCATTATCTCGGAACAGTCATTACATCAGATAGGAGGTGTCTTGAAGAGATTAGAACAATAGTCGCTACGGTGAAAGTTGCCTTTTGCAAGATGGAAAATATACTGACCAATAACAACATATCAATTGCAAAGAGAAAAAGAGCATTGAAGTGCTACATAGAACCCTTACTTTTAAATGGATATGAAACGTGGATAATGAGCAGACAAGCTGAAAAACATCTGATGGCTGCAAAAATGTGGTTTCTGAGGAAAATGCAAAGAATACCATGGACAGATCGAAAAACCAATGACCAAGTACTACATGAGACAAATGAAAATTTGTAAATTGATTAGAGAAATTAGACGTAGACAGTCAACATATGTTGGACATGTTATGAGAAGAAATGGATTGGAGAACTTAGTGACTGCTGGCAGGATCGAAGGGAACAGACCAAGAGGAAGACTGAGAGGAAAATACCTGGATGGCTTGGCCACATGGCATGGACGGGACAGGAATACTGAGCTGATCCACGACACTGGTGACTGAGTGAAATGGTGAGTCATGACCTCCTACGCTGTCCGGCATGGCACATGATTGATTGATTGATTGAATGTATCGAGTAAAACGAGTTACTTGAGTGAATATACCGTCTAAAGATCAACAGTTGCTGTAGCCTTATAGGGTACACCTTCTAGTGTTCAGGTCATGTTTCGTTGATGATCATGTATGTCCGCAGCCTTCTGTCTCGTGTGCTGCCAAGCATTTCTGATAACCATGTTCCTCAAGACATGATATGTCAAACTGCCCACCATTGTCACTCTCCGTGCGTCTCCATGCAATGTATGGAAATATGCATTGCTTATGTTTACAACATTCATTTGACAATATTTTTTTTTCTCCTAAGTAAATGTATCATACACTATTGATGATCGAAAGATGAGTGATTGGAAGGGCCGAATATAAGATGGGCCTGCTTGCCCAATTTTTAACCCTTTGAAAATAAAGTTAAATCAAATCAAATCAATCAAATTCTTTCCTCAAACTTTCCAATTGTGAGGACACACTCCAACATTCCTCTTCTCGTGACATGTCCAAAGAATTTAGACTCCCTCCTTCTGATGTGAGTAATTAGATAATTTCCTTCAGGATATATTCATTGCTCTTTCTATTCGCTCATGTTGTTATCATTATTCTTATTTAAAACATCTCCACATCTTGCATATAGTTCCTCACTGTAATTACACAATATTAGGTGAAGGCATCGTTCTGATGTGCGTAACCAGTTCTCTTAGTGAGTTACCTGCATTCAGGATCTCTCTCACTGCTATTTCTATCCATTCTCTATGTTCTTATCATTCTTCTGTAAGATCACATTTTTGGCAGCCTCCACATAATATTTCAATTGTATGCTAATTCTCCCTTATTCGCTTATTATTGACTGGTTATAGCTGTTTTCCTGACATCAGCTGGCAAAGATAAGTTGCAGATAATACTCGTCATTTCGTTGCATTCTGCCGGTACTTGCGCTATTCTACATTTAGCATCAATAAGAAGGCGGGGGAACAGATTGAGTACCCATATGTGGAAAGGATGGGATTCCGGGGGATCAGAAAAGGTTCTGGTAGAATCTCAGAACTGAGAGGGAAGACCAGGAGAACTTTCAATCAGATAGCGGTGGGAACGATTAATAGTGTGACTCTTCGCTGGCCGTTGAACAAGCGGATGGAGCGGATATGGGAATGTCCTCAGAGCAGTGCTGTCGGTTCTTAGCTCAACTCAACTCAACACAACTATTCCATAATACATCTTCCATCTGCCGTTATTAGAGTACCCAAATAATTAATCACATTGACTTGTTTCAGATTGGTTCCATTCGTTTTGATGTTGCCCTTGAGTGTATAGGTTTCCTTTGTAATAACCATTACCTATATTTATATTGATTTTCAGACCAAGTCCTTTGTTTTACATTCTATTGCAATTATAAACTGAATAACGAAGGCAGTTATATCTTATTATATTAATTATATCTAACATTTCTTGCAACTGTGTTTAATTTTCAGCGACCTAAAACCACGTCATCAGCATAACGCAGGTTGTGTACATTATGCCCACCAGCTGGAATTCCTAGGCACCTACCCATGTACACTTGAGAACCACAACTTCAGCTTCCGCTCTGAAGTTTACTCACCTTATCCGAAACACCCGCTATTCTCGATACTGCAGACGAATACCTCACACGATACTCACTGATTCAGCGCAACTTTGCACCCGGCCGCTGCTTACGTTAATGTTGTTCCACTCTTTCTTTATGATTGTCATTCTTATGCATTTGCTCTTGCTCTGCGCTTTCGTAAAATACAAATATGCCTGCGCCACCTCCACATTATTATGGTTACGAAATGCTTCAAACCATGTTTGTGTTAATAAATGCATCACATTATATCAAGTCGTATAATGTGTACCCCAAAACAACACTCATATTTTGTTACGTAACGTATGTTTTGTGACATCTGTGCGAGGTATTTACGATTTCTGGAGGGACGAACCGTCTATAATGTATTTCTTTTCCAGATGATGTCGTTCCAGGCCACACTATTCTGTTCTTTTACAATAAGTTTTAATCTATTTCTCTGGGACGCAGAGGTGTTTCCAAGGCACCAAGGCCGGGTTATATACTGGCCAAGACCTATTGACGCGTCCTCGTCGAGCATCCTGGGCAACAGGTCCCTTCGGGGTCCTGGCTAAAGTCAGTAGGATCGCCGATTCCTCGGAATTCGGAGAGTGTCTTCCTGTACTGCGAGGAACCACTAATCTGCACACCAATAAGCCAGACATGGGACAACGGATACTCACGCAAACCTCAATCCTGTATGACATCACACTGATGTTGGACAACAGGATGCCTTCATCCGACATACAGGACTTCGCGTTGGAGCTCAAGCCAACGAACACAAGCAAGCAAGCAAGCAAGCAAGCAAGCAAGCAAGCAAGCAAGCATCTATTTCTCTATTGTTTTCATGGGCGCTGTCTTCGCCGTATCATTTACACATAGGTCTCGCTGTTTCTCTCTTGTCTGTATGTGTGCCGTCTTCTGAATGCCATGTCCTTTACATATACGTTTACACTGTTTCTCTACTGTCTACATAGACACTCTCCTCTCTGTATCTTATACATATAATCATCTGAAGGGAGGTGCCTTGAAGAGATTAGAACAATAATCTCTATGGCAAAGGTAGCGTTTTGCAAAATGGAAAACAATCTGACCAATAAAATGATGTCAAATTGCAATTGTCAAACAATTGATGTTGAAGTGCTCTGGTGATCATGTAAGATGGCGAAACATGATCGCTCATGCCTGCCTGCATGGCACATGATGATGATAATAATACACGGTTTTTCTACTGTCCGCATAAACATGATCTTCTCTGTGTCTTGTATATATAGTTCAACATTGTTCTTTTACTGTCTTCATGTACGCAATCTTCTCCGTGTGTTTTACCAAAAGTTCTAAGACTATTTATTCTTTGTCTTTATGGACGCCATCTTCTCCGCATCTTTCACCTATGGTTTCAAACTGTTCATGTGTTGTTTTTATGGATGCCTTCTTCACCGTGTACTTTTGACAACATATAGCTCCCCATTGTTTCTCTTTTATCCTACTTGACGCATTCTTCACCGCCTCTTTAGCAAAGTTCTTCCCCATTATTTCTCGTGTCATCTAGTTCTATACAGTTTCAATTTTGTCTTCTTATACAATCCCTTGCGTTACGTGCATGTAGTTCAACGCTGTGTCTCCCTTGTCTTCATGGATAACTTCTTCGCTATGTGCTTAACATATTCTACAATATATGCCTCATTTGTTTTTTTCTGAATCCAAATGTCCACACTGGCCAAGCCATCTGGAAGTGTTGGATTGCATGACGTCGTTCTATCGTTTGCCATCTGTCCTTGCCCTCCCATATTAATTTTTTGTCTATAATTTCTTCTTTCGGTATGATTTTGGATCTTCTTCTTTGGACGTGTGGATGCTAGGCAAAGGCGTTTCTAGTTATATAGTGTGTAGTTTTAATGACTGTGCAGTGTTTGAAAATATTGCAGGTCCATGTTTTGTATTCACCCTCTGTAAAGTTGATGCAACATAATACGTAAATACAAAACTTGGACCCGCAATATTTTCAAACAATGCTCAGTCATTAAAAATACACCTTGTACTATTCTCAGCGTTTATCCAATCCAGCGTCAGCTGTTCTTCATCGTTTGGTTCACTGGTATCTGCCTTGTTCTTTCCATATGCTTCACATCATAACATGTTAATTATTATAATTTCCCCAGGTACCGTGTAATGCATGCTTGTAGTTTATTAGTACATGCAATTATTTTAGTTCCTCTCCATGTTTCAGGTCATACAGTTTTATTGAATTAACATTACAATTGAATTTTCTAAGTTTACAACTGCGTTTAATTTCTTTTGACTTCCGTAAACTTTCAAGTGCGATGCAAGCGCCCCTTGCCTTTTGTATTCTTACTTTTATATCTTTATCCCCCACCCCCATCTTTCTGTACATTGCTATCGAGAAAGGTGTATGATTATTTTGAAGGGAAGTTTCACCAAGAAAGTTCGGGTTACTATTTCCTTGATTTATAATATCATTGTTTAGAGTAATCATTATTTAGAATCAGACCTTAGTCAGATTTGACTGAGCTGCTGTATGACAGTGGACAGTCTACCCGCTTTCTTTTAGCGTCGAATGTTGGGCGGTGCTTACCAAACCCGACACCCCACATTGTGCCAACGGCTTCGGAAATATGAGCACAATTGGCAGGGTACAAGCCTTACCCTAGTGCGAGGGAGTGCAACCTAAAGACTAAATGTCACGGCAGAGAGTCGAGGCCTTACGCCTCGACCAGAAACTGGTTTAGGATGGAAGCTCTGACAGGTGGACAATTAGAGCATTGCATTGTTGATCATTTTTTCCTGTACAGTGAAGATATATTTAGAAATATAGAAGACATGGAAGGAATCAACATTGGGGGACGATACATCAATAACATTAGATATGCAGATGATACAGTCTTGATTGCAGACAATGAACAGGACCTGCAACATTTAGTAGATGCGGTTGTTGCACACAGTGAACAACTAGGGTTAGAACTGAATATTAAGAAGACAGTTTATGGTTGTTACTAGGAAGAAGGAAATACCACAATGTGATATACGAGTAGATGGACATATTCTTAAACAAGTGAATCGGTACAGTTATCTCGGCACAGTCATAACATCTGATGGGAGATGCCTTGAAGAGATTAGAACAAGAATTGCCATTTCGAAGGCAGCCTTTTGCAAGATGAAAAACATACTGACCAACAAAAAGATATCAATTGAAACGAGAAAAAGATTGTTGAGATGCTACATAGAACCTATACTTTTGTATGGATGTGAAGCGTGGACAATAAGCAGTCAAGCTGAAAAACAGCTATTGGCTGTGGAAATGGGGTTTCTGAGGAAAATGCAAAGAACACCATGGACAGATAGAAAAACCAATGAACAAGTCCTTCAAGAAACAAACGAAGATCTTAAAATGATTAGAGTCATTAGACGTAGACAGTCAACATTTTATGGGCATGTTATGAGAAGAAATGAATTGGAGAACTTGGTGACAACTGACAAGATCGAAGGGAAGAGACCAAGGGGAAGACCGAGAAGCAAATACCTGGATGGCTTGGCCACGTGGCATGGTTGAGACAGGAGCACAGAGCTGATCCACGACTCTGGTGATCGAGTGAGATGGCAGAACATGACCGCCCACTTTTACCGGCATGGCACATGATGGATGATGGATGGATGGTTGTTGATCCGGCAGCTTCTGCAGCTTGTCTTGTTCTAATGGTGTTACATTTCATTTGTTGTAAACTGGGCAGGCTGAGAGAGGGATCATGCTGCATGGGTAACATATGGTCTCTACAATTCAGCCCAGTCTTTGTGCTATGGAGACAACTCTATTCCTGGTCCCCGATATAAGTTCTAGGTACTATGACTTTGTTTGAAGCACACTGTAACAAATTATCCTCTGTCAAGACGGTAAGGTGTCAATATTCTCATTATCTGTGTCTTTCCTCTATGCATTTTTAAACTAATGTGGTGTCAACTTCCATCCAATGTCTTTAGTTTAACCTCATCTGATTTCGTGTGTGAAATAGGAGGACAATGGCATCAGCGAAGTATTGGTCATCGAACTACTTTCTCAGACAAGAGATTTGCATTCTATTTGTCACAGTGGTTGGTGTGTTCACACTTTATCAAATCTTCCGCCTTGAGCCAGTGCAACGCGAAAACCTCATGAGAACCCCTGAATTATGAATTGAATTGCACATCTGAAATGTTATCGTTATACGAAAATATGAACTTGTTGCGCAAAATAATCTCTCCCAGACCTAGTCAACTAGTGCTCTGCGAACTGTTAACATGCGTGCCATGTTTGAGGCAGCAGAGGGCACGGCCGAAAATGGCTCCATTTCGCATAAACAACTGGGAAGCTATTTTTTTTTTATAATGCAGTTAGTTGCTTGAGGATATGTTGCGTATATATTATTTTTAACGTTTGCAATAGACTATAACGACATATTCCCACTGGAATGTGTTATTAATTGGATGTTAGTGTTTCTTTATTTCTTTATTTACTGCTTACATAATTTTACCCCCATTCTGTAACCTCCTCCCCATATCCGCTCTGTCTGTCTGGCTGGCTACAGAGATTTGTTTTTACCTTCATTTCTAGCAGTTCTAACGTCTTTCAGTTTTACTTTGCAGCCACACGAGGAAACTATTACATACTCATTTCATTCTCTCACGCCTGCCTGCCCGCCTGCTTGCCCGCCTGCCTCCTGCCCGCCTGCCTTCCCGCCTGCCTGCCTGCCTGGCTGCTTGCATGAATTCCTGTCTCCATTCATGTCAGATGCTGTTGCTACGTTGCTGTTTTGTATTCATCAGCACTTACTTTCTCATGTTTGTGCTTTATTTATTTCGTTCATTAGTTTAAGTGAGTCATGTATTGTTAATTATTGCACATTTTCTAAGCGCTTATGATACATATTGTTTCTGTTGTTGTGATGCATGAATAAAGTAATGTATGAAAGCGGAGAGATAAGAAGGGCATTGTCAGACATGCCTAAGTGACCAATTCTTAGCCCTTTGAAGATTCAGTTCGTTTGTCCTTTCTTTCTTTCTTTCTTTATTTCTTTCTTTCATTCTTTCTTTCTTTCTTTCTTTCTTTCTTTCTTTCTTTCTTTCTTTCTTTCTTTCTTTCTTTCTTTCTTTCTTTCTTTCTTTCATTCTTTCTTTCTTTCTTTCATTCTTTCTTTCTTTCTTTCTTTCTTTCTTTCTTTCTTTCTTTCTTTCTTACTAATGTAATAAACCATACTCAACATACTTCATTTCATCCAGCTCTTACGTTCACAGGTTTCATTAGGCAAGAGAATCGACTTCATTGCACCCAGTTTTATACACACGGCTCTGTCTCTTTCCGTATAGCATCCTGTCGAGAGCGTCGCACACAGAACGAACCCCGAAGCTCCAGCGACGCTCTCCAGTAGTCTCGGATGAAATTTCACTGGTGAACAAACGGAAGTAACGCATAATCGAACCCACGACCTTCGTAGCTTGAGGCTGGCGGTGTAATCACATCGCCACGGAGACTCCCCACAGCACTTACTTTCTCATTGTTGTGTCCATATCATCTCCAACAATCTCTCTGTCTCTCTATACTTTCTCATTGTTGTGTAATTGTCCTCCCCAACAACCTCTCTGTCTCACTATACTTTCTCATTGTTGTGTAATTGTCCTCCCCAACAACCTCTCTGTCTCTCTATACTTTCTCATTGTTGTGTAATTGTCCTTCCCAACAACCTCTCTGTCTCTCTATACTTTCTCATTGTTGTGTAATTGTCCTCCCCAACATCCTCTCTGTCTCTCTATACTTTCTCATTGTTGTGTAATTGTCCTCTCCAACAACCTCTCTGTCTCTCTATACTTTCTCATTGTTGTGTAATTGTCCTCCCCAACAACCTCTCTGTCTCTCTATACTTTCTCATTGTTGTGTTATTGTCCTCCCCAACAACTTCTCTGTCTCTCTATACTTTCTCATTTTTGTGTCCTTGTCCTCTCCAACAACCTCTCTGTCTCTCTATACTTTCTAATTGTTGTGTCCTTGTCCTCTCCAACAACCTCTCTGTCTCTCTACACTTTCTAATCGTTGTGTCCTTGTCCACTCCAACAACCTCTCTGTCTCTCTATACTTTCTCATTGTTGTGTCCTTGTCCTCTCCAACAACCTCTCTGTTTCTCTATACTTTCTCATTGTTGTGTCTTTGTCCTCTCCAACAACCTCTCTGTCTCTCTATACTTTCTCATTGTTGTGTCTTTGTCCTCTCCAACAACCTCTCTGTCTCTCTATACTTTCTCATTGTTGTGTCCTTGGCCTCTCCAACAGCCTCTCTGTCTCTCTATACTTTCTCATTGTTGTGTCCTTGTCCTCTCCAACAACCTCTCTGTCTCTCTATACTTTCTCATTGTTGTGTCCTTGTCCTCTCCAACAGCCTCTCTGTCTCTCTATACTTTCTCATTGTTGTGTCCTTGTCCTCTCCAACAACCTCTCTGTCTCTCTATACTTTCTCATTGTTGTGTCCTTGTCCTCTCCAACAACCTCTCTGTCTCTCTATACTTTCTCATTGTTGTGTCCTTGTCCTCTCCAACAACCTCTCTGTCTCTCTATACTTTCTCATTGTTGTGTCCTTGTCCTCTCCAACAACCTCTCTGTCTCTCTATACTTTCTCATTGTTGTGTCCTTGTCCTCTCCAACAGCCTCTCTGTTTCTCTATACTTTCTCATTGTTGTGTCCTTGTCCTCTTCAACAACCTCTCTGTCTCTCTATACTTTCTCATTGTTGTGTCCTTGTCCTCTCCAACAACCTCTCTGTCTCTCTATACTTTCTCATTGTTGTGTCCTTGTCCTCTCCAACAACCTCTCTGTCTCTCTATACTTTCTCATTGGTGTGTCCTTGTCCTCTCCAACAACCTCTCTGTCTCTCTATACTTTCTCATTGTTGTGTCCTTGTCCTCTCCAACAGCCTCTCTGTCTCTCTATACTTTCTCATTGTTGTGTCTTTGTCCTCTCCAATAACCTCTCTGTCTCTCTATACTTTCTCATTTTTGTGTCCTTGTCCTCTCCAACAACCTCTCTGTCTCTGTATACTTTCTCATTGTTGTGTCCTTGTCCTCTCCAACAAAATCTCTGTCTCTCTATACTTTCTCATTGTTGTGTCCTTGTCCTCTCCAACAAACTCTCTGTCTCTCTATACTTTCTTATTGTTGTGTCCGTGTCCTCTCCAACAACCTCTCTGTCTCTCTATACTTTATCATTGTTGTGTCCTTGTCCTCTCCAACAAACTCTCTGTCTCTCTATACTTTCTCATTGTTGTGTCTTTGTCCTCTCCAACAACCTCCTCTCTGTCTCTCTATACATTCTCATTTTTGTGTCCTTGTCCTCTTCAACAACCTCTCTGTCTCTCTATACTTTCTCATTGTTGTGTCCTTGTCCTCTCCAACAACCTCTCTGTCTCTCTATACTTTCTCATTGTTGTGTCCTTGTCCTCTCCAACAACCTCTCTGTCTCTCTATACTTTCTCATTGTTGTGTCCTTGTCCTCTCCAACAACCTCTCTGTCTCTCTATACTTTCTCATTGTTGTGTCCTTGTCCTCTCCAACAGCCTCTCTGTCTCTCTATACTTTCTCATTGTTGTGTCTTTGTCCTCTCCAACAACCTCTCTGTCTCTCTATACTTTCTCATTTTTGTGTCCTTGTCCTCTCCAACAACCTCTCTGTCTCTGTATACTTTCTCATTGTTGTGTCCTTGTCCTCTCCAACAAAATCTCTGTCTCTCTATACTTTCTCATTGTTTTCTCCTTGTCCTCTCCAACAACCTCTCTGTCTCTCTATACTTTCTCATTGTTGTGTCCTTGTCCTCTCCAACAAACTCTCTGTCTCTCTATACTTTCTTATTGTTGTGTCCTTGTCCTCTCCAACAACCTCTCTGTCTCTCTATACTTTATCATTGTTGTGTCCTTGTCCTCTCCAACAAACTCTCTGTCTCTCTATACTTTCTCATTGTTGTGTCCTTGTCCTCTCCAACAACCTCTTTGTCTCTCTATACTTTCTCATTGTTTTCTCCTTGTCTTCCCCAACAACCTCTCTGTCTCTCTATACTTTATCATTGTTGTGTCCTTGTCCTCTCCAACAAACTCTCTGTCTCTCTATACTTTCTCATTGTTGTGTCCTTGTCCTCTCCAACAACCTCTTTGTCTCTCTATACTTTCTCATTGTTTTCTCCTCGTCTTCCCCAACAACCTTTCTGTCTCTCTATACTTTTTCATTGTTGTGTCCTTGTCCTCTCCAACAACCTCTCTGTCTCTCTATACTTTCTCATTGCTGTGTCCTTGTCCTCTCCAACAAACTCTTTGTCTCTCTATACTTTCTCATTGTTTTCTCCTTGTCTTCCCCAACAACCTCTCTGTCTCTCTATACTTTCTCATTGTTGTGTCCTTGTCCTCTCCAACAAACTCTTTACTAGCAGCTTAGCACAAAGCTACACAGGATCTCGGTACAAGAAAGAGCCTCTCCTGGAACGTTTATCTGCATATTTGGTTACTACTTGATCTAGTAACGTATTAGGTTATAAGCAATTACAAACATTGACTTGTTTTGACTTTATATTAATTGATAGTACTTAGCTTTATAGCTTTTATAATACTTTTCATTGTGTTTTTACTGTGAGTGAGGGGGTCTTCACTGTTCTTCCTACTGCTTACTGTTTAACGTTTTATTTCCCGTGTGGGATACTCCGCTTTAAACAGAGACATTGACTTGTATAGTCATTTATTAATTCTTTTGGATAACAGTTGGTTACTTAGCTTGTGAAGTAAATTTTTTTTTTTTAAGGTTAATTATTTGTTGTATGTTCTTTAATTCGTTTTGTTCCGTGTTTGCATTATATTCGTTGGTCTAATTAGTTATATCGTTATAATATTGTCATTTACATATCGATTTGTATTACTGATATTTTGTAAGTTAATGTAATTGTGATTTTTTTTATGATCTTGTATTTTTGCTTAACTTTGACTAATTTACACTTTCTTCATGGATGAAATGTCTGAGAAGTGGCAACACTGGCTCAATAAGTCAGGAATACGCCTTGGACACTTAAACATTTGCAGCTTACTTAACAAGCTACCAGAGTTATCTTCTATTCTTAATCAAAATTTTCATTTATTCTGCCTTAGTGAAAGTAGACTTAATGATAACATTTCAGATGAGGACATATCTATTAAAGGGTACAAAGTTTTTAGAAGGGATCCCTGTAGGAAACAAGAGACAGGCATAGTAACCTATGTTTCTAATTTACTAAATGCTCACCGTAGGCTAGACTTTGAAACTTGCGAAATAGAATGTATGTGGTTAGAGCTAAAACTTCAAAACCGCACACCCCTGATAATTGGCTACCTCTATCGAAATCCCAGTGCTGGACATGTCTGGTACGAAAACTTCACTACCATGATGGATGTGGTTTTCGCTTCCGGGAAGGAAATTATACTACTCGGAGACTTTAACATTGACACCAACAAATCCAACATAATATGGGGAAATATAATTGCATCATACAATTTCCAACAAATAGTACAACAGGCTACTCGAGTAACAAAGTCATCTTCAACAGTCATAGATCACATTTATGTAACTTGCTCAGACAACATCATAGAATGCGCTGTACCCAATTGTGCAATGAGCGATCACTACCCAATATGCTGCACGTGGTCTAAACAAGGAATTAAAACTCCTAAACATAAACACATAAGTGTAAAATATAGAAGTTACAAACATTTCAACCAAAACGCATTTTTACAGGACTTGCTCAGTTCACCTCTAGACAATGTTTATCAGCTTCCTGACCCGGATGATGCTCTGGAATTCTGGATGAAAACATTTATTGATGTTTTTGATAGACATGTGCCAATCAAGGAAGTTCGAGTAAAACACCACGTCAAGCCACCTTGGATCACCCAGGAAATACTTAAAATTATGAGAGACAGAGATAAAGCACATAAAAAGCGGGGTCTCAGCGCATACCGTACTCTTAGAAACAAAGTTCAATATACCATACGACGGGAAAAGAAAAATTACTTTAAGAACTTAGTAATGGATAAAACAAATAGTAAGGATATATGGAAGGCAATTAACACCTTGACAAACAAGTATAACTTCCGAAATTTTTACCATCAAATCATATTACATGCGACCAATTCAGTAATTTTTTTCAAACTGACATAGACCAGTTGAAGGCTTCAATACCTAATTCTCCTTGCAACTTATCTTTACTGTCATCGTTTTGCGAGAATAGATGCTCCGGCGATATTCTTTCCGACATACCGCTAATGACAATCACTGAGGTATTCACTTACCTCAGTAACCTAAAAAACACAACCTCATCTGGGTTAGATGGAATCAGCAACCGGATTCTCCGTTGTGCTGCGCCAGTGATCTGTATATCACTAACCTATGTATATAATCAGTGTCTCAGCAAAGGCCACTTTCCATCAGCTCTCAAAATCGCTAAAGTGTACCCTCTTCTTAAATCTGGTTCATTGGACAATGATCTCTGGAACAATTACAGACCCATTTCCTTACTATCATCACTATCTAAGCCACTAGAAAAACACATCCATAAAGTAACATTACAGTATTTAGTTCGCAACAAGCTTATTGTTGACAACCAATCAGGATTTCGACCAAAATATTCTTGCCATACGGCCCTAACAAACATGATAGAAAATTGGCACCAGAATATAAACAACAACAGCCTATGTGGAACTGTGTTTATTGATTTCAAGAAAGCATTTGATATTATAGACCATGTTATTTTAATTAAAAAACTTGAGACAATGAAAATTGGCCCTAATGTAGTCACTCTAATATCATCTTTTCTATCAAACAGAAAGCAAGTAGTATCACATAATAAATGTCTGTCTCATACCACTACCTTCAATATTGGAGTACCGCAAGGCTCTATTCTTGGCCCTCTATTGTTTGCCATATATATTAACGATCTACCTTTGCATCTTTCGTCGTCCTGCGATCTATTTGCAGACGACTGTACAGTGTATACAAATGCTGAAAACTTCACATCGATAACATGCCAGTAGAAAGTGTAATTGAGCACAAAACATTAGGCATAATCATTGATAGAAACCTAACCTTTAATTCCCACGTTCAAGCGCTTATTAAACAAACAGCGAAAAAAGTCTACCAACTCGCCAAAATTAAAAACTTCCTTGATGAGGACACAAGGAAACTATTCTATACTTCTCATATACAGACACACTTTGACTACTGCTCTACAATCTAGGACGGTTGTTCTAATTCAAACACCAAACGACTTTACTCACTCCACAAACGGGCCATGAGTCTAATTTATAACAAACATTTATCTGACAATCCTAGCCTGTATAAACACCTTCAGTTACTACCACTCCGCAAACGCCTGCTTTTCAATAAAGCTAAACTAATTCACAAAATCCTGCATCGGAATGCCCCAAATTACCTTTGGCCATTGTTTAAATATAATGCTAGACACAGTAAACGTTTAAATATATTACACATTCCGAAGCCTAGGATTGACTTATACAAAACAAGCTTAACGTACTCTGCAGCTCAGCTGTGGAACAATCTTCCACAAGAAATCAAAGACATCACCAATCCCTATTCATATAATCGCAAATTACTCGAACACTATCTCAGTACGGATTATCTTCCCCCTTAATAATAGAGATAATAATA
>JACEFZ010025726.1:785000-795000 GCA_014155875.1 Cepaea nemoralis
ACCTCTCTTCTATCTATGCTTTCTCATTGGTGTGCCCATATTCTCTCCAACAACCTCTCTGTCTCTCTATACGTTCCCATTGTTGTGTCCTTGTCCTCTTCAAAAAACTCTCTGTCTCTGTATACTTTCTCAATGTTATGTCCATTTCCTCTCCAACAAACTCTCTGCCTCTCTATGCTTTCGAATCTTCTGCGCAGATGGTGCAAGGACGTAAGTTATTAAGCTTACTTAAAGTCTTGTGTAGATGTTGTGTATATGTTGTTTGTCCATCAAGAATGATGATGACCATTCATTTCATTCACTGGCGTTGGAAGTATGGAGCCGTGAGTTCTAAGATGCCTGGTAAAGCCTATTTTAGCTTGAAATGTTCTTTGACAATGCGGGCAAAGAATGCTTGACGTTGCAGGAGGAGGACCTCCTGCAGTGGTTTTTCTTGCCAACCTTTTTTCCCCACAGCTCTTGCAGTCCTTTTTGCTTCACAAGTGACTACACTCTGCGTAATGATGTATGACATTAATTTCTGTCTTTGGCAGCAATCAATTCAAGTGTCGTGATGAATTCCAAAAGCTTTTAGTGAGATCTTCAGAATATCTATAAAGCGTTTTCTCTGACCGCCTTGGGGGCGTTTACCAAAACGTTGCGTGTATATAGCTTAACGATTTACACCATTGATACCTACGATAACTCCTTTCAAGTGTAGATTGAGAATAAGACCCAGTGGTAATCCTTGTAAAGTTTCAGATAACCTGCACATATATCGTGATTATAACGGACTGAGATAGCATGCATGAAGAGTGAAGACATGCATGCTTCGTGCAGAGTGGTATGAGTCTAATACGAAATCAAAGATAGGGAGCATTAATTGGATCTGATCCAGAGGACATCCTGGTGTACTGGGAAATCTTCAGGTAGATAGTATATTGCTATAAATCTGGACCGTGTTGGGGGAATAGCCAGAGAATATTCAATAAATATAAAAGACAATGTATGTCCGTATGTTCTTTATGCGTTCGCGAACGTTCCATCCGATTGAGATGAAATTTTCTACATGTGTTCTTCTCATTCCCGTGCAGCCAACTGTCATAGTTTGTTAGTATATAAACAGTTATTTACGTAATAAAATTAATTTTTTAAATTTACATTATAATATGTAGCAAGGGGAATTAACTTAAGAAAAGTTATAATAAGGGACATACCTTTTAGTATCATTGCTATATTTTTTATATATAATTGTTGCATTTTTATCAAAGCTTTATAAATTGTTTATCTACAGTCATTTACAGGCATATGGGTTATAATATATAATGATAAAATCTTTAAGGCATTTTTAAAGGCTTGATAAAAATAATGCATCTATTTTAAATACGTGAAAATTTTCTATCACATCTTTTTATTTTTCTTCAACAGCACATTTGATGAGTTACTAAATTTATGTTTAAACATTCCCATATGTATGGCAGTTACACCCACGTTGGGTATGTGTGTTTACATGCACAATGCCAAAATATGTTGTATTATCATAACTGTATATATGTATGTATTTGTTTTATTCACACATGTGACACGTAACACTAACAAACGACAACGCTCTGTAATATACACAAACAAAAGAAACACACATTACACCTTGTAAATATACATTGCTTTGTATGAATGTGGGGAAAAACATGTTTTTACTGGCCTCTTAAGGCCACCCACAATTTAAAGAAAAAATTTACTTACATTAACGGCGAAAGACCTTGGAAGTCTAAGGGGTTTATGTTGATAAATATGTTTAGAGGAAATGTCATTTATGTTTGTAAATTTCATTCAGTTTGAACAAATAGCTCTCTCTCTCTCTCTCTCTCTCTCTCTCTCTCTCTCTCTCTCTCTCTCTCTCTCTCTCTCTCTCTCTCTCTCTCTCTCTCTCTCTCTCTCTCTCTCAAGCAGACACCATTTTCACAGCTTCCGCGTTTTGCTTGGTAAAATGGGATTTTTGCTGCGAGGTTTAATGTGGAGAAATTGTGTAGATACATACAAGAGTATCATTTTCGGAAACATAGTGATTCAGGAATATTTTTGAATTTCTTTACACGAAACTAAGTGTGAATGAGTATACCTGGAATGTGAAAGAGTTTATATTAAATGTTATGGTGTGCTTGGGAGTAAATGATTACTCAACCATCATCATTAACAGGAATTATGTAGGTAGTTACACCATGCCACGATTATAATGTTGTCACATGTTTATGAATGTATACGGTGTATTTGCAGATGTAAAAAAGACACTGGTTTGTACATTAATTGATTGATTGACTGATTTAGGAACCGACATCATAGCATTTTAATGTGGAGAAATTGTGTAGATACATACAAGAGTATTATTTTCGGAAACATAGTGATTCAGGAATATTTTTGAATTTCTTTACACGAAACTAAGTGTGAATGAGTATACCTGGAATGTGAAAGAGTTTATATTAAATGTTATGGTGTGCTTGGGAGTAAATGATTACTCAACCATCATCATTAACAGGAATTATGTAGGTAGTTACACCATGCCACGATTATAATGTTGTCACATGTTTATGAATGTATTTGGTGTATTTGCAGATGTAAAAAAGACACTGATTTGTACATTGATTGATTGATTGACTGATTTAGGAACCGACATCATAGCATTTGGAGCATTCCCATAAGCATTCCGTCCCCATCCTCAGCAGCCAGCGAAGAGTTCCAACACCAATGGTACCAGTAGCAATCTGATTATATGTCCGTCTCGCCTTTCCTCTGAGGGTAGAGCCAGATCCCCCCGTCACTCCTCGCTGTCTCATTCTTACCAGACCATGGTAATCCATTTGCTCCTCCGAGGTGTGCACGTGCTCCCACAAGGCCGCAACCACGTCTGCCTTGTTACGCATCAATACTCCACCAAGTTTTGCAGAGCCAGTCAATCTGTCCGCCTGTTCATTCCCCAGCACACCGGCATGCCCCGGAGAAAAGATCCAGGCGATGCTTGCCACCCGTGATCTCCGAAGCGAAGCAAGCCAATTTACCCGAAGCTTGCCTGTCCTCACCTTCCTCAGCAAGCTTTTTGAGTCAGTTACAATCACGATGTGTGCGTGTGTATCGTATTCGCCATCCAGCGTAAAGCTGCATTGACCGCCTCTACCTCCATTCTTAAGCTAGATGTTGTGGTATCATATGCCAGGCTCTCCTGCACCAGACGTCGACCATTAGCTTTTTGTAAATGCTTTTGTACATAATAAACGATTATAAAAAGAAAGAAAGAAAGAAAATTAATAACGCCCATCCCAAACTTTGATAACATTAAGAAAGAAATGAGAAGACTGAATATTAACATATTAGGTACATGTGAGACCAGAGGGCAGTAACTTCCGAGGAATACAGCATAAACTATTCTGGTGGAGAGAAAAAACAATATAGGGGCATCAATTACAATGGATATATAAATAGGAGAAGAACAATGTTGGTTTGTAGAAGGCAAGGGTTCAGTAAATGCGAAATATTCTCAATGCCAATGAATTTCTTCGCCTCACGTTTTCATGCCCAGGGCTTCTTGAATGATATTATGAATTAGACATGGCCGAGGACCAGAGTAACAATTTTGAAATGACCGTCATCCTCGGAGATTTCAACGAAAAAGTAGCAACGAGATATGGCCTAAGTGATAGGAATGAGAGAGGTGACGATTAACAGGCGAAGTGAGTAGGACAAAACCTATCCTGGCACAATCAAGGCCTGCATGCACTTATATTCGCACTGGCGAAAGGCCGTGGAAGCTTATGGTTCTTATGTTGACAAATATTACAAATAGTTATCTCCCCCCACCCACTCTCCCTCCTCTCTCTCTCTCTCTCTCTCTCTCTCTCTCTCTCTCTCTCTCTCTCTCTCTCTCTCTTTCTCCCTCTCTCTCTCTCTCTCTCTCTCTCTCTCTGCTAAATGCTAGTGCAATTACGTTTTGCTTTGAGAATATTTCAAATATCATAATAACGTGATAGTAATTGCTTGATTGATCACTACACTTGTGTTCAAGCATTCTGCGGGAATTTTTTTTTTCGCATGTCCTATTTACATCGCTGTCAACAACAGCATTTTACCGCTGTTGTTGATGTCTTTGCAAGATTACGCACAGTATTTTGCATTGCTTACTGAGCGATAATCTCAGATACCCCTGTAAGTAACCAACGCGACCCGATTCCCTACCGAATATCGCGCAGCTGTGTCCCGTGTCCCCGCACGTGGATATACGGGATTACGGAGAGCATCGTTAACCTCTTCGCCAGGGAGAACGGCTCTGCGGAATTACTAGATATCTAAAAGAAAAACACCCCGGCAAGCAAAATTGATGGTTTTTCAATATTATTCTGATGATCATATTGTTCTTCACTTGTATCATCATAAAGGTCTTTCACATAATCTGACCACGCATGTAAAATCTGATTTTTGTCAATTATGATTTTGCCATCTTTGGTTTTTAGGCAACCTGTTGATGTGTGTGTTCTTTTGTTAGTGATGCCATTAATTCTTGTGTGCTTTAATTTAGTATTCTGGGTGTTGAACCGTGTTGTGTTGGTTTTCAATTTCCTTGCAATTTTCCTCATGCCATGTTTCTTTTGCCTCTTTGCATAGCTTCTTAATTTTCCTGTTAATCTCTTCGTATATTACCTTGTTATTTTTGTTATTTTTTCTTATTCCCATGAGTTTTAAGATGTCTTCCATCATCCATTTCTTGCGTCCTATTATCTTTATTTTTGGGATTATCATTGTTGTTAGTGCAGCTTCTTGACTGATTTCTTTTATTTGTCCAATTGGTCACTGACGTCTTGAAATAATATTTCCATGTCGGACATTGCATCGAATCTGTTCTTTACCTCCACGTTGAATTTCTTTTTTATCTCCTCACTGTGCCTGTAGATCAAATTTTGCGTTTCTATTTGTTTCTATATGACCGCCCACGCTTTCCGGCATGGCACATGATTGATTGATTGATTTTTATATTTGACTTTCTTTAAGTTTATATGTAAATTGCCTAAGATAGTTGCAGTAGCAGTCTGCAATTGGTAGGGGAACATAAACATCTAATATTGTTACAACGGAGAGTACTAGAATTTGAAAAAGAAATTGGTATATCTAGCTATAATACCACTAACTTACATCAACATCTTTTATTTTTCTTTGAGAAATCAAACAGTCAAAACTGCAGTCATTCTTTGCAATAGTGACAAGAAAGCTATTAAAGTCTTTATACAACATTTCTTGAATCTTTATTTACTTACATTTTAAGACCAACTTTTTCAATTCTACGTTTATGTTTAAATCTTAAAACTGTACTGTTAATGATAACCTGGCATGAGTGATAGATGACTACGTTTCCCTTCTGTGGGGAAACAATATTTTTTACTGGCCCCTTAAGGCCACCCACAATTTAAAGAAAATTTACTTACATTAACGGCGAAAGATCTTGGAAGTCTATAGGGTGTATGTTGATAAATATGTTTAGAGGTAATGTCATTTATGTTTGAAATAGTTCTCTCTCTCTCTCTCTCTTTCTCTCTCTCTCTCTCTCTCTCTCTCTCTCCCCCCTCTCTCTCCCCTCTCTCTCTCCTCTCTCTCTCCTCTCTTTCTCTCTCTCTCTCTCTCTCTCTCTCTCTCTCTCTCTCTCTCTCTCTCTCTCTCCTCTCTCTCTCTCTGTTTTGAGAATTATGTAGGTAGTTACACCATGCCACGAATATAATGTTGTCACATGTGTATGAATGAATATGGTGTATTCGCAAATGTAAAAAAGACACTGCTTTTGTAAAAAAAAAAACAAAAAAAAAACAATTATGATGCCCATGTTAAACATTGCCTCAACGAGTTATTTTTCATGCGTTTTGTTGTCAAAGAATTGCCTCATAAGAGATGTTGAATGAAAGAATGTAGTGAGAGGAAATACAGAAGTAGGGCAGAATGTAGGACGGGCCTGCGTGCCCAATTCTTAACCCTTTGAAAATAAAGATTTTCTTTCGTTAAAAAAAAACAACGTTATTTTGGGTGAGAGAAAGTTAGTTGCATATCCTGTGCAGTACTCTGCAGTCAACCCACCGCCCACCATTTATTGGCTGTTCGTGATATCTTGGTAAGTTTACTTTCAGTACTATCTATTCTTCTACTACATAGATACACAGACAGACAGACAGACAGACAGACAGACAGACAGACAGACAGACAGACAGACAGACAGACAGACAGACAGACAGACAGACAGACAGACAGACAGACAGACAGACAGACAGACAGATAGACAGATAGATAGATAGATAGATAGATAGATAGATAGATAGATAGATAGATAGATAGATAGATAGATAGATAGATAGATAGATAGATAGATAGATAGATAGATAGATAGATAGATAGATAGATAGATAGATAGATAGATCCCTGCCAAGGACTGGGCGTAGCAGGGCCGGGTCAGCTAGTATTCAATAAATACGTACCGAAAGGGGCTGGTATATGGAGCTAGTGGTGAAATCATTCATAGATTCAAGTTTTAGTGTAGACCGTGTTGGAGAACCGCTGGAAAATGTTCATTCAATATGCAAACGAGGAGTATTTGTATATGGAGTTAGTCCATACATTTTATCCAATCAGTGTACGAACGCCTCTACTTCCTATGACATTTCCATGCACCAAACTGGGTCTGCATCGGGCAGCGAGCCGAAGTCGATGAAACACCCTGCGTTACGACGAAGATTCAAACTGATGGTTACAGAACTAAAGAAGAAAAAACCAAATCAATTCACTTAAATGAACATCCCTTGAAACAAGTAAAGAGTTTCAAGTACCTCGGAAGTATAATATCACCAAATGGCAGATCAGAAGACGAGATCGAAAATAAAATAGATGCAATAAGGCAAACCAACTCATTGGACGAATGGCACCAAGTCTAAAGAACAAACACGTATCAATAACTACTAAGAAAGCACTTTACAACACAATCTTCCTACCAACTCTATGCTACCAATGCCAAACCTGGACAATGACAGAAACAAAGAAAAGAAAAATCACAACAACAGAAATGAGATTCCTGAGAAAAATATTCAACGTATCAAGAAGAGATAAGAACAGAAATGAAGAAATCAGGACTAAAGTGGGGGTTATAGCAGCACTAGATTTTATTAGAAAGCAGCAAGTCAAATGGTTTGGCCATGCAAGTAGGTTACCATTCAACAGCATACCACAACATGCAATGATATACAGACCAGATGGAAACAGAGGAAGAGGCCGACCACGTAAACGTTGGACGGAGGGAATAGCAGAGTCCATGGGAATATCGATACATGAAGCCCCTAATCGGGAACTCTCACGAAGTTTATGCTTCACCTCGACACCGCAAGGTACACGAGGAGCATGATGAGATGAGATGATGAGATGGTTACAGAGCTGAAAGTAAAGCGTGCTAACCACTGCGCCACTGCTCTGTTCCACTTGTAGCATTTGAGTTTGTTAATATTCTGTGTGTTATATTTCTTATTATTTTTATTCTTTTACCTGCTCATTTTGTTCTTCTCGTCCCACTTTTGCTCTTTTTCCATGTGAATACTCAGAAACAAAATTTAACTAGCATGCCAGGGTAATTATCATAGATTACTGCTTTAGACGCGGGTCTTAAATTAAGTGTTAAGTATGGAGGCACCGACAAGAGATGCCACAGGGTCCTGGAAATAGACTAGACAGAGCTCAGGTAAATATCCGTACAGTTATCTGATAGTTACACGTCTTTTCTCACTCTTTTTTATCTTCTTGTGATTTGTTCTTCTGATTTTTATTTTTAACCTCATGTCCTTCTCATTCTATTAGCAATCCTTGTCGCTCTTTGTTCTCGTGTAATTCTTGCTCTGTTCTTCTATCTATTATTATTTCCTAGATCTTCTCGATATTATTCTTCTTGTATTTCACGACGTTCTTGATATGTGTTCTTTTTCTAGATATATTTGTATTATTTCTCCTGTTACTTTGTTTTTCTTTTCCACTAGCATCTATTGATTTTATTAATATTCTTTGTGTTCTAATCTTATTCTTCTTACTCGTTTGCTTGCTCGTTGCGTTTTTATCGTCTCTCTTTAGTTCTTCTTAATATACTCCTTTCTTAATTTAATATTTTTCTTTTCCTCCTTGTTTTTTTTTTTTTTTCATATTGATCTTCTTCCTATACTGCTATTTTTTCTACGTCTTGCTCGTCGTGTTCTTATTCTTGCCCATATTGTTCTTCGTCTCCATGTTCTTAGCTCTCTGTTTAATGCTCTTCCCTTTCTTGTTGACATCCCTGAGAATACTCGTTTCTTAATTTCCTGTTCTCTTTCTTGTTTCTCTACTTATTAATCTTGCTCTTCCTCCGTTTGTTACTCTTGTCTTTCTTCCTGATTCTCTCTAGCTTATTCGTCTTTCTCCTCTACTTCTTGTTCTAAGTCTTATTCCTGGCCTTCCTATTTATTTGATTGGTCTTCTGTCTTTGATCGTATTCTTCTTCGTTTTACCTTTCCTGTTAACACCGTTGTTGTTTTCATGGATTTTGTTGTTATTGTTTTTCATCGTTATCATCCACTTGTCTCTTTCTTTCTGTCTGTCCCCCCCCCCTCCCCCGTTATTCGAGGTGGCTTCAAATGGAAACCTTAAAAGTGTGATATAAATTACACTAACCATGCCATTGTCTTGTAACCTGTCAATATTGTTGGTAAGGATGACAAGCAATGTTAAGCATCCGACATCGCGGTGCACACGAACACGGTCGCGTCATAAGGACAGTTCAAAGATGACCACCACATTTCTGCGGTGTTCGCGGAATTACTAGATATCTAAAAGAAAAACACCCCGGCAAGCAAAATTGATGGTCCTTCAATATTATTCTGATGATCATATTGTTCTTCACTTGTATCATCATAAAGGTCTTTCACATAATCTGACCACGCATGTAAAATCTGATTTTTGTCTATTATGATTTTGCCATCTTTGGTTTTTAGGCAACCTGTTGATGTGTGTGTTCTTTTGTTAGTGATGTCATTAATTCTTGTGTGCTTTAAGTTGGTATTCTGGGTTTTGAACCGTGTTGTGTTGGTTTTCAATTTCCTTGCAATTTTCCTCAAGACATGTTTATTTTGCCTCTTTGCATAGTTTCCTAATTTTCCTGTTAATCTCTTCGTATATTTCCTTGTTATTTTTGTTATTTCTTCTTATTCCCATGAGTTTTAAGATGTCTTCCATCATCCATTTCTTGCGTCCTATTATCTTTATTTTTGGGATTATTATTGTTGTTAGTGCAGCTTCTTGACTGATTTCTTTTATTTGTCCAATTGGTCACTGACGTCTTGAAATAATATTTCCATATCGGACATTGCATCGAATCTGTTCTTTACCTCCACGTTGAATTTCTTTTTTATCTCCTCACTCTTCAGTGCCTGTCGATAAAATTTTGCGTTTCTATTTGTATATTTGGCTTTCTTTAAGTTTATATGTAAATTGCCGAAGATAGTTGCAGTAGCAGTCTGCGCTTGGTAGGGGAACATAATAATCTAATATTGTTACAAGGGAGAGTACTAGAATTTAAAAAAAGAAATTGGTATACCTAGCTATAATACCAATAACTTACATAAAGATCTCTTATTTTTCTTTAAGAAATCAAACAGTCAAAACTTTAGTCATCTTTTGCAATAGTGACAAGAAAGCTATTAAAGTCTTTATTCAACATTTCTTTAATCTTTACTTACTTACATTTTATGATCAACTTTTTCAATTGTAAGTTTATGTTTAAAACTAAAAACTGTACTTGTAATGATACCTTTGTGAGAATGTTGGCTGCCTACGTTTTCCTTCTGTGGGGAAACAATATTTTTTTACTGGCCTCTTAAGGCCACCCACAATTTAAAGAAAATTTAATTACATTAACGGCGAAAGATCTTGGAAGTCTATAGGGTTTATGTTGATAAATATGTTTAGAGGTAATGTCATTTATGTTTGTAAA
>JACEFZ010025726.1:800000-805000 GCA_014155875.1 Cepaea nemoralis
CACTCACATTTACCCCATCCACACTCACACACTCCCACCCACGCAGACATATCTCATTCACAGACACCCCCACATTCATCCCCCACACCCATTACACACTCATCCCCCAACCCACACAATCTCCTACACACCCATTCACCCACCCAAACAAACAAAAAAAGCGTAAAAATTAGTGATGCAATTCAACTCTCTCTCTCTCTCTCTCTTGCTCTCTCTCTCTCTCTCTCTCTCTCTCTCTCTCTCTCTCTCTCTCTCTCTCTCTCTCTCTCTCTCTCTCTCTCTCTCTCTCTCTCTCTCTCTCTCTCTCTCACACTCACATCACAGTAATGTTATATTATACATGATAAAATCAAATGGCATACAAAATGATAAGATGAGAATAAACCAACAAAAAAAAAAAAATATATATATATATATATGGAATGGCATGTTACAGGACAATCAAGTGGCATTAAACGATACCTCGTAATATGAAAGATGAGAATACATAAAAAAATATGGAATAGCATGTTACATGAAATGCGTGCGCTCAACTCTCTCTCTCTCTCTCTCTCTCTCTCTCTCTCTCTCTCTCTCTCTCTCTCTCTCTCTCTCTCTTCTCACACACACATGTACATACACACACCCACACACATCCATATACTTACTCACACGTACTCACATAACACCCGAATATACACTCCCTCGCATACACTGCATGCATGCACACTTACACATACAAAGATATACGATACATACACGAGCACACACACAGACACACTCATCCATGCACACATATGCACACGCACATGCATATAAACGCATATAAACACATGAACGCACACCTTAACACACGTACAGACATACACACAGAGGCACACGCAGATACACACATTTACACACACATGTACACCCATCCAGACATGCACACACATACATCACACTTTCTCATGCACTCTCTCATCCACCCACGCTCTCTCTTTTACACACTCATTCGCTCTCACACTCACTCGCTCTCACACTCACTCATTCGAGCACATACACGCATACCCACAAATTCTCTCTCACTCACTCACGCTTCCTTACTCACTCATTTACTCGCTGACTCTCTAACTCACACTCACTCACTAACTTTGACACTCTATCACACAGACAGGCAGACACACAACACACCCACTCTCTCAGATTCACTCATTCTCTAACTAAATCTCTCACACATATGTCCACACACACCCACTCAATTTTACACTCACTCAGGCACACGCGCATGTATACCCACTCACTCTCACTCATGAAAAATGATACTAGTAGGTGACTTATGGAGGCATATAGTCGGTATGAAGTAAGTATTGAAAGAGTTTTCGGTTGAATGTGTAGGGACTCATTGGTGTTTTCAGTTCTGGTGGAAGGCTATTCCACAAGTGAGCACCAGAATATGCGAAACAAGTTTTGTATAAGTCCAATCTAGGCTTAGGAAGCTATAATAAATTTAAGCGCTTACTGTTCATTACATTAGATTGAATTAACGGTAGAAGATACTCTGGGGTATTTTCAGATATAATTTTATTCACTAATTTGGCTTTGTTAAAAAGGAAGCGCTTTTGAAGTGGTAGAAGTCTTAGATGGCTGTATAATTTATTACTTTCAACGTGCTTTATGCTAGAAACCAGACGTATAGCGCGGTTTTGAAGCGAACACAATCGTTTCATATTAGATTTAGGGCAACCATCCCAGACTGTGGAACAATAATAGAGAGGTGATTGGATATAGGATGCATAGAATATTTTTCGTGTGCTTTCATCCAAAAAGTGTTGAATTTTAGCAAGTTGGTAAACTTTTTGTGCTACTCTCTTGGTAAGGACGTGAACATGAGGGCTCCAGTTTAAATGTCTGTCAATTAAAAGACCTAATGTTTTATGTTCATTTACATTAATTATAGGTAACGTGTCCACGTGGAGCTCGAGCGGTGTCCCAGTTATGGCTAGGGTCTGTAGTTTTTGTCTGGTCGTTATTAGCATGGATTTGGTTTTGTCGATGTTAATTAACATGCGATTTTCATTGCTCCATCTACTAAGGTTGTCAAGTTCGTTTTGTAAAGAGCTCTCTAAGTCACAAAGGCTCTCTTGACTTGTGTAAATAGTACAGTCGTCCGCAAATAGGTCACACGAAGTATTGAGGTATAAAGGAAGATCGTTAATATACACTGCAAAAAGCAGCGGACCTAGTATTGAGCCCTGAGGCACCCCAAAATTAAGTTGTGTGGGTCTTGTTAGACAGTTATTGAAGGACACTACTTGTTGTCTGTCAGATAAAAATGACGTAATTAGGTTCACCATGTTGGTGCTAGTCTTCGTGTGTTTTAATTTTCTAATTAAAATATCATGATCTACCATATCAAAGGCTTTTTTAAAGTCTACAAATACTGCTCCACAAATGTTGCCATTGTTGATACAAAGATGCCAGTTATCGGTCATTTTTGTAAGGGCACTGTGGCAAGAATATTTAGGTCGAAACCCAGATTGACTGTCAATTATTAGATCGTTGTTAATTAAATGATGTAGTGTAATGATAACAGAGATGAACAGTATGCTATTAGATTTAATAATGAAGGACCAGCAATTTTAAAGATGGAGGTTCAAAATGTTCTTAAGCATATGAAAGCTGGCAAGGCCCCCGGTGCAGATAACATCACAACAGAAATGATTAAAGCTTTAGAAGAATTTGGTCTAGAGCAAGTCACTAGACTGCTGAACACATTATATGATACTGGAGATATACCTTCTGAATTATGAAAAAAGCCCACGAGATGCTTGATTTCTTTCGCCTTCGTGGCTATCCTGATAATGTTCTATCTACAGCTCTCCACCGCTGCCAATCTATCAGTCGCACTGAGGCTCTCTCCTCCAGGCCGAAACCACGAAACAATAGACCTGTCCTCTCACTTACTTATCATCCCCACAATATTGCTGCCAAGAATATCCTTTTTAAACATCTATCCATTCTCCGGGCGGAATCGACCACTCGTGATGTCTTCTCAGAGGCTCCTCTAGTGGCATATAAGCGGGATCGTAACCTCAAAGATGTGCTGGTCCATAGCAGGCTACCCCAACCTCACCAGTCTCTTCCTGGCACGGTGGCGTGTCTTCGATCGGTTTGCAAGACCTGTCCATACGTACTTCAAACCCAGAGTCTGACATTCCCTAAGACGACCTTCCACATCCGTGAGGGTTTCTCATGTATCAGTCGCAACGTCATCTATGCGATTACCTGCACACGTTGCGACATGAGATATGTCGGGGAGACAGGATTACGTCTTGGGGACAGATTTCGACAACATCTTTCTGACATCACCAGCGGCGCCCAGAAACCAGTATCCATACATTTCAACAGTCCTGACCACCATGGCGTAGCCGACATACAGGTCACGGCCATCAAATCATGCGCATCCCACGAACGGGATCGGAAGACATTGGAACACCGTCTCATCTTCCAGTTGGGCACACTCTCCCCTCACGGCCTTAATGTCCAACACAGCTTCATTTAACTTCCCACCCCACCCCTCCCACCCCTAGCTTACAGTCCACCATCTGGGTACGTGCAGATCCTTTGTATGACATCACAGTCAACTCTCTTGGCGGATTTACGTTCGGTGTTTTGCCATCATTGTCTGAACGACCGCCACTCATGCCTCTCTGTGTGTACTAACACTATATAGGTTTCCGCAGCTGTGTTTCGAGCGCTTAACGATAATTGCTAATTGTCATCTGCGTCCGTAACATCTTTGCCGGTCTCTAATTTCACTTTTCCGCACACATGGGCGCGTCTCCACCCCACTCCCTTCCCGCTTGACCTTTGACCCGTGTACCATACATCCGGTCTATTGATCCACTGGCGCCCTACGTGTGTCAGACCTTCCAAGCTAGGACACAGTATTCAGATGAGTACATTTTATTTTAATTAGTTTAATAGTTTAATATTGTCATAGTGTGTTTCATGTAGTTTTGTGTTGGTTTGTATTTGTTTGTCCTGTGCTGACGAAGGCTTTGGCCGCAACGTCCAATTTGTCTCTTGTAGTCGTGTTTTAGTAAAGCTCACAATCTACTTCTCGTTTATTTGGGTGATTCATTCATTGCCTTCTGAATTATGTAATTCTGTATTTATTGCAATCCCAAAGAAATCAGGAACCTTAGAATGTGATCAACATAGAACAATTAGTATAATGAGTCACATCACAAAGATTTTGTTACGAATTATCATGCAAAGAGTGAGGAAGAAAATACAACCTGAAATAGGGGAAGAACAATGTGGTTTTGTAGAAGGAAAGGGTACAGTAAATGCTGTGTATATGCTGCGAACAGTTATTGAACGTGCTTTAGAAGTAAACAAGGATATACATCTTTGCTTTATTGACTACACAAAGGCTTTTGATAGAGTTAGACATGTCAACATTGTGGATATGCTTGCAGATCTACAAATTGATGGGAAAGACATTAGACTTATAAAAAACATATATTGGAAACAACAAGCTGCCATAAGGATTGATAATGAAGTAGGACAATACCAACCTATTAAGAGAGGTGTTAGGCAGGGATGTGTAATGTCTCCAGATCTTTTTTCCCTATACAGTGAAAATATTTTCAGAAATGTAGAAGACCTAAATGGAATCAGCATTGGAGGACGAAACATAAATAACATTAGATATGCAGATGATACAGTATTGATTGCAGACAATGCACAGGATCTGCAACAATTAGTAGACGCTGTGGTTGTACACAGTGAGCAGCTGGGGTTGGAATTACATTGTAGGAAGACACAGGTTATGGTCGTCACTAGGAAGAACGAAGTACCACAATGTAATATACAAGTAAATGGGAATATTCTTCAACAAGTGAATCGGTTCAATTATCTCGGAACAGTCATAACATCTGATGGCAGATGCCTTGAAGAGATTAGAACAAGAATCGCCATTGCGAAAGTAGCCTTTAGCAAGATGAAAAACATTCTGACCAATAAAATGATGT
>JACEFZ010025726.1:810000-970000 GCA_014155875.1 Cepaea nemoralis
TACAAAAATTAATATCTCAGCTTACAATTCACTTGCAGACTTGAATAAGTTATCGTTGGATTTGTTTTTTCAAGAGGTATCCAACTATGTAGTTATATAATTAAAAAAGCAATTTAGAAAATGTTACCAAAGTACCTACTTTTTGCTCTTCTTGTGATTTGTTCTTCGGATTTTTATTTTTAACCTCATGTCCTTCTCATTCTTTTAGTTATCCTTGTCGCTCTTTGTTCTGAATTATTCTTGCTCTGTTATTGTATCTATTGTTATTTTCTAGATCTTCTCGTTATTATTCTTCTTGTATTTCACGACGTTCTTGATATGTGTTCTTTTTCAAGATATATTTGTATTATATCTCCTGTTACTTTTTTTGTTGTTGCTTTTCCACTAGCAGCTATTCATTTTATTAATATTCTTTGTGTTCTAATCTTATTCTTCTCATTCGTTTGCGTACTCATTACGGTTTTATCGTCTCTCTTTAGTTCTTCTTAATATAGTCCTTTTTTAATTTAATATTTTTCTTCTCCTCCTTGTTTTTTTTTCTTTTTTTTTCTCACGTTGACCTTCTTGCTAAATTGCAATTTTTTCTTCGTCTTGCTGTTCGTGCTATTATTCTTGCCCATATTGTTCTTCCTCTTTATGTTTTAGCTCTTTGTTTGTTGCTCTTCTCTTACTTCTTGATAGCCCTTAGCATGCTCGTTTCTTAATTTCCCGTTCTCCTTCTTGTTTTTCTACTTATCAATCTTGCTCTTCCTCCGCTTGTTGCTCTTGTCTTTCTTCCTGATTCTCTGTAGCTTCTTTGTCTTTCTCCACTATTTCTTGTTCTAAGTCTTATACTTGACCTTCCTATTTATTTGATTGGTCTTCATGTCTGTAATCGTATTCTTCTTCGTATTACCTTTCCTATTAACACCGTTGTTGTTTTCATGGATTTTGTTGTTATTGTTTTTCATCGTTATCATCCACTTGTCTCTTTCTTTCTGTCTTTCCCCCCCCCCCCTCCCCCGTTATTCGAGGTGGCTTCAAATGGAAACCTTAAAAGTGTGATATAAATTACACTAACCATGCCATTGTCTTGTAACCTGTCAATATTGTTGTTAAGGATGACAAGCAATGTTAAGCATGCGACATCGCGGTGCACACGAACACGGTCGCGTCATAAGGACAGTTCAAAGATGACCACCACATTTTTGACATGCACCAAAGAGGAGCAGCGTTCTTTTATCCATTTTCTGATCAGTGAAGGGATTGTTCTTTAGGAATCCAAGCACTTCATCCATGCTGGAGGAATTGCATTGAATACAGTGGTGACTATATCGAAAAATAATACATTTGTTCTTTACATTTTTAGTATATATTCACCCCCCCCCCCCCCTGCATGTAACATGTAAAGTTTTCATTTGAAGCCCCTTTGTAATTCATCCCTTCTGCCCCCTTTGCACGGTTTAACGTCAAGTAATTAATGTAAACACCATTAACAATGTTTTCTTTACGTATTCCCGCTAATTTTAACGGCACCACTGTATCCTGATGCAGCTTGCAAAAACTGACTTTCCACTTCTCGAGTTTTAAATACCGTTTTTCAAGCTGCACCGGCGTCTCAATTCAGAGGTCGAAGCGGTCGTGGGAAAATTAAGTTGCCACGTAGATGCCTGGAAGACATTGTCAGTTAGTGTCTGGTTTTCCCTGCGCCAAGTTGTAAAACTTGATTTTTTATATGTTGTAAAACTTGATTGTTTTAAACATTGTAAAACTTGATTGTTTATATGTTGTAAAACTTGATGTTTTATATGTTGTAAAACTTTGATTTTTTTAAAACATGTTCTGACACACTGGCGGTCATGTTGCCGGCGCAGTGGCTTTGGGACAGTGCACGCGTATCACAAATCAAATCAGTCAAAACATGCTGGGGTTGACTGCGATATTCTATACAGGAATAGCAGCTAACTGTACATGACTTGTAACTAACTGTACTGGACTTACAGCTAACTGTAAATGACGTGCAACTAACTGTACATGACTTGCAACTAACAGTGCATAACTTGCAGTTAACTGTACATAACTTTCAACTAACTGAACATGACTTACAACTAACTGAACATGACTTACAACTAACTGAACAATACTTACAACTAACTGTACAGAACTTGCAGCTAATTGAACATGACTTACAACTAACTGTACAGAACTAGCAACTAACTGAACATGACTTGAAACTAACTGAACATGACTTGCAACTAACTTATAGAACTTGCAACTAACTGAACATGACTTGCACCTAACTTACAGAACTTGCAACTAACTGAAAATAACTTGCAACTAACTGTAAAAGATTTGCAACTAACTATACATGACTTACAGCTAGCTGTTCAGGACTTATAACTAACTGTACAGGACGTATTCACACAAAGTAACAATAATTACTGTTTCTGACACACATCTACAGACCTAGAGGCGTTCGACGCATTTGCCACTGGTAGACGTATTTTTCTGATACCTTAGGTGCACCATCTTACGGATAGATCAGTCAGTATTCCTCAGACTTAGAAAGTCAGGAACAGCAATGGATCTGCATACCTCATACACAAGATAAATAGTTCCTTCCTTCCATTCAAAAGGGATATCGATGCATCGATATCTATTATATAACAACCAAAAGACTAAATATCATGGCAACTGGTCTAGGATGGAAGCTCCGACAATCGGAGAGTTAGATCACTTCCTTGCTTATCCGGTAGCTTCTGCAGCTTGTCTTGTTCCAGAAGTATTGGTGTTATCTGTCCTCTGGAGTAAAATAGGCGCGCCGAGAGAGAGAGAGAGAGAGAGAGAGAGAGAGAGAGAGAGAGAGAGAGAGAGAGAGAGAGAGAGAGAGAGAGAGAGATCATGATGCACAGCCAACACATGGACTCTAAATTTACCCCCATAGTTTGTGCGATGGAGAGATATAACTCCACTTTACAAACTATCATCTATCAAGACGGCAAGATGCCAGTCATATATATAAAATACTTGCCATAGCGAGTCCAATTAAGAAGATATATTTACAACGTTGGGTCAAAAGATATATTGTTAATTCACACAAAGCTGTTTTGGACTCGCACGTTTAACTGATTGCCTGCCAAACAAAAAAGTGGCCCTTACTAAACAGAAATTCATGGCAGAAAATGAGATGTAGGGGTATGTCACAATAATGCTTTTAAAATTGCTAACATAGTAGCAGATATATTGTATTATATAACAAACTAGCTGACCCGGCCCGGCTTCGCCCAGTCCCTGGTGGGGAGCATCTCATTAAATTCATATAAGTAGTCATATAAGTTCTCGTTCCCGTTCCCGTCTGTCTGTCTGTCTGTCTGTCTGTCTGTCTGTCTGTCTGTCTGTCTGTCTGTCTGTCTGTCAACTTACAAAAAGCATTGGAAAGAGCACTTAAGATCTTTACATCTTCCCCCAACAATTAACTTGAGTAAATGGAGCGGCGGCAGCAGCAGCAGAAGAAGAAAAAGGAGGAGTAGGAGGAGGGAGATGGAAGAGGGAGGAGGAGGAGGGAGGAGGAGAAGGGAGGAGGAGACAGGAGGAGGAGGGATTAGGAGGAGGGGGAGGGAGGGAGGAGGAAGAGGAAGAGGGAGGAGGAGGGTGGAGGAGGAAAGAGGATGAGGAGGGAGAAGGAGGAGGGAGGGGAGGAGGAGGAGGAGCGAAGAGGAGGAGGGGGAGGAGAAAGAGGGAGGAGTAGGGAGAAGGAGGGAGGAGGAGAAGGGAGGAGGAGGGAGGAGGGAGGAGGAAGGAGAAGGAGAAGGAGGGAGAGGGAGGAGGAGAGACGATGAGGAGGGAGGAGGAGCGATGAGGCGGAGGGAGAATGAGGGAGGAGGAAGAGGGAAAAGGAGGAGGGAGGAGGAAGAGGGAAAAGGAGGAGGGAGGATGAGGAGGGAGGAGGAGGAAGAGGGAGAATGAGGAGGGAGGTGGAGGGAGGAGGAGGGAGGTGGAGGGAGCGGGAGGAGGGAGGAGGTAGAGGGAGGAGGGAGGAGGAGAGGAGGAGGAGGAGGGAGGAGGAGAGGGAGGAGGAGGGAGGAGAAGGGGGAGAAGGGAGGAGGAGGGAGGAGGAGGATGGAGGAGGAGGAGAACGGAGGAGGAGGAGGGAGGAGGAGGGGGAGAGAGAGGGAGGAGGAGGGAGGATGGAGGAGGAAGAAGAGAGGAGGAGGGCGGAGGAAGAGGGAGGAGGAGTGATTAGGAGGAGGAGGAGGGAGGAGGAGAGCGAGGAGGAGGGGGAGGAGGCAGGAGGAGGGAGGAGGAGGAAGAGGGAGGAGGAGGGAGGAGGAGGAGGAGGAAGAGGATGGAGGAGGAGGAGGAGGGAGAGGGAGGAGGGGGAGGGGAGGAGGAGGAGGAGGAGGGGAGAGGATTATAACGCATATGCCTTTAGATAACTGTCTGTCTCTCTGTCTATCTGTCTGTCTGAGCCGGCCCGGCTTCACCCAGTCCCTGGTGGGGAGCATCTGTGACGGGATGAGTCTAGATCACTATGCGAAACACCACCACTACTACGTTAGTGGAATTCCTAATTTACATTCTGGATTTAGTAGGCAGCTAAATTACTAATAATGACGTCATATTAGCGACGCAGACATTTGCTGCACTAAAACTACACACTGTACTATTGGGGACAGCACATTTCCACGTCATCATCAAATGATGTCACAAGGGAAATCCCCTGTCTTCAACCCTTATTAATATCAAGTCTAATGACTGGGGATATGACCGTCACTCCCTAGCAACGGGAAAACAGCGATAGGCTATTAGCACGGCTGCACCGGAAATTGTGACTAAGAACTTCCGTCCAGTTCACAATGACTATAGCTGCTGTGCTAAGCAGACCTTACATGAAGTGGGCTGCCAAATCCAACTCCATCTTTGGTAGATTATACCAAAACCTATCTTAATTGCTGCAATAAGACTGGGGGTGAGTGTAGTAACATAATAATTATGATTATAGTAAAAAGTGTGTACACATTTATATTCTGATATTGGGAAAACCCAAAACTTTCCCGACCATGTATATTTATGACACGTGTTATTTGAAAGGGGAGACATTGAGAGAAAACATGTGAGGCCTAGATATATTTATAGATAAAAATATATAGATACTAATGTATAAACCTTACTGATTATTTTCATATGCATTTTGTGAATGTATTTACGTGTATATTTTGGTGAAAATATGATAACATGATTTTGCCATGTGGGCAGAAGTAGAAGAGACATGTGGAACATGATTCTCACATGCCAGCAATATTACTAGGCGATTTATATTCAAACATAAATTTGCTTACCCCTGATTCACCGCCATGCTGAACTACACGACACTGACGGTCATAGGTTCAAAGCGAAATACTATGTGGTGAGGAATCAGAATTTGGGGAGTAAATAACTCAACAAGGGATAACTGAGACATCCTAAAGCCCAATGCCTGGAATATCTCAGCCCTCTTGCTTGCCTGCTGGCCTTCTTATCTTTTAGCTCGTATATTATGTGGGGTATACCTCACGACTTCATGGCGACACTTGATTGCTTTATGCCTAATGACTGATGTGGGATTAGGTTGAATTATTGTTGGCCCTTCCTTAGCTATCTAGGGAAACATCCTGGCTGCCCAGGACTTCCTCACCATGGTGTTAAGGAATACACCAGTAATTATTGCATATGAGTCACTTCAAGTTTTACAACCATGTACATTTTATAATGGTTTTTTCAAACAAAGATTTGTCTACATGTTCTATTCCAATGGACCATGTGGTCTTAGAATGTGTCCACTTCTGGACCCTTTTTCACCTTGTATCATCATGTCATACAAGGTATAGCCAAGCTGATAAGAACTATTGGCCTTTGCTTTTGATACAGAATAGCAGAGAGGAATTGTTTTATTCCTGTTCTGCCTCTGACACATACACAACAGACACACAACACCAACACTCAGACACATTGTTATTGTCAAGACACTAAGGAGTCTGCAACTGTTTGTTTGATTTAAGGAGCCTCGCTGCTGATACTGCTGACACCTAACCGGTCCGGTTACCGAAACTTTGAGCCACCAACTAGTGGAGACGGAACCTGGAATCCGGAGGAGCATCGTACACCTGTCGAATGCCAGGGTCGACTCCAAGACATAATACCAACGAAAGCCAGCACTACTACTAACCGAGATCAGATTATCTCAGGTGACTCTGTGTCTACATGTGTTCTGAGTGTGTCACTGTCTGGATGGTGTGAATGATGATATGCGATCTAGCTAAGCATCAGAAAACTGTTTTATTTTTGTACCTGTAACATAATTGTAACTGTCATAGTTCACCACTTGAACGACAATTTTCATTATCTCTTTTACTATTAAAGAGTATTATTGTTTTATACTTGTACCAACGTACTCCCTTCGTGATCATTTGAACGCAAGGCGTGTGCGTGAGTGCGTGCAAGTATTTAAAACAGGGGGCTTATCATTAAATGACGAAGGATCACCGACAGATAAACTAGACATTCGTGTTAGGTCTTCCTACATACACGAGTGTTCTTCACCTTCTGCCTTTGTCTACCAAGTGAATCCCAGTCTCTTCTATCGGGACCATCCCTTTAGACATTCTTATAACGAGCCATAATTTCTAGAGACTGTCGGCAAACTCTTGGATAGGGATTTCTGTCTATTTCAATAGAAATACCCTAACGGTCGGTGACAACTGTGGTCTCGGTCCGGGATCTACCCAGCTAATTAGAAAATATTTCTAATAAATTGTGTTACTTGGTACAAAAATTTTTTTTTCTCATCTCAGTAAAGGGTAGAGTAGTTTAGGAAACTCTGTAATTAGTTGTTTCCATTCGATTGAGAGAGTGAAAGTGTGTTTTGTATCATTGTTTGTACTAACCATTTTTGTGTATGTACTAATAAGATTTGTAAATTATTGCAATTGTATTAGTATAACTTGAATTGGGAAGTAGTATAATATTGATATAGAAATTGTAGTCCACTGATCACTCACCCTCTCAGTCAAAACTCAGTCATGAGTTCATCAGCAGATTTGCACGCAGCAGCGGTAGCTATGGGGTTATCGGAGCCCGAAGCAGCCAAATATGTCCATGATATGGAGAGGGAGTTAAGGAAAGAAGACAGGGAAGATAAAATACGTAGGCATGAACTCGAGCTTAAGAAACTGGAAGCAGCGACAGAACTTAAGAAAATCGAGGCTGAGAAAGAACTTAGGCAGTTACAGGAAAATGAAAAAATCCGACAGCATGAGTTTAGGATGAAAGAGCTAGAAAACCAAGCTCTATCAGCAACCTGTTCTAACGCCAGCTCTCCGGCACCCAGCATTGAAACCCAGCTACATTCGACTTCTCATGTGGGTCCTATGAGTTTTCCATTGATGCCGTTCGAGGAAAATCAGGAACAATTGGATAGTTACCTTCAGAAATTCGAGAAATTAGCTGAGTCATTTGGGTTGGCTAGGGAACACTGGAACTTGAAGCTTTCTCAGGCACTGAGGGGACAAGCGTATGTAGTCTTTCAGGGACTACCTCCAGGCCATGAACACTCTTATGAAAGTTTGAAATCGGCTTTATTGAAGAGATATGAGTTAACCTCAGCTGCTTATCAGCGGAAATTCCGAACCGCAAGACGTCTGAGGGGTGAGTCATTCTCACAATTGTCCGCTCGTCTGCAGAGTTATCTCTGTAAATGGGAGACATTGGGAGAGTATGAACACTCCTATGCGGGCTTGCGGGAGATGGTTTTGTGTGAGCAGCTGAGGAACTGTATGTCGAAGCCGATGGAAACTTTCATCGTTGAGCAAGGGGCACAAACACTGGGGGAAATGATAGTCTTGGCTGAAAGATATTTGACTGCCCATGGGGACTCGGTCCCAACACAACCTCCCCAACCTCAACAGAACCCACCTCCAACCAATCAGGGACAAACCCCTTAGCAATATACCAGCAGACCAGAGGCAACCTCAGCAGCAGCATAACAATAAACAAACCACATCTGGGGCTAGAAAACCACACTGCACGAATTGTCATAATAATTCCCACAGTACGGCAGACTGCAAGCGCAGAACAAAACCCCAGATTGCGGCTTGTTTCTCGGTAGGGAAGAAAACCACTACACTACCACCGCCTCCCGAAATGAGAGGACATCGAGTGGTAGAGAAGATCACTGTCAATGGACAGTTGGTCGAGTGTCTCCATGATACGGGTTTAACGTATGATGCCATAATAGCATCACACTTAGTAAAACCTGGTCAGTTGACGCAAAACATGGTTGAAGTTATGGGTGCGACAAGAAGTTCGCCTACCCTAACTTTACCAATAGCCCAAGTGTTAGTTAACTCTAGATTTGTAAAGGAAACTATATCGGCAGCAGTGATGACTGATCCTATCTATGACATAATACTGGGAAGTAAATATGTTTATTTAGGGGAACCATCCACTCCCATGATAGTAGGCAGTGCACTGACCCATATCCCAACTCTAACACCTGGCTGTAACCAACTTCCTAGTGCTAGGAAGACTCCCCAGAGAGGAAAATTTTCTTCCTCTAAACGTTCGCTAGCGGTAGGGGACAAAGTGTTACTCTTAAGATCTAGTGGGACTAATAAGGAGACTGAGTGGCAAGGACCATTCCCCATAATGGAGAAAGTGTCCAACACCAAATATAAAATCTTCATGAAAGGTAAGATGAAAATCTACCACATTAAATTGCTCCGCAAATATTATGACAGAGCAAAAGAACGACCAGTACATCTGGTAGCTCTAAATGTTGTTCAGAAAGTAGGGAGGAGGGAAGAACCTCTTAGCTTTCCATACCCACCTCTGACTGGATCCTCACTCAACGTATCTAGAGAAACGCCAGGTCATACCAAAGTACCCAGTCAGCCCCGGAGTCGAAAGAAGTCTAATAGATCCTTCGCTAGAGGGGAACACTTGGTTCAGACTATAATCAATGGTGAGAATGCATAGTCGATCTAGGCTCATCCACCCTAAAAGTTCGATGAGCCGTACTTTTCTCTAGGGGCGGCATATGTGACGGGATGAGTCTAGATCACTATGCGAAACACCACCACTACTACGTTAGTGGAATTCCTAATTTACATTCTGGATTCAGTAGGCAGCTAAATTACTAATAATGACGTCATATTAGGCGACGCAGACATTTGCTGCACTAAAACTACACACTGTACTATTGGGGACAGCACATTTCCACGTCATCATCAAATGATGTCACAAGGGAAATCCCCTGTCTTCAACCCTTATTAATATCAAGTCTAATGACTGGGGATATGACCGTCACTCCCTAGCAACGGGAAAACAGCGATAGGCTATTAGCACGGCTGCACCGGAAATTGTGACTAAGAACTTCCGTCCAGTTCACAATGACTATAGCTGCTGTGCTAAGCAGACCTTACATGAAGTGGGCTGCCAAATCCAACTCCATCTTTGGTAGATTATACCAAAACCTATCTTAATTGCTGCAATAAGACTGGGGGTGAGTGTAGTAACATAATAATTATGATTATAGTAAAAAGTGTGTACACATTTATATTCTGATATTGGGAAAACCCAAAACTTTCCCGACCATGTATATTTATGACACGTGTTATTTGAAAGGGGAGACATTGAGAGAAAACATGTGAGGCCTAGATATATTTATAGATAAAAATATATAGATACTAATGTATAAACCTTACTGATTATTTTCATATGCATTTTGTGAATGTATTTACGTGTATATTTTGTTGAAAATATGATAACATGATTTTGCCATGTGGGCAGAAGTAGAAGAAACATGATTCTCACATGCCAGCAATATTACTAGGCGATTTATATTCAAACATAAATTTGCTTACCCCTGATTCACCGCCATGCTGAACTACACGACACTGACGGTCATAGGTTCAAAGCGAATACTATGTGGTGAGGAATCAGAATTTGGGGAGTAAATAACTCAACAAGGGATAACTGAGACATCCTAAAGCCCAATGCCTGGAATATCTCAGCCCTCTTGCTTGCCTGCTGGCCTTCTTATCTTTTAGCTCGTATATTATGTGGGGTATACCTCACGACTTCATGGCGACACTTGATTGCTTTATGCCTAATGACTGATGTGGGATTAGGTTGAATTATTGTTGGCCCTTCCTTAGCTATCTAGGGAAACATCCTGGCTGCCCAGGACTTCCTCACCATGGTGTTAAGGAATACACCAGTAATTATTGCATATGAGTCACTTCAAGTTTTACAACCATGTACATTTTATAATGGTTTTTTCAAACAAAGATTTGTCTACATGTTCTATTCCAATGGACCATGTGGTCTTAGAATGTGTCCACTTCTGGACCCTTTTTCACCTTGTATCATCATGTCATACAAGGTATAGCCAAGCTGATAAGAACTATTGGCCTTTGCTTTTGATACAGAATAGCAGAGAGGAATTGTTTTATTCCTGTTCTGCCTCTGACACATACACAACAGACACACAACACCAACACTCAGACACATTGTTATTGTCAAGACACTAAGGAGTCTGCAACTGTTTGTTTGATTTAAGGAGCCTCGCTGCTGATACTGCTGACACCTAACCGGTCCGGTTACCGAAACTTTGAGCCACCAACTAGTGGAGACGGAACCTGGAATCCGGAGGAGCATCGTACACCTGTCGAATGCCAGGGTCGACTCCAAGACATAATACCAACGAAAGCCAGCACTACTACTAACCGAGATCAGATTATCTCAGGTGACTCTGTGTCTACATGTGTTCTGAGTGTGTCACTGTCTGGATGGTGTGAATGATGATATGCGATCTAGCTAAGCATCAGAAAACTGTTTTATTTTTGTACCTGTAACATAATTGTAACTGTCATAGTTCACCACTTGAACGACAATTTTCATTATCTCTTTTACTATTAAAGAGTATTATTGTTTTATACTTGTACCAACGTACTCCCCTCGTGATCATTTGAACGCAAGGCGTGTGCGTGAGTGCGTGCAAGTATTTAAAACAGGGGGCTTATCATTAAATGACGAAGGATCACCGACAGATAAACTAGACATTCGTGTTAGGTCTTCCTACATACACGAGTGTTCTTCACCTTCTGCCTTTGTCTACCAAGTGAATCCCAGTCTCTTCTATCGGGACCATCCCTTTAGACATTCTTATAACGAGCCATAATTTCTAGAGACTGTCGGCAAACTCTTGGATAGGGATTTCTGTCTATTTCAATAGAAATACCCTAACGGTCGGTGACAGCATCTCATTTTATTCATATAAGTAGTCATATAAGCTCCCGTTCCCGACTATCTGTCTGTCTATCTATCTGACCCGGCATGGCTTCGCCCAGCTCCTGGCGTTGAGTGTCTCATTAAATTCATACAGCAACAACAACAAAAATAACTTAAAAGAATGTCCTTCCACACACCATCCATTATTTTTAATGAAAACTGTTTTTGATCACCAACATGACTGTAGATAACTTCTTTAAGCATAAAAAGATGAGTTACAATGTTATGCATTATGCACTATTTTTATGAAAACTTTGAAAATGCCTTATAGATTATATCATTATTTATTATAACTCATATGCCGGTAAATAACTATAGACAAAGAGTTTATAAATCTTTGAAAACCATGCAACAATATGACTATAAGGTATACAGAAAAGTTATTAAAAGTTATGCCCCTTGAAATAACTTTTACAGAGTTAAGTCCCCTTGCTATATAGAAATTATAATGAAAAATTAAATAATATTAAGTAAGCAGCCGATTTCACACTAAAAGAATGTGACATTTGGCAGCGCGAGAATGAGAGGAAGACGTGTAGAAAATTTCATCTCAATCGGATGGACCGTTCGCGAACGCATAAAGGACATACACACCCGCACACATTGCCTTTTATATATAAGACTAGCTGACCCGGCCCGGCTTCGCCCAGGCCCTGGAGGGGATCTATCTATCTATCAGTCTGTCTGTCTGCTTGTTTGTCTGTCTGGCTGGCTGACCCGGCCCGGCTTCACAAAGTCCCTGGTGGGGAGCATCTAATTTAATTCATATACGTAGTCATGTAAGCTCTCCCGTTCCCGACTATCTGTTTGTCTGTCTGTCCCGGCTTCACCCAGTCCCTGGTGGGGAGCATCTAATTTAATTCATATACGTAGTCATATAAGCTCTCCCGTTCCCGACTGTCTGTCTGTCTATCTGTCTGTCTGACCCGGCCCGGCTTCACCCAGTCCCTGGTGGGGAGCATGTCATTTAATTCATATAAGTAGTCAAATAAGCTTCCGTTCCCGACTATCTGTCTATCTATCTGACCCGGCGTGGTTTAGCCCAGCTCCTGGCGCACAGTAACTTAAAAGAATGTCCTTCCACACACCATTCAATGAAAACTGTAGAAAAAGATGGGTTACAATGTTATGCATTATGCATTATTTTTATGAAAACTTTGAAAATTCCTTAAAGATTATATCATTATTTATTATAACTCATATGCCAGAAAATAACTATAGACAAAGAGTTTAACAATAGTGCAAGTAAGTCCAACAATATGACTATAAAGTATATAGAAATGTTATTAAAAGTTATGCCCCTTGAAATAACTTTTCTAGAGTGAAGTCCCCCTGCTATATAGACATTATATAATGAAAATGGAAAAGTAAATGTTATTAGATAAGTAGAAGATTTTACATTAAGAAATTATTATAGTCGGTTGCACAGGAATGAAAGGAAGACGTGTAGAAAATTTCATCTCAATCGGATGTACCGTTATCGAACGCATCCAATACCCACAAACCCACAAACAAACATACACTCTGTTTTATAGATATAGATTAAAAGGGATTGCACAGGGAACATGACTGTGTTAATAATTAATTAATAGGTTAGAAATAACCCAGTTAGAAATTATCAGGCTGCTGCGCCAACAAAGTTCTGAAACCGATGGAGTGTAAGTCATAAGTAAGCTGCTGTTTTGGTGTAGTAATTTAATTTTAATGACAGAGTTAAAGTAGTAATTAGAAAGAGTTCAGTAATCAGACAAGGCAAAGTAATATGTAGAGGTGTATTTCGAACACCGTATGCGAGATTTCGAATTGCGTCTGCAACTTCGTCGCCACAGAGCCGGTATACGCAACATCATCATCAGCATGTGCCATGCCTATAGGCGTGGACGGTCATGTTTCACCATCTCTCTTGACCACCAGAGTCGTGGATCAGGTCAGTATTCTTGTCTCTACCATACAACGTGGCCAAGGCATCCAGGCATTTACTTCTCTGCCCTCCCGTTATTCTCTTCCCCTCTATCCTGCCAGGTGTCACCAAGTCCTTCAATTTATCTCTTCTCTTAAAGTGACCAAAAAATTGTGACTGTCTACGTTACTTTCTCTACTCAGTTTACGGTTTTCATTTGTTTCTTGTAGAACGTTGATGTTGGTTGTTTTGTCTGTCCATGTTATTCTTTGCATTTCCTCGGATACCACATTTCCACAGCCATCAGATGTGTTCAGATCGTCTGCTCATTGTCCACTCTTCACATCAATACAGAAGCACAGGTTCCACTCCACCACCTAATGCCCAGATGCTTCGTCATCACAGGAGAAGCACCCGCGAGCAGATTTGCATCGCCTCAACCTGCCTCATACCAAATCTCCCGCGCGTGAGACAGACCCCCAAATTCCAATCTACAGACGCCGGATCAGCGAAAATGTTACGGGCGCAGTTCCTAATCCAACATACCCGCGTTCGAAACACAGCTGCGGACTATTTGGCAGCAGACCACCTGCGTTGATTTTTTACGAAATGGTATGGGTACCGGTCGTTCAGAAAGCAATAGCACGCTACTGAACGTACATTTGCCAAGAGATATGCAACTAACTTTAATCTACAGACACACCCACCCTCAACCTACCCCCAACTAAACTCCTTCTACAGAGAGGTTGAACATCAGTTCTGACTGCCTTAACCACACAGGAAACAACTCTCTTGCAAAAAACAGGATATGCAACATACAGTGGTATTATAATCGACACAGGCTTTAACCAATTAGTATAATATAAAACGGACAGAGGTTTTATTCAGAAAACAAGATCTATCCATCCATCCATCATGTGTCATGCCGATAAGCGGGGGCGGTCATGTTTTGCCATCTCACTCGATCACCAGAGTCGTGGATCAGCTGCGTGTTCCTATCTCGACCATGCCACGTGACCAAGCCATCCAGGTAATTACTTCTCGGTCTTCCCTTTGGTCTCTTCCCTTCGATCTTGCCAGTTGTCACCAAGTTCTCCAATTCATTTCTTCTCATAACATGCCCAACGCATTTTGACTGTCTCCGTCTAATGCAGTGTTTCCCAATGTGGGGCTCACGCCCCACAGGGGGGCAATTCGATTGTTAAGGGGGGCAATTCGATTGTTAAGGGGGGCAATTCGAAAATGGACGTGTCCATAGTTTAAGTTAATCATATGTTGACTCTCAGTCGCTACTCGAGCTGGGTAAACGTCCATGTATAAGTAATTTCTGTCCGCCATGTTAGTAGCCATGATTTCATTGTTAGACGTTAGAGTTGAACTGCTGGTTATACTGGGCCGACACTAAGCATTTCGCGCTATTTGTTCTGAATGGCGCGAAATGCTTAGTGCCGGGATCTCAGTTTCTGCAGTGTTTCGCAGTAACGCTCAGTATTCACCTGTTGGTGTTAATTTGAAATAAGCGTCCGTTAAATTGATTGTAAAAGTCTCGTTGTTTAAAAACAAATATATACATTGTATAAATATAAGGTGATATATAAATGGTATGTAAATTCAATTGCTAATTTTTATGAATTTCAGTTTTAGAAGCATCATTTTCCAGAAAAATTTGTCAAATGAAAAAGTGTGTGTTTTTCTTTTTTTTTCGGTGGGGTAAATGTGCCATACATATTTAAATATGCATTTTTAGTCTACGTTTCAGTTAGTTAGTCAACAGATCATCCTCATTGCACAGTCCTATAAGTGCTTGGATCCCCTCCTCAGCATATTCCGCAGCGTGTAGCGGCTAACGACACCAGTTCTGTGTGGTTTATCAATCCTTCTTTAGCTTCCTGCGTAGTGTTCTTGTTTGGCCACACCTCTTTTAATTTGCTGTTCTTGCAGTCTGACCATGGTTGTAGATTCACAGTCATCACTTGGTTCTCGCAAAAGTCTTACTTCTCGTAGAGCATTCAGAATGTCAGCCTGGTCCATGGCGTGTCCGCCCTCCACAGTAGCCTTACCTGCGAGCTTATCAGCCCGCTAATTTCCTAGAACTCCAGCATGCCCTGGCACGGAGATGAAACTAATTTTTGCCAGCCTAAACCGCTCCAGAGACAGCAACCATTCTCTTCGGATCCACCCCATCTCTATCCTCTATCTCTATGTCTATATCCAAATGCAACCAAATGTGCAAGAGAACTATTGTTACCGTTTCCATCTTCATATTTAGCTGAATGCGGATTTAGTGCCATAAATGATTTGCTGCTAACAAAAAAGAAAGAAAGAAAGAAAGAAATCGGCTGGATATATCAAAACTAAATTAGAACCTGACATAAAATCTCTTTGCAGCAAGCACCAAGCGCAAGGATCTCACTAAATTCAAACAATAAATAATTATTAATAATTAAAATAATATAGAACAATTTTCATCAAAATTATTTTGTACTTGAATTTCAGTACTCCATTATATGTTGTAATAATTTACTTACTGCGTTTGCTCAATAATTTCCTAGCGATTTCTTCCTAAAACCTATCATTCAAGTTTCTGTAGTGAAAATTTCAATTTTTTGAATATTAAAAATGATGTATATGTTGGGGAAGGGGGGGGGGGGGAAGGGAGGGAATATGAATTTTAGAAAGGCTTAGGTGGAGCATAGCACAAAAAAGGTTGGGAAACACTGGTCTAATGCCTCTAATCAGTTTACGATCTTCATTTGTTTCTTGAAGGACTTGGCAAGGAACACCAGGAATACGATCAGCGTTGCCATAGTGGGTTGTGCTCAATATTTAAATTTCAAATCCCGAAACAACCAAATAATCAATTTGATTATTGCTCACTGGATTTTAGGAGGCCTGGTGTTCCTTGCCAGTGAGAAGTCCTGATCGTTCGGATCCACATCGATTGACGGACGTCAGTCAAGGCGAATGGGCAATCTTGAGCATAGCCTATGATGGGTGACGTTGTGATATTCTGTTTTGATAATTTGGCGTGTCCAGCGTGTGCCGCGTGGTTACACACCCACTTCACACGCCAGTGATCCGGGGCTTGTTTCCGGATCCGGTCAGGGATATGCACTACTGACGAGCTCAAACGAGAGCGAAACTCGAGTATAGTGCTTCCATATTGACGTGGATAGGCCTTCGGTTCATACCAGAATACGATCAGCGTTGCCAGTAGTGTTTTTAAGAAAACAGGTTCTGCAATGGACTGAAACATTTTACATAAAATATTATCTGCAGCAGAAATATGTTTGATTCAGAAACAGGAAGTACAAGGGCAAAGGTTTTCTACAGAGATCAGGTCCTGCAACTGACACTGGCTCTTTTCGGAAACAGGATCTAAATCGGATATGTGTTTTACCCAGACCATGCAACGCAAGCCGAAAGATGAAGATTAGCTTTTGCGTATGCGCGATCGACGAATGTCGTAGTGACATAGTGGCCATCGCTCTTGTCAGCCAGGAAAGTAGTTCGAGTTCAATCCCCTATTCAGGCATCATCATCATGTGCCCTGCCAGTTGAGGTTGGTGTTTATGCCCCTCCACAGATCTCGGTCTTTCGTGTTCTGGATCAGCTCTGCTGATGATTTCCCTCCTGGCCACCATCTTAGTTCATCCAGCATCATTTATTTTGATGAGAGAAGTATCGGCCGCAGAAGGAGGTAGACTATCGTAACTGTTTTTATTTTTGCTCAATTTCTCTTGGTCTGACTCTGCCTTTCTTCCTATTGACCTTTCCAGTTGTCATGTTCACCTACGCATCTCTTCTCATCGCATGACCAAAGAAAGCTGCTTGCCTCTTTCTTATTGTTCCAGTACAATGTTCATTATTTTTAGGGGAATTATCATGTAAGGAAAGGCGACGAAGTATATAACTGGCAACATTACTTCATATGAAGTGACTTACAACATGTGAAGGCCAAACACTTCACATCACAGCGACAACATCTGTTATAGCACTACATTGTCCTACATCCAAGAAAAGCAGATTAACAGTGATTTCAAAAGGCAAGAAGATAGACTTTGTTGCACAGGGCTTTATCCCATGTGGCTCAGTCTCTTTCCGCAGGTCGTCTACCTAGCATATTTATAGCAAGAGCGACGATGGTGCAGTGGCTAGCACGATTGCCTGTCTGCCCGATGGTAAAATGTTCGAATCCCTAACGGGAAGGGCATTTGTCAATAGACGTGATAGTGACCACATGATCCTTCCAGTGCCGAATGAACTATACAAATATACAGCTAGCACCATATACACAACACGTCACAAGGCCTAGAACGCGAGCCTTTACTGTTACTATTTATAGCCAATTAGTGAGTAGAAAGTAAGCGACCTTCCCGATTTCCAGTTGTAATCCAGTAAAATTTAGTTGCTTATCCTTTACAGAACGTCGCAGTCCACCCCAGCATTTTTCTGGAGTGTTTGTAATTTATTGACAAGTTTACGTTAAGTGGTTTACCATTGCTTTTTAAAGGACCGGGACTCACATCCATGTATGAAAATCAGAGCAAGGCGGTCCATATAGTCCGTAGTTGTGTTCGAACAAGGTACCGAGCCGTCAATCCGGTAAACCAATGATTAAATAATGCATGCGGAAACAAGTTTTTCATTTTTATTTGATCATATTAAGTGATTGTTCAACTCACTCGATTTATTGTCAAATCAACCGAATTATGTTCAACCTTCACGAGTCGTGGTCAACTAAAACGAATTATTTAACACATTTTTGGGCACAAAGGGAAGTAATCGTTCATAAATAAAAACATTTTGACGCGATCTGGAGAGCAGCTGATTTAAGTGAAATGGGGGAAAGTAAAGCGCACACGCAAAAATGATACATTTGTAACAGTAAAAGTAACAATATATTAGCTACACGTTTAAGCAATAAATAGCATTGTTTCAATGGCTCGCATAAGTATATATTGTAAACAATTTGTTTTAGCTAGATTACATTACAGTTTTGAAAAACGTATGTTATGATGTGTTGTTATTTCACAGGTTATTTTATAATTTTGTTTAACATAGCAGTAGTTTCGCAGTGATGAATTAATGTAGTCTCTGTCAATATAATTAATTGCAATATAATTATTGGAGATTCTTCTTTATGGACAGTAACTGAAATCATTAATATATTTCGTATGCGTAACATTATAGTTCTTGTGAGTGGGTGAGTGTGTAAACACACAGGTACATACACACAGATAGACACAAGAGCATATGTATATATCCACAAGGCAAACGAAAAAGCAGCAGACCTAAAACACTTAGAGAAGCGAATTACACAGATGAATAATATTGAGAAGATATGGAAGTGGAACATGGAGCTAGAACATGGAGGGAGGACATTAAGAGAGGACATGGAACGAGGACTTTGAGCGAGGACATGGAGCGAGGACATAGAGAGATGACATGGAGCGAGGACATGGAGGGAGGACATGGAGCGAGGAAATGGAGCGAGGACATGGAGGGAGGACATAGAGAGAGGACATGGAGTTGAGGACATAGAGAGAGGACATGGAGCTAGGACATGGAGGGAGGACATGGAGCGAGGAATTGGAAGGAGAACATAGAAAGAGGACATGGAGCGAGGATATGGAGGGAGGACATGGAGGGAGGACATGGAGGGAGGACATGGAGAGAGGACATGGAGCTAGGCTATGAAGGGAGGACATCGAGCGAGGACATGTAAGGAGAACATAGAGAGAGGACATGGAGCGAGGACATGGAAGAAGGACATGGATGGAGTACATGGAGGGAGGACATAGAGAGAGGACATGGCGCGAGGACATGGAGCGAGGACATGCAGGGAGCTGCAGGAGATAGTAAAGGACAGAACGACTTGGCGTGGGTTGATTAAGGTCCTATGCCTCAATGGGGAATAAAAGACAGAAGAAGATGACGATGATAACGTGCTTAGAAAGTCACGAGTAGCATTGCTGCGAAGATGACACTACATGATAATAATAATCTGAACTCAAGATGAAATGACCATCGCGATTTCTCCTTGCTGTTTCATTCTCAAGTTCAATACTCCTTTACCTAATGCAAAGTTGGATTCTGAAATGACGCGGTGACCAGGTCGCTTTGTCACACAAGCCAAGTAGATTACACTTATCATGGTCGTCTACTTGTTGTTACACTCAGACAGTCTGTCATTAAAAAAAAAACTTGTTATTTACTGATTATATAGTACAATGCAGTGTACGGCAGGGGGTCTTGAGACTGAGGAATTAAGTGCAGTCGCCGCGAACTGTGCAGGTTAGTTTTCTTTTTTCCTCCGACAGGAAAAATCCACACCTTACCGAGGATTCCAACCCGGGTCTTCCGAATGAGAATCCGGCATTCTAGCCACTCGGCCAGCCGCTCCTCAGTAAGGATGAATATTATAAAAGATAATATCAAGTTTAATAGTGCCGTGAGTATCGTTTTATAAGTCTAACCATGCCTTCTTTGTTCTACTTATGTTAAACACACACGTAATATATGTTTAGCTGTCATATCTGTCCAGGCATAGGCTGGCTGATTGGCTGTTTGGTGGGTGTCTCTGCATCCTGCATGGAGAATCGTGGTATAATTTAGATTATTAACCACAAGATAAATTCTTATCATCCTGCGTCATCTCTCCAGTTATTAGTATCATCCAGTGCCATCTCCGCAGTCCAGGTTGATGATAATGGATCTACAGAGGTTTAATTTATAAGCCTTCGTTGCACATTCTGCTAAATTGTATCCTGCCCATATATTTATATTGTCTGTCCATTCACATCTTTGAGCCACCTAAAATGTTTCCTATCAGTTTGGTTTTCGCTAAATTCTTGTGGCTCTTGATTTGACCAAAGTACCTTACTATTCTAATTGCATTTCCTTCAACACGGCTATTTGTATATTGGATCGCTTTAGATCTTCCTTATGTGGTCGTGACATCCACATAATTGACCCTACACAGCCTAGAATCTACATTTTAACCATCCTCAATTGTATGCCCTATAGTTTGAGTCTAAAGTCGAAAGAATTGCTATAATTAACAGCAAAAAGCTAACATAGTTACTGTCAAGGACGAAGTTATGACAACACACCTGACAAGCAATTGTGATTTATTATGTGTATATTTAAAGTACCTTCCTAGTATCATATCTGCTAGTTTGTTGAGTGCACGAAACACATCTAAATAAATACAAGCGCATGTAACAAAATGTATCGATATAAATGCAAGCGCGTAAATCAAAACACAAGCGGATGCGCACATCAGGGAAGTAACCAAAAGAAATATTTAAAATAGGGGAGGCAATGCAAACAAATTGATATATAACTTGACATTCTATCAGCAACATTCTGTTAACTTCCACACTCATTTTCTGTTTATCGTAGTCGCAGGCTCATGAAATGTGGCACTTTGCTTCCACATTCGAAGCAATTCGTTATCATCAATTTCACACACATAAAAGACTCACACATATAGTCGAGGAAATTGGTTTGCATATCATCTTCACATATACGAGACCCGCTGATACAGTCGAGGCAACAAAATGCCATCATCTTCACACTCATAAGAGACTCGTTCACACAACTGAGGCAACTAGCTGCCATCAACTACCAAACATACAGCGACTTGTTGCCATCAACTTTGCATACATCAGACACATGCTCAAGCAGTCTAGTCTATTAACTTCACACACATAAGAGACCCACTCACACAGTTAGGGCAACTGGTTATTATGCTTGCTTGCTTGTGTTCGTTGGCTTGAGCTCCAACGCGAAGTCCTGTATGTCGGTTGAAGACATCCTGTTGTCCAACATCAGTGTGATGTCATACAGGACCTGAGTTTTGCGTGAGTATCCGTTGTCCCATGTCTGGCTTATTGGTGTGCAGACTGGTGGTTCCTCGCCGTACAGGCAGACACTCTCCGACTTCGGAGGAACTGGTTATTATAAACTTCACACAAATAAGAGACTCGCTCACACAGTCGATGCAACTGGTTGCTATCAACTTCCACACACACACACAAGAGCTCTCTCACAAAGTCGAGACAACTAGCTGCTATTTACTTCCACACACATAAGACACTAGTTCACACAGTCGAGGCAACTTATTGCCATCAACTTCACATACATAACTTTGAGTATTGCACGGTACGGCCTTGTGTTATTTTTTAAATCATAATGCTCCATGTGCATTTTACATTGTTCTTGTTCTGTTCGCTGGTTATTTTCATGATCGTATACGAACTGACACACTTACGTGTTCAAATAACATACTGACATTCATAAAAAGAAGTTGTCGCATATCCTTTACATGACGTAGCAGTCAACCCCAGCATATTTGTGCTGTTCGTGATTCCCGGGCAAGTTTAAGCTCAGTTGTTTGCCATTACTTTCTGAACGATGTCCATAGAACATTACGTTTTCAAAAATTAACAAGCATTATTTAAATAAGAAAAACATGTCATAGAAATACATCAACAGCGGGTATGAGGCAAACCACAAAATGTCAAAATATTGAATATTGTAAAAGATATTTTACATAACAACAACAATAATAAAAAAAAAAGAGTAACAGCAATAATATTATCTTATTGATAATATTTAGCAACAAAATTATGAAAGCTTGCAGGAATGGATGATAGTACGAAGAAAGTAGCACATGCAAATAAAAAGGGTGTAAAGTTTTTAAATAAGTTATGTATATAAAACAAATGTCTGTGCATATAGAGGGTACAAAACTCGTTAATGAAAGTTGATATTCTTACACAAATATTGATTTGCTTTATCTGCAGTGTATACTGGAAATATGAATGCATACTTATCTTAGACAGAAGACGTATATAAAGCTAACATACCAGGTAGAACTGAGGGGAGAACTAAAGGACACATGTATACAATGTATGTAAATACATATCATTTACATTAAGGCACAATTCACCATACGTGTATGATTTGTCACACACATTCATCATCCCTCCCACATTTACCTCCAAGCTTCGTGGGGAGGAATAGTTGACGTTCCAGCGCCTGATGGTTCGACACTCAGTGTAGGCTAAGTTGTGTGGTATTTCACAGTAAAAACCTCTCCCGCAACGAAACAGACAGTCTTTCAAGAACGCTTGGAAATATCTGGTTCAATTACTGGCTTGCCATCAAGAACGCTAGGAAATATATGGTTAAATTACTTTCATCCCATTAAAAACGCTTGGAAATATCTGGTTAAATTACTGGCTTCCCATCAAGAAGGCTTGGAAATATCTGGTTAAATTACTTTCATCCCATTACGAACGCTTGGAAATATCTGGTTAAATTACTGGCTTGCCATTAAGAACGCTTGGAAATATCTGGTTCAATTACTGGCTTGCCACCAAGAACGCTAGGAAATATATGGTTAAATTACTGGCTTCCCATTAAGAACGCTTGGAAATGTCTGGTTAAATTACTGGCTTCCCATTAAGAACGCTTGGAAATATCTGATTAAATTACTGGCTTCCCATCAAGAACGCTTGGTAATAACTACATGAAATACTGGCCTCTCATCTCTACTGTCATCAAAGCTGATTTATATGCACAGTCGGGTAAACTACCCCTTCATGTCTGCGATAGATTCAAGAAAAGTGAGCGAGAAATGGAAGATAAACAGTACCGCATTAAATAAAACACAAAACAGAACATTGCGATATAATTACGTTTACTGAAATTAAACTAGTTTTGCATAATTCCCGTGGACAAATGAAAGACTCGTGAGACCCTAGATATAATTATTATGTGTAAAGCAATAACAGCAAATACACAAAACAGTTTTATGGGGTAAATGTTGTCTCATTCACACACAACTTGACACACGACGTTATCTTAATTTTCAGTTATCTAAATGGAATGTCGTTAGCGACCAAATCTAGCAAATAAATTAGCTATAATTTATTATTTAATACTTATTAACTTTTTTTTCCGAATGTAAATTTTACATTGTGCTTTGAAACAGCATTGCATGTCTCAGTTAGGTAGGTCATACGACAATAAAAAGTCGAGTTATCTCCAGTTGATCGATACTTGACATTTCCACCGTTTTCATCGTGACAGACATATCTAGACGGAGATGGTCTAATCAGCTACCTTCAATCCCACTCAAGAACTGACAAATGACACTTTGGACCTCTTCTTCAACGGCGGACAAACAACAGCTTCTGCATCCTTGTCATGTAATGGTCTTGATTAATTCGATACAACTACTATCGCATCCAAAACACTTTGATGTTATTCGTTAACTCTATACAAACCTTAACTATTGCATCCTATTCTCTTTAATATATTTAATTGTTTCTATTCAAACAACTGATCTAATTTTTATTATATGCTTGATAAATAGTATATTCTTCGTTAGAAAACTTAATGTTTTGATTATATTGGGATTATAGATCTGGATCTGTTGGTTAATGCGGTAAAGAATGAGCTACGTATCTTGACAGCTAAGTTAGCAACTAATCAAAAGATACACAGTTTGCAGAAATTAATAATAGAGACACACTTTATTACATTCGTTATAACTAAAGGTAATAACATTCTTTGAAATGAATACAGACACGCATATAAAGGTCATGCACATGTTGCAACATCTTGCCACAATGCAGAATACCGTATTCATCTAAATAAACAGTTTCTTGGCATAGATCGCTCTGGCATAACGAGCTTCTTTGGGCATTTCCGGCAGGTAAGTTGCATTGTAGCACTCCCGTGGGACATCGAACTCGTTGGGGTTAACGACTCCCTGGACCACGTTGTAAAAGTGGGTGATGGAGGTGCGGTTGAAGTCCGTTCCGTCGAAGACAAACTGGCTGATGGGATAGCAGTTGGCCAGAGAGAACTCGCCAACCCATGTCTCACCTGAAGAAGGACAATATGAAATAAATATTTAAAAATAAGTCAGTAAAGGACTATTTTACACGCGTTAAGGTACAGTGGACATAGGTTGGAAGACCCATCTTTATAGACCAATCCATTGACACCTTGCCGTCTTGACAGACGATAGTTTGTGCTTCAAAAAGGCATAATAACTTTTACCCAGGGCGGTACGGAATGTGACTGATAAGGCCAATTCGCGCTGTAAATGTTCGTTCACAGTGGGTGCATGTGAACACGTGGTCATTTCCACCATCATGCACCATCTTACGTCTCACACGCTCGGTGTGTGACTTATCTGCAATAATTTTCTCCTTTGTCTTTATTCCATTTCTGATATGTGCCCTCCATGCAACACGCTCAGCGGCGACTTGCTCCCAATGTGCATTATCAATGCCTGTATAAACCAATCGGCATTCGGAAATGTGGTTAGAACCCTACCACCCAAATCGTATCTCCTCCCTCCAGGCCGCGTTTATTTGCCTAGACATTCTCTTGGGGTGTCAGTGGCGAAGTAGCTGCCTCGAGCTCCGTCGTCACAGTTAAATCCTGCATTTTTGGACTTTCTGTCATTTCTTGGCAAATTTACGTTCAGTAATTTGCACTCGCAATTCCTTCGATTCTGTGCCAGCTGTATGCATATACTCTATTTATAACAAATAATTTCATACTAGGAAACTAAAAGTGGATAAGTTGGAACACTAATGCAGATATTATTTCTGTACGTTGACAAGAGTTAGCCAGAACGACCTCTGTTCACAGCAAAATATCTACATGAGATTTTAGAGAATTTTTTGGCGTTTGCTGGCTCTGAACGCAAGCGCAGTCCATACACTAAGTGATACCACTTCTAGTGCATTGCAATAATTTTTGCGTGTTGATTAGTTTTTCCTATTACCAATGGCCCTCGCCATTACCCTAACCACTCCGGCTTCTGAGGTACTTTTAATTTACGTCTCCAAGACAAGAACGAGAATTCAACATATTAATCCAAATGACCGGTGCAGGGGTTGACTTGATACCTCGACATCAGCACACCGGAAGTGTATAGTTAGAGTTCTTATCTATTCGGCCATGCAGACCTCCATTTTCGGAGAAGAAATAGGAAAATAAATCTTTTACTTTTCCAGTAGGGTAATAAGTAAAGAGCCGGCTTCCTGGCCTAGAGGTTAGCAACTTTTCTCCGTGAGAATCAGCAGTGGTTCGAATCGCGTCGGTAACTTACGGGGTATGTGAGCCGGCCGCTCAGAAAGCAATGGCACACTACTGAGCGTAATCTTGCCAAGAAATCAACAATCAGCTGAAAGATGCTGATGTTTACAGCGATGTCCTGTAAAGGATATGCAAATATTTTAATAAGTAAAGAACTCTGCCACGCGTACTGAAACGTTCTGGGCGTACTGCGAAAGCCCATATTTGTTGAGAGCATTCGACACTCGATGGACTGTCAATATACGCCAGCTGCCCTGATTTCCCAGTACATATTTTGGTAATCATTTTAATTGGGGCAGACGTGGGAGCTCAGGTCAATGAAAACATAAATCTCCCTTCGAGAGGAGATAGACCTCACGATCACCCGTCCGGCAGGTAAGCTGTTTCTAAAATGTGAATTTTCCTGATATTTACACAATAGCTAATCGTAATGAACCATAAAAACAGAATAACAGTTTGATGTAGTAAACACAGTTATCCGATGTTCCATAAGTTTCAGGTTTAAAAATTCATTGCATTCAATTCCGTAGACAGTAATGGAAAAACAAAACACCAAAACAACAGGAACAGAAAATATTGACAAAAGGAAGAACTGTATAACCTATGGTGCGGTCAAGAGATTTATATGAAGCAATTCTAGAACCTAGTGGAAAGCAGAGCATCAAGGTCACCGGAAAGATGATGCATACTACCAGCTCAACTGAAAAGAACAGGTAATAATCACCCGCACAGGACACAGCATACTGAAGTACCGCGTGTTTAATAAACTAAAGATAGGAGACACTGGTGTATGTGACTGTGGAACTGGTAAATTTACTGCTAAACATTTGTTGCACGAGTGTCCAACAAATGCATAACAGAGAACAGTATTTTGGTACACGCACTATTTTTGAGAACAAACTGTATGGAGATGTCAGCTTAAGTCTTAAGTTGACTGCTGTTTTCTTTCATACTGACGTCCGACATCCTTGGGTATTGTAGTGCAGAGAGTGTAAAGAAAGGACTCTCCTTGAATAGCTAGAAAACGTTAACAATGGTGATATAAAAGAAAATGGTGACACCAAAATGTGAAATGGAAATAGAGGGGAAAAGCGAACCAAGTGGATAATTTTAAATACCTAGGAGTTTTTATACCATCATATGGAAGATGCACAACAGAGATTAAGAACAGAATAGGGCAAGCAAAAGCTGCATTTCAGAAAATGAAAGATATCTTATGCAATAAGTCACTATCATTGAATATGAGAAAGAAAGTTCTGACATGATATATTTAGAACCAGCTTTGCTGTATGGCAGTAAATTGTGGAATGCAAATGAACACAGGAAGAACTTGGAAGCAACAGAGATGTGATTCTTGAGTCGAAGATTGAATTCCTTGGACTGCCAGAGTAACTAACAACGACTGTCTGAAAGAGGCTTATGAAACTAGAACACTATATACAACAATACAAATGGGACAACAGCTTTATGTGGTCATGTGATGAGAAGAGAGACATTGGAGAACATCGTGACGACTGGACAGATCATGGGGAAGAGAGGCAGAGGCAGATCAAGAGAAATGATGGATTGAGGCAGTGGCATGGAGAAATATCAACAGCATAGTTGCCCCTGATCATCAAAGACCGAGATTTGGGAAGAGACATGAACGCTTACGCCAGCTGACAAGGCACTTGATAATGATAATGATGATAATGATAATGGTGATGATGATGATGATGAGGTCCGATGGTGACCGAAGAAAATAAATTAAAGGGGTTTCTCACGTCCTCTGCCCGGGATCCTGTCGGACCATCTGTCTACGGTAACAACTTCATTAGGGCCTCCAAGCTCGAACTCTCCTTCAAAAGTGGAGTTGAAAGGCACCTCGAATGGGCGGAATGGCCCGGACGGAAATCGTCTGCACCGTCTGGATCTGAAGTCTAGATCGAAGCCGATATCCACTCGATGGAGAAACAAGAACTCGTGTCCGCTGAAAACATAGACATTACAGGGCATTAGAATGATACATAGTTCTGGAAACACAGACATTACAGGGCATTAGAATAATACATAGTTCTGGAAACACAGACTTTACAGGGCATTAGAATGATACATAGTTCTGGAAACACAGACTTTACAGGGCATTTGAATGATACATAGTTCTGGAAACACAGACTTTACAGGGCATTAGAATGATACATAGTTCTGGAAACACAGACTTTACAGGGCATTAGAATGATACATAGTTCTGGAAACACAGACTTTACAGGGCATTAGAATGATACATAGTTCTGGAAACACAGACTTTACAGGGCATTAGAATGATACATAGTTCTGGAAACAAAGACTTTACACGGCATTAGAATGATACATTGTTCTGGAAACACAGACTTTACAGGGCATTAGAATGATACATAGTTCTGGAAACACAGACTTTACAGGGCATTAGAATGATACATAGTTCTGGAAACACAGACATTACAGGGCATTAGAATGATACATAGTTCTGGAAACACAGACTGTACAGGGCATTAGAATGATACATCAAATTAGTTATGGAAACAAAGGCGCTATAGGCATTAGAATGATACATCAAATTAATTCAGGAAACAAAGGAAATTACATGGAATTAGAATGAAAGACCAACTTAGTTATGGAAATAAAGGTATTACATGGCATTAGAATGATACATCAAATTAGTTCTAGAAACAAAGGAAATTACAGGGCATTAGAATAATATATCAACTTAGTTCTGGAAATAAAGACATTACAGTGCATTAGAATAATACATCAAATTAGTTGAAGAAACACCGGAAATTACATGGGATTAGAATGATACATCAAATTAGTTCTGGAAACAAAGGCATTACAGGGTATTGGAATGATATATTACATTAGCTACGTCCAACTGGTTAAATTATAATTACTTTATGTTCTTTACAAGGCGATGCAATTAACCCCAGCATTCTTTGACTATTGTGATTTTCTAGACAACTTTACGATCAGTAATTTGCCATTTCTGAGATATTTTAGATCTATTCATTATTGGTGGAAATCCAATTCCAGTACTTAGATATGCAGGTGACATTGTTCTCCTATCAAACAGTGCTAAGGGAATAAATGTACTGATCCTGTATGTGCAGACAAACAGTAAAGTTCAACAGTTTAGTTTTATCGAAACAAACCAAACATCATGTCCAACGGACAAAACTATATGCCAATCAATGATCCCAATCAACAATGCAGAAACTAACAATGTCGCAGTAGATAATATGTTGGTACCAAAAAACAACAGTGGTGACTCTTCTAAAGAAATCAGACACGGGATGGCCATAGCAATGTAGAAATTGAACAATATTAGGAACCTATCACAACAACAGCAACTATGTTAAACAAAAGTGTTTGAGAACATGCATCGTTCCCATAGCAACGCATGGATGTGACTCATAGACCATTTCGCCATTACTAAAGAGAAAAGTAGGGATTTAAAGTTACAGAAAAGTTCTTTGTGTATCTTGATCAACGAATAAGAGGAATACTGACTTTCTAAGAGATCTTGGCGTGGAAGAAAACAAAAAGATTGACTCGGGACATTGCAGACACCTGGACTTGAGGGTGCATGAAGAAATGGAAATGGCAACAATTGACGCTCTGCAAGGGAATTACTACGTGATAATACACTTACTAGTGGAAATAATATGACATATTACTTTCTCGATTGTGGGTATAATATGATATAATACCGGGTGGGAATAACACTAAACAATATGTAATTTATGTTGGGAATAACATAAAATACTGGGTGTGAATAATACTACAGAATACTTTCTCTGTCTTAAGAATACTATACAGTACTGGGTGGTATTAAAACTATAGAATACTCACTCATTAATGGAAATAATATGAAATAATCCAAAACAAAATACTAACTCCAGTGTTGGAATGATATCATACACTGCTGGGTAAGAATAATATAAAAGATCCACTACCTGGTGGGAATAATATGACAGAAAACCCATTTTTTGGTAGAAATAGTATAATGCAATACATGATGGAAATAATATGGTAAAATACTAACTCCATGACGGGAATAAAATAATAAAGTTCAGAATAGGAATAATATGATGTACGGTAATATTCACTCCCTGATGGGAATAATGTCATAACATATGTTTCTCTGGTGGGACTTGATAGAAGACTTACTCCCTGGTTCCGTTGAAGAAGGTCTCTTCGAATAGAACCACTCTGGCGTTGTTTTTGTCATACTCGCCGGAGTACCTCCTGAAGTAGGTGTCTCCGTAGTTGTGACGAGCAGCGCGAAACTGTCAGACATAAGCAAGCACATCATCAGACAGGCTAAAAATATGAATACAATTGGGTGGAACTGCGGTAAAGCTGTGAACATGTAAACATTATAAAATGACACAAAGTAGTGCAGCTTTACATAACAGATTTACGACACAAACAGGACTTTGCGGCGATTAGCCTTCATCAGCAAACAAACACATTCACAAACACAACATATAATCAAAGAGATCTCCTGTGACTACATCAAAAGGTGACGACAGGACAAGAAGAACAAAAGGATGAAAAAATGAAAACAATGAATAGAAAATGAGAATTGAAAAAAATAATGTTCATACTTACCCCACAGTTGCGATCTGTGAGTAACTGAGAATATCTCTGGTGTATTCTTTTTATACCCAACCGACGGAGTAAGATGGGGGATGATGGCGGGGTGATAGGTGTTACGATTCAGTGAGCACATTGAAAGAAGGGGGAAGGAGGCAGGAGGGCAGGACGACAACCTGTCTGGTGAGGGTATCTGAGCAATCTCAGTGGATGTACTGACGAAGCATGAGTGGGCGCAAGCATGATGGTGGTACTAACAAAACCCACATGATGTACTCATATACGCCCTGTTTGTGTCGTAAATCTGTTACGTAAAGCTGTACTACTTTGTGTCATTTTATATTGTTTACATTATCAGACAGGGAACGTTTGGGTTAAATATGTCTATGCTGTACGACTCTTCATACTTACATCAGTCAGTTAGTTAGTTAGTTAGTTAATTGATTGGTTGGTTGGTTGGTTGGTTGGTTGGTTGGTTGGTTGGTTGGTTGGTTAGTTACTTAGTCGACAGACCATCCTCATTGCACATCGAACCATTCAGGCCATAAGTGCTCGGACCCCTCCTCAGCAAATCTCGCAGCATGTGGCGGCTAACGACACCAGTTCTGTGTTGGTTTATCAATCTCCTTTGGCCACCCCTCTTTTAATTTGCTGTTCTCGCAGTCTGACCATGGTTGTAGATTCACAGTCATCACTTGGTTCTCGCTAAAGTCTTACTTCTCGTAGAGCATTTAGAATGTCACTCTGGTCCATGGCGCGTCCGACCTCCACAGAAGCCTTACCTGCGAGCTTGTCAGCCCGCTCATTTCTGTACTCCCGCATGCCCTGGCACGAAGATGAAACTAATCTTTGCCAGCCGAGACCGCTGCAGAGACAGCAACCATTCTCTTCTGATCCACCCCACCTCTATCCCCTTGAGCATGCTCATTGAGTCTACTCAATTACTTAAAATGGTACAACATATGCAGTAATGCCCAGTTTAAGGAGATGGCTAGGCTTATTCCAGAGAATAATCAGATTGCTACTGGTACCATTTTTATTGGGACTCTTCGTTGGCTGTTGAAGATGAGGACAGAGGACGGAGCAAGTATGGGATTGACATGAGTGCTGCGAAGTCGGTTCTTGACTCAACTCATACCAGCGAATCAAAAGGTATATAAAAGACGGCAGTACTGGGTAGGAACGAATGAACGAACGACCGAACGAACGAACGAACAAACTTTATTTTCAAAGGGTTAAGAATTGGGCACGCAGACCCGTCTAACATTCTGCCATTCTATCACTCTCTTTCATACATTTTTCATCAACACATCATTCGAGGCTAACTGAGAACAACAACAATATAAATGATATGCATTATAAAAGCATGGAAGTATTGCAAAAATCACTACTACATGACTCACTAAAATTAATGAATGATGTGGCAGTTGTTATTAGCTTATGGGGAACATACTGTCTACTAAAAAGGGACTGAAAGTTATACGAGGGTTTTATTATTGGTATTGTTCTTATAAGGACATTCATTGAGAACATCTGAAAATAATGATACCAGTAAATACTTTCTCTGGAGACTGATGGTAAACAAAATAGAAGGAGACACAAACACACACGGGGAAGAGAACTACGATGGAAATGAATAATATGGGGAGGAAATTAAACGAGTTGCAGGCAGTAGGAACAGGTAGGACGGCATGGATGAGACCCTGTCCTCCAATAGGGATTACAGTGCAGGAGAAAGCATAAATTGCTTCCTACAACAATGCTCATGAAAAGAATGCCATATACATCAGGGATTTATGATATAGCTCTACGTGGGAATAATACGATAGATTACCCACTCCCTGGTGGGATTAATGAAGTGGCATTTGTTACATGAGAGAGGCCAGGGTGGGAATAATAAAGTGGCATATGTTAGGTGAGAGGGGTCAGGTTGGGAATAATAAAGTGTGTTAGGTGGAAGGGGTTAGATTGGGAATAATACAGTGTGATATATTGGTGAGAGAGGTCGGAGTAAGATTATTAGGGGATCATCGAAGCTCAAATCCCACATTGGAGATGGATTTACGTTAATTGTGTTAGTTAACTCTTTGCCAGGCTTTATCATACTAAATATGTTAAAAACACTCAGGTTGACAAGGGTATCAGATACACAAAATATTTGTTAATAAATAATGCTTAAATAAATCACAAAACAATTATAATGTTAATTTGGCATCGTGTAAATAAAAAATCGGGCACTTTCGGTTTTTTCAAATGACAAAAGTTTAGATTTTTTTTGGACTATTGTATGTTTATAGATTATTATTTGTCCCAATTTGGCCGACAATGTGCTGATGGGATTGCGTTGGTTTTCATATCATGGTTTGAGAGCCGGACGTTCAGAAAACAATGGTAAATTACTGAACGTACATTTGCCAAGAAATTGCAAACAGCAAAGAATGCTGGGGTTGACTGCGATGCCCTCTAAAGGATATACAATTAACTTTAACTAGTGAGTCATGTAGTCTCTTCTTCCTTCTTCTATGTCAATGAGCGCAAACCATGTGTGTTTATTTATGAACTGGCATGTACCAAGTACGTTTCAACGCATGGCTAACAATTCTTAACTTTGTGTATTTTCCTCATTACAGTGAATCTGTATATATACATTATCAGCTGTGATGTTAGACGATTATAGTAAATGTACATAACCATCTATATGTTTGTTGATGGGTATTACAGGGAAATCATGGGGTCATTGGAAAAACATGATAAATAAAATCCCATTCATAAACACTCATAAACATTCTATTAGCCGCCGGACACTGATAGATATGTTGTGGGGAGGTTCTGAGCACCTATGGGCTTGTCTGAAGTGTAAGGATGATACCCCAGCAGGTAACAGAAAACAGAAGTAAAAAAGAAAAACAGAAGTAGGGATCAGAGGGTGTGCTAGACAGTACAAGTAATGTTCTAATACAGTGGTGTATTTGTCCCAATTATATGTATGTGTTTGTCGGTGAGTGTTGCAGGGAAACATGTGAGGTCATTGTAAAACCATGATAATTAAATTCACAGGCGTAAGCGACGAACGTAAAAAGATGTTATAATATCTTACCACAACTGTTTGTATCCCAGAAATATTTTTAGTTGCAAATATAAATCATGATTCAGTTAATTATGTACACAAAATCTTCGAAATCTGGAAATTGCCAGTCTGCACTAATATTTTCGTCTCGTTATCTGTATCCTATGTGGAAAGAGAACCAGGCAATCTCGACTTTCAGATTCGAGGTATCGTCTCATGGTAAGAAACGATACTCGCTAGTTTTTGGGGGCGGTGGTGTTTATACTGGTGATAAACGCTTGTGGAAGGAAGAAATAGAAGTGGGGAAAATATAAAACAGATATATTTTCTGACAGAGAATTAATATCATTTTTGAAGTTCAGCGAGGCCGACTTTATAAGAGCCCTCGTTCTTAACCGTCGGTGTGATGATGCCACGGTAGCAGGTTAAACCCCTACACCGGTCAGTTGGACTGAAATTTGACTTCTCGTTCTTGGCTTGGGGACGTAAATTACAACTGCCTCTGAAGTCGGAGTGTGCCCCGTTTTACTCCTAACTCAAGCCTGAGTCCAGAGAATCTCAGCTCAGTGCACGAATTCTGTAGAATCGGCGAAGATCCTGAAATACTTTGGGTAGAATTTTAACTCGAAATTTTTGCCCGGACAGCGCCGTTATGCTACTATCTTTCGATTTCCGACTGCCAAGGGAATTTTTACGTCCGCAACAATACACACAGGCGTCCGATCTCACTACCCAGAGACCAGGGGAAATTTTATTACTAGAAGTCCACGTGAAAAAATCCCGGCCATCACCGGGGCTTGAATCCGGGACCTTCAGCACTCAAGGCGGACACCATACCTCGAGACCACTCAGCCCCCCCCCCCCCCCCCCCCCCCCCTCTTCCATTTTTAATGAATTATTTATGCAGTGCAGCTGGTGGAATGTTAAATTAGTTGCATGTCTGCCAAAGCTCTGTCGTAGATAAATTATCACGTTAACTGTGAAGAATGTAACTCAACGTAGCTCGCTTTCAATGAACAGCTCTTTGGTTTAAACCCAATAAGCATAGACAAGGTCGAATCGTTGACATGATTGTAACAGAATCAATCTCTGTTTAATTTGGTAAACAGCTTATTGGTTGTTGCATATCATCCAATATTCATCAAGTTATACCGTGCCTGGTGGACAAGATGTGGCAGTCACTCCCAGCATGTTTTTGGTTATTTGTGATTGACTAGGCAAGTTCACGTTCAGTAGTTTTCCATTGCTATCAGATCAGCCGACTCTCATACCATTGCTAAACATCAACACAATGCGATCTGTTTAAAAATCTCCTACAGCTGATTGCTAACGCGGATTGCAGGGTTGCGAATATTGTTAGATAACATATACTCAGCGGTCCGTTGGCTAGGGACTACAAAAACGCGTCTTATAAGTTGCAGGTCGTTTGTTCGATTCCATGGAAAAGGAGAGGAATTTTTTTATCGGTAGTGAAATAAACCCCATGGTTTATACACTTCGTGGTGACGGATTTAGCAGACCTAGGTCCGGAGCCTGTTTTGATGCCAACCAGTAGCTGTACATCCCCCCCCCCCAGGACGATGCTGTAGTGGTGGAAAAGAGCAGGCGGACAAATTGTCTGGGTATGCGCAAATTGGTGGAGTGCTGGTGCATGATAAAGGCAGCTTTCGCCCGGGACAAGCTGGTATGGTAGAAACGAGAAAGCGGACAATTTATCTCGGTATGCAACAATTGGTGGAGTACTGGTGCATGACAAGGCAGCTTTCGCCCAGAACATGCTGGAGTGTTGGAAACGAGCAGGCAGATATACAGGCTGGTTTTGCTCCAATTGGTAGAGTACTGGTTCATGATTCGTCAGATGTAGTCGAGGCCCTTTGGGATCGTTTGAATAGTACGGAAGAACAGATAAATCATCATGGCCTGGAGAGAACGGTGCTGCAGGGAGTGACCAGACGATCAGACCGACACTCAGGACACCGAGGAAAAGCCAGACATACGCATAATCAGACAGCTTCTGGAGCCGATACTCAGGACACCGAGGAAAAGCCAGACATACGCATAATCAGACAGCTTCTGGAGCTGATAATCAGGACACTGAGGAAATGCCAGACATACGCATAATCAGACAGCTTCTGGAGCCGATACTCAGGACACTGAGGAAATGCCAGACACGCGTAATCAGACAGCTTCTGGAGCCGATACTCAGGACACTGAGGAAATGCCAGACATACGCATAATCAGACAGCTTCTGGAGCCGATACTCAGGACACTGAGGATAACGCATAATCAGACAGCTTCTAGAGCCGATACTCAGGACACTGAGGAAATGCCAGACATACGCATAATCAAACAGCTTCTGGAGCCGATACTCAGGACACTGAGGAAATGCCAGACATACGCATAATCAAACAGCTTCTGGAGCCGATACTCAGGACTCCAAGGAAAGCCTAGACTGAGTTCTGAGTATCGGCCATATCCTTTGGTCACTCTCTGCAGCACCATTCTCTCCAGATCGTGATGATCAATCAGGTGTACTTCAGCGCACTGCTATTATAACCAGATATAATAATAATAGATATCTGTAAACAAAGTTGTCTTCTTTGGCCACGTTTATCACCCACAAAAACCAACAATTTTCCATTATCATACTTAGACGAAGAAGAAATATATATTTGCTGTATATGTACGCGACTGGAAAATCAGTGATTGACGAGGGAGAGACAATCCGAGAGAAATGATATTGAATAGAATGAGACGGTGGAATGGAAGAATATCATCAGCACAGTTAATTCAGATCACTAAGTAGGGAGAACTGTAGAGAGACTTGAATGCTTGCTCCTGTTGGCAGGGCACATGCTAATGATGATCTGTGATTCCGATTTAGACTCATTTGAAAATCATCCGAACCAACAGTACGGTGTGTTGAGATTATTCTTTTATAATGTGTATGGAGCTTTCACACACACACACATATATATAACTTAAATGAATTTAGCAGTATATTAAGCCAACATACGTATTAATCAGACAACTGAGTTCGTTAAACCGACTTGCAAATAACGGTTTCTTATCTGTCCCTAGTGTTAAGATAATCGCGGGTGAAAGTGCAAAGGTTGTTTTGTAGAGTTCACGGAGACACCCACCACTCTCCGCTCAGATGTCACTAATCAACAAGTTGACAATCTGACGACCATTCTATATCTCTTCAGATATGCTTTTCAATTCTCAGCTCGCCCTCTTTGCTTGCCTGGACTTGCACATAATTACAGAGAGGCCCCCGCTATAAGTCGCATCAGTTTACGTCGTGTCGCTGTAATGTCGTTGTCCCATAGGGGACGTAACTTCACTTTACGTCGCTACGTTCCGCTATAACGTCGTCTACTGTGTTGCTATGCTGCGCTCTCTTGCTAGCTAGCTAGCTGTCAAAGGTAGGCTTACTCTTCCTCTAGGTGGCTACGCTGAAGATTTCAAGATCAAGCCCTTACTGGTGCACCATTCAGAGACACCAAGGGCTCTGAAAAGGAACACTTGCGCGTTACATGGCGTACCAACAAAAAGGCTTGAATAACAGGAAAGTTATTTGAGGAATGGGTAACTGTTTATGCTATTTCTGCTCTAAGAGAATACTGTGCTAGGGAAAACCTAGCATTTAAGATATTGCTGCTATTGGATAACGCCCCTGGTCACCAAGTCAATCTGGACTTGTCTGAAAACGTCAAGTGTTCGTATTCATGCCACCAAACACGACTTCATTAATCCAGCCAATGGACAAAGTTGTAATTGCAACTTTCAAAAGTTATTATTTGCGTCGCACCTTCTCACAGCTCATCAAGGCTACGGACGGTAAAGGTAAGCCTAATATTAAGGGATTCAGGCGAGATTACAACATCCTCAAGGTCATTGACAACATTGCGAATTCATGGAGTGAGGTAACGTCAGCATGCATGAATGCTGTGTGGCTAAAACTGTGGCCTGAATGCGTGCACGACTTTTGTTCATGCTAACTTAGCCACTATAGCTGGCTTTGACAGGAAGGAAGAAGCTGACATTGATAAGTTGCTTGCATCACACAGAGAAGAGTTGTCTAATGAGGACCTCTACGTGCAGAGAGCTCAGCAGGAAGTGAAGCATCCTATTGCAATTCCCACCCCCTCCCAAATCACCTCCAATGTTGACAGCTAAACGTTTGTCACAATTCTTTCAATTGATTGATATGGCAATAGACATAATAAATAAGGATGATCCGAAAAGAGAACGGAGCTCCAAAGTGTCGAGGGCAGTAACAGCCGTTATCAAATGTTACAAGGAGGTTTGCTTAGAGAACAGGAAAAAGGCTGTGCAGCAGACATTGGACATATTATTTGTAAAAGCAGAGAAGAGCTAGGAAAAGAGGCAGGAGGGGGGAAATAAGTTTCATTATCAGATGAAGAGGCATAATTTAATGCCCTCACGTCCCAATAACTCTACCACTCATCCCCCAACCCCCCCCCCCCTCCCTCTATTTAGCCAATAAATAACAACAACCATCTAAATACACATTACATAATACAATGTATTTTATTTGATTCTATAGGGAATAGTGTTTCGCTATACGTCGTTTCACTTAGGCCGCGTTTTCCAAGAACGTTACCCTTGCTCAATGCTCTTACACTTTTATCTGCTAAATAATGTTTTTGCCGCTACTGTTTGATTTTTACCTTCCTTTACATTATTCTTGCTGTTCTTTTGCTCCTTCTTCCCATCCTACTCCTACTCCTCCTTCTTCTCCTCCTCCTCCTCCTTCCTCCTCCTCCTCCTTCTTCTTCTTCTTCTTCTTCTTCTTCTTCTTCTCTTCTTCTTCTTCTTCTTCTTCTTCTTCTTCTTCTTCTTCTTCTTCTTCTTCTTCTTCTCTTCTTCTTGTTTTCTTCTTCTTCTTTTTTCTTCTATCTTCTTTCTTCTTCTACTTTTCTTTGACGTCTTTTCCTCCTCCTCTTTCAGAATCGTGATTTAAACTGTTCTTTTTCTTTGGCTTAGCCTTGTTCTCCCTCCTCTTTTTCCACTTCCTCTTCCATTTTGTCAATGTCACTAAACTCCTTGTGCACCTTCTATGTCAAGCCTTCCTCTATGTTGTCATGTCCCTTTATCTGTGTATTTCGGGGAACCCACATAGCGCAGCGGCTAGCACCCATGCCTGCCGCCCTCTGCCCCCAACCCAACACAATAGAATCCCCACCTTGGTGATAAATAGGTTAGGTTTTTTCTTTTAATATTTTCTGGACGCTCAGGCCAACTGAGATACCCTAACAATTATGAGAAATAAAAGGGAGACGGTTAGCTATTTATCACAACACCTATCTTGTGCAGATAATTCTATTTACTTGGCTATCATCCTATTTACTTGACTATCATCCTATTAACTAGGCCATCATCCTATTTACTAAGCTATCATCATATTTACTAGGCTATCATCCTATTTACTAGGCTATCATCCTTCAATCGCCTGCCAGGCTATCATCCTATTTACTAGGCTATCATCCTATTGACTAGGCTATCATTCTATTTACTAGGTTATCATCCTATTTACTAGGTTATCATCCTATTTACTAGGTTATCATCCTATTTACTAGGCTATCATCCTATTTACTTGACTATGATCCTATTTACTAGGTTATCATCCTATTTACTAGGCTATCATCCTATTTACTAGGCTATCATCCTATTTACTTGACTATCATCCCATTTACTACGCTATCATCCTATTTACTTGACTATCATCCTATTTACTAGACTATCATCCTATTTACTTGGCTATCATCCTATTTACTAGGTTATCATCCTATTTACTTGGCTATCATTCTATTTACTAGGGTATCATTCGATTTACTTGGCTATCATCCTATTTACTAGGTTATTATCCTATTTACTGGGTTATCATCCTATTTACTTGGCTATCATCCTATTTACTAGGCTATCATCCTATTTACTTGGCTATCATCCTATTTACTTGGCTATCATCCTATTTACCTGGCTATCATCCAATTTACTAGGTTATCATCCTATTTGCTTGGCTATCATCCTATTTGCTTGGCTATCATCCTATTTACTTGGCTATCATCCTTTTACTAGGTTATTGTCCTATTTACTTGGCTATCATCCTATTTACTAGGTTATCATCCCATTTACTAGGCTATCATCCTATTTGCTTGGCTATCATCCTATTTACTTGGATATCATCCTATTTGCTTGGCTATCATCCTATTTACTTGTCTATCATCCTATTTACTTGGCTATCATCCTATTTACTTGGCTATCATCCTTTTTCCTAGGTTATCATCCTATTTATTTGGCTATCATCCTATTTACTAGGCTATTATCCTATTTACTTGGCTATCATCCTATTTGCTTGGCTATCATGCTATTTACTTGGCTATCATCATATTTACTTGGCTATCATCCTATTTACTAGGTTATCATCCTATTTACTAGGCTATCATCCTATTTACTTGGCTATCATCCTATTTACTAGGCTATCATCCTATTTACCTGGCTATCATCCAATTTACTAGGTTATCATCCTATTTACATGGCTATCATCCTATTTGCTTGGCTATCATCCTATTTACTTGGCTATCATCCTATTTACTTGGCTATTATCCTTTTTACTAGGTTATCATCCTATTTACTTGGCTATCATCCTATTTACTAGGTTGTCATCCTTTTTACTTGGCTATCATCCTATTTACTAGGTTATCATCCTATTTACTTGGCTATCATCCTATTTACTAGGTTATCATCCTATTTACTTTGCTATCATCCTATTTACTTGGCTATCGTCCTATTTGCTTGGCTATCATCCTATTTACTAGACTATCATCCTATTTACTAGGCTATCATCCTATTTACTAACGCCTCATAGAGTCCGCGTCTACCTGGAAGCCCATTTCATTTTAAAAATCAAAATATGCCTAGCTGTGGATCGAACACATGACCATGGGGTCGGCAAGTGAGTTTCTAGCCACTACGCCACTTCGGCTACGTTGGCTGTCCTTTACCTAGCCGCAAAAAGCGTGTGCAATCCTTGCATTTGTGTAGCATGTCTAGTAGTATAATATATGTAGTTATAGTGTAATTATAGCATGCGTAATATTCTAGTGTATACAGTAATAGTGTAAATATAGCATGTGTAGTAGTATACTGTCTATAGTAATAGTGTAAGTACAGAATGTATAGTAGTAACGTGTATATAGTAATAGTGTAATTATAGCATGCGTAATATTCTAGTGTATACAGTAATAGTGTAAATATAGCATGTGTAGTAGTATACTGTCTATAGTAATAGTGTAAGTACAGAATGTATAGTAGTAACGTGTATATAGTAATAGTGTAATTATAGCGTGTAAAGTCGTATAGAGGCAGATGATCTCATCAGTAGAAACAATGGCTATGGCCACCGAATAGTACAGTCACTGCCCAGAAGGAAAGCAATGGTAAACTACCTTCTGCAAAACTTGCCAACAAACCATAACAACCATGAAAGAAAACATAATAAGAAAGAGACCTGGTGGCGAGACCCCCAGGCCAGGCAAATCAGATAACACTGGGGAAGAGTGTGACACAGGGACCAGTACTAGAAATCGTTATGACGGAGTTAATCCTGACTGTGTTAACAAGGAAAGCCCCTGTGTCAGACTAAGAAACAGAGTGAGAATAGGAACGTGGAATGTGAGAAGTCTGTATGAGGGAAAGCTTAAAGTAGTATCTGATGAGATTGAAATATTTAAATTTTAGGAATTAGTGAACATCGCTGGAGAGGCAGGGGACATTTTACAACTGAACATGGAAGTCTTTTTATATATTCTGGTAGAGACGTCGGAGGCCAGAGCGAAGTGGCATTTTGTTTAGATAGAACAACTGCAAAAGGTTTAATGGGATATAGCCGAGTTAGTGATATAATCCTCATGATCAGACTTAAAGGCCGTCCAAAACACACAACTCTCATTCAGATATGTGCACCTACTTCAACAGCAGAGGACGAAAATGAAGATTTTTACAACACGCTGCAAGACACATTAAATAAGATTGGTCATCATGATGTAGCAATAATAATGGGAGATTTTAATGCATAAGTGGGTAGAGTAAGAGCTGAAAACAGACACACGTTTTAGGAAAATTTTGATAGGGAAATAGAAATGATGCAGGTGACAAATTAATTGATATTTTGGACAGAAAATGAGTTAACAATAGCCAACACATTTTTTAACCAACACCCAAGAAGACTCTTCACATGGAAGTCCCCGCCCGGACAGTATTACCAAAAATCAAATGGATTATATTTGAATACAAAGAAGATGGAGATCAAGCATAACATCTGCAAAAACCCTACGAAGTGCAGACTGTGATACACATCATCAGTTATTAGAAGCAGATCTGAATTTAAAACTCAAAAAGCTTACCCAAGGTCCAAGGCCACTTCGTTTTGATCTCACAAACATATAGGATGCCTACAACAAAGAAGTGAGGAATCGTTTAGGGGTCTTGATGTCTGTACAAGAGGTAATCACACCTGATGAACTGGCAGTACAAGCTAGAGATATCTTGATAACTGCAGCCAAATATTTAATTCTGACCAAGAAAAAGCAGCATAAGCCATGGATTACATCAGACACGTTATAATTAATAAAACAACGAAGGGAACTGAAACAGAAAGGAGGTGATCCGATAACAGCAGTCTGAAGTATAAATCTTTAACTCGAGAAATAAGAAAGAACACAGGAAAGGACAAAAATCAATAAAAAAAACAAGATTGCTGTATCAGAGTAGAGCAATATCATAAGACTGGAAGAGATTACGAAATGTTCACAGAAATGAAGTTATTGACAAGAGATGTTGAACCTCAATTGAATGTTATCTGTGACAAGATGGGAAATACCTTAACAGAATCTAGACAAATTCTAGAAAGATGGCAGGAGTACTGCAGTGGAATGTATGATATGAGTGACAGTGAGGATATGAATGAAATGCATGAGCCAATGACAGCGGAGACAGAACAAACTACTATGAAGAAAGACATATATGTTAATGAGGAAAAGGTGGAGGTTGGACAATTTTGAATATATTGGGTCATTGATACCAACAACTGTGACACAATGAAAGGAATTAAACGACGACTATCAATTGCTCTTCTAAGACTAAAACAACTAAATAAATTATGGAGAGGGACAGATAGAATTACAAAAAAATTAGATTTTTAAGAGCATGCATCTTTCCCATTGCAACATATGAATGTGAGACCTGGACACTTACGAAACAAGCTGAACAGCGCATAAATGCCCTTGAATATAAATGTTATAGACGGGTTCTAAGAATATCTTGTGTAAAGAAAAGAACAAATGCATCCATACTTCAAGGGCTGAATGTTGAAGAAGGTTGGCTGTTGAAGACGATAAAACAAAGAAAATTTAAATATTTTGGTCACGAAAGTTTGGAGAGAACACTAATGGAGGGGTATATGCCTGGGAAGAGAGGAAGAGGAAGGCCAAAGAGTAGATGGGTGCAGGATGTGACGGATGATCTCCAGATGGGTGTATCGGACACAGGGCATCTTGCTTATGATCGAGAGGTTTTCAGGAAGGTTGTTATGGGTGCGAGGTTTTGCAACGGACATGCTACTGAATGAATGTGTGATAGTAGTATAGTGTATATAGTAATAGTGTAAGTATAGCATGTGTAGTAGAATAGTGTATATAGTAATAGTGTAATTATTGCATGTGTAGTAGTATAGTGTATATAGTAATAGTGTAAGTATAGCATGTATAATAATGCTGTAACACATCTGGATCCTCTTCGGTCATTGGATTTCGAGGTCTGCGCTGAAAACCACAGTATGCGTTATATAGGAGAGTGCATTAACAGTTTTGCTGAACTGAAAACGAAATCCAAACCAACATGTTATCTACAGCGTGCGGTATATTACCCTCTTGCTGACAGCAGACGTTATGGAGTCATCGGGACGCTTATGTCCTCGTCTCTCGTCACAACGCCAGTGCGCGCATATCTACACTTGATAAGGCAGTGGCTTAGTAGTTAGTTCTTGTCATTATCGAGACAGTGGTTCTGGTTCAAACCTCATAAATAGCAGTATTCTTTTTTTTCCCGATCTGTACATTCACTTGATTGGTTAAGACTCAGAAAGTAGGTATCGAATAGCTTTCAGCATTTTCAGGGAATTTTCTATCTAGTAAAGTTGCATGGAAGATAACTTATCACAAAATATCACTATGCCATGGCACTTCAGAATTGTTGGCACTTCCCAACAACAATATCTACAGTGGGATCACCACCTCTACCAACCTCCCATAAAAATATGAAGAATAAATATCATTACTGCCTATAGCACTTCCTATGTAGGACAGGGAGGTCTGGACCTGAGAAATAAAGGCCTCCTGTCTAGTGCAGTCCCTGACAGAAACAATTCATCACCTTACCAAGGATTGGAACGCGGGTTTCCAGAATGGCAGCCCAATTTTCTAGCTACTCAGTCAGTGGCTAATGTCATCAATGATAATTTAAAAAAAAATTTAACTTTTTAAAGTGGCGCATCGATCAGATCAATATGAAGACAGATATGAGAAATCTCATGAGTGACTTAGATAAGTTGGGTTGATATGGACAAGTGGCCGTCAACGAAAGCTGTCAACCTAATAATAGAGTCATAACAACTGTTGACGGGATCTCTCTCTCTCTCTCTCTCTCTCTCTCTCTCTCTCTCTCTCTCTCTCTCTCTCTCTCTCTCTCTCTCTCTCTCTCTCTCTCTCTCTCTATCCATCTAAGTCTACGAAGACTGAGCATGGAATACACCGTCACACAACCTTATCTTTCCAATACTTCAGTATTTGTGATTTTGTCTTGCCACTTAATACCAAGTATTCTTCGCAGACACCGCATATGAAAGCTGTTTAAACGTTTCTCTTGGCGTGAGTAAGTTGTCCAGGTTTCACTGCCATAAAGAAGAGTACTAAGGACACAGGCTTGGTAGACGAGGACTTTTGTTTTGGCAGTAAGCTTCCTGTTCTCCCAGACTCTTTTTGCTAACATGTTCATTGTTGCTGCTGCCTTGCCAATCCTGATGATGATTTCCTGATCGAGGGATAATTTGCTATTTAACTCTGATCCTAGATATGTAAAATGGTCTACTATCTCCAGTTCGGCGTCGTCAATAAAGATTGACCGTACATCATGTGCACCTTGTGACATAATCTGTGTCTTCTTTTTGTTAATTGTTAAACCAAATTCAGAACAAGCATTGGAGAATGATGATAGTAGATGTTGTAATTCCTCCTCAGAGTGGGTCGTAATCGCAGCATCATCCGCAAAAAAGCAACTCTCTGATTAGTACCCTGCTAATTTTGGTCTTGGCCTTCAATCTCTGAGCTTTATAGAGGCCATCATCTGAGCGTGAGTGAATGTATATACCGTCATCCTGATCACGAAAAGCATATTTCAGTAGAAGTGAAAAGTATATCCCAAAGAGGGTGGGGGCTAGTACACAGCCTTGCTTAACTCCACACTTGATTTCAAACTCTTCTGAAGTTGAGCCATCAAACTTGATTATACCCTTCATGCCTGTGTGGAACGATTCCACGAACGATATATACGAACGATATATATATATATCTATATATATAAAACAAAGTGTATGTATGTAAATATGTATGTCCTTTATTTTTTCGCTAACGGCCCATCCGATTGAGATGAAATTTTCTACACGTCTTCCTTTCATTCCAGAGCTGCCAACTGTGATATATTTTTAGTGTGAAATCGCCTGCTTACTCAGTATTATTTCATTTTTCATTTTTCATTAAAATTTATATATAGCGAAGGGACTTAACTCTAGAAAAAGTTATTTCAAGGGGCATAACTTTTAATAACATTGTTGTATAACTTATAGTCATATTGTTGTATCGTTTTCAAAGATTTATAAACTCTTTGTCCATAGTTATGTACCGGCATATAAGTTATAATAAATAATGATACAATCTTTAAGGCATTTTCAAAGTTTACATAAAAATAATGCATAATGCATAACATTGTAACTCATCTTTCTATACTTAAGAAGTTATCTAAAAGATGTTGAACAATATCATCGCATCTTTAGTGTTTTCCGCCATCATATCGACACGATTCGCTTGACAGCACTTCTCAGCGCTATCAAGCCAAGACGCCTTACACATTTCAAGCAGCCTGATACGGGGGGAAAATGGCACGTCGTAATAGCACAAAGAAACAAGCAGCTTCCAAGATGCATAGTGAGAAAACCGACCAGACTATCAAGAAGACGAACCTGCCTTTGGAGAGTCTGCATGCAAGCTGTAATAAAGTATCTGAACCTACAGTCAATTAAACTACCAATAAGAAGAGCGACGACTACCCACAGACGAACACAAAAACTTGTGAGAGGAAGGAGGACCAAGACACCAGAATCAGAAACACTGATTCAAACACAGTCAGATGGGTGGTCAAGCGGCTAAAAATGGAGCTTACTGATCAACAAATACATAAGCAGCTGCAGGAAGAAAATCTTCACGTCAACATTTTGAAGGCAGAGCGGATTCTTACCTACTCAGAATTAAATGAGATGCTCCACACCAGGGACTGGGCGAACCCGGGCCGGGTCAGGCAGACAGATAGACAGACAGACAGACAGATAGATAGATAGATAGATAGATAGATAGATAGATAGATAGATAGATAGATAGATAGATAGATAGATAGATAGACAAACAGACAGGGAGGAAGGGAGGGAGGGATAGACGGAGGGACAGACAGAGGGATGGGTCTATTAGACAGACAGACAGACAGACAGACAGACAGACAGAGATAGATAGATAGACAAACAGACAGACAGACAGACAGACACAGATAGACAGACAGACAGACAGACAGACAGACAGACAGACAGACAGACAGACAGACAGACAGACAGACAGACATACAGACAGACAGACAGACAGACAGACAGACAGATAGTCGGTAACGGGAACGAGAACTTATATGACTACTTATATGAATTAAATGAGATGCTCCCCATCAGGGGCTGGGCGAAGCCGGGCCGGATCAGACAGATAGACAGACAGATAGACAGACAGACAGACAGATAGATAGTCGGGAACGGGAACGTGAGCTTATATGACTACTTATATGAATTAAATGAGATGCTCCACACCAGGAGCTGGGCGATGCCGGGCCGGGTCAGACAGACAGACAGACAGACAGACAGACAGACAGACAGACAGACAGACAGACAGACAGTCGGGAACGGGAACTTATATGACTACATATATGAATTAAATGAGATGCTCCCCACCAAAGGACTGGGCGAAGCCGGGTCGGGTCAGACAGACAGACAGACAGACAGACAGACAGACAGACAGACAGACAGACAGTCGGTAACGGGAACGGGAACTTATATGACTACTTCATCATCATCAAGTGCCGTGCCGGCTGGCGTAGGCGTTCATGGCTCTCCATAGATCTCGGTCTTTGGTTTTCTGGATCAACTCTGTTGCTGATATTCCTCCATGCCACCGTCTCAATCCATCCAGCATCACTTCTCTTGGTCTACCTCTGCCTCTCTTCCCCTCGATCTTTCCAGTTGCTACGATGTTCTCCAATGCCTCTCTTCTCATCACATGACCGAGGAAAGCTGTTTGTCTCTGTCTTATTGTTGTATATAATGTTCTAGTTTCATTAGCCTGTTTCAGGCAGTCGTCGTTAGTTACTCTGGCAGTCCAAGGAATTCGCAACATTCGTCTCATATATATGACTACTTATATGAATTAAATGAGATGCTTCCCACCAAGGCCTGGGCGAAGCCGGGCCGGGTCAGCTAGTATATATATATAATTTAGTTGTTTATACACGAACGTAATGTGTCTCCCTTAATTTTCTTATGCCGGACTCCGTGCGAAGACTTTACGGGCGCGGTTCGTAATCCCGCTTGCTCGCGTTCAAAACACAGATGTGCACGATTTGGCAGCAGACCACATTGCTCTGGGTTTTAAAGAATTTGTATGGGAGCAGGTCGTTCAGAAAGCAATGGCAAGCTACTGAACTTAAACTTGCCAAGACATCAACAACAGCAGTAAATGCAGGTGTTGACAGTGATGTCCTGTAAAAGGATATGCAAAGAAAAATCATTATAGAAAAGTTAGTGCTGCATGGAGTGACGTGAGCCGCTTCACGCTGCAGGATTTACTGAGGAGGGGATCCGAGCACTTATGGACTGAATGGTTCGATGTGCAATGAGGATGATCTATAGACTAACAGACTAACTAGCTATTAAACTGCGATTGCACTGTTGGTGGCACAGGGGGTTCATCCCTTACACAGATTAGTTGAACTTAAACGTTGGCTTCGTTCAGAAAACAAGGACAAACTCTGAACGCAAAATTGCATGGATAATCAACATGAGGTTGATTGCAAAATTCTACCAGGGCCATGTAATCTTATTTGTTAATTCCATACTTGAGGGTGGGGTTCATAGTTGCCAGAGCACTTGCTTGCCGGCCGGTTGATCATATGTTCAAGGCGTATTTTGGTATTGATCTGAACTGCAAGGTTGACCCATCTAAAAGGAATATCAGGAACTGTCTTAGGAAGTAAAGGCAGCTGGCCTGATATTGGCTACATCACTTATTGATTGACCTTTGGTCTACAGATATATGGGGCTAGTACCGTTTACTCTTTAAGCTTCATGGGGGCCGAATAGGGTCCTTTACTTTACTTTACTTTACTTTACATTACTTTACTTTACTTTACTTTACTTTAACTTACTTGTGTATTATACTTTACTTAAATTACTCTGTTTTGTTTTATTTATTTACTATCATCATCATCATCATCATCATCATCATCATCATCATCATCATCATCATCATCATCATCATCATCATCATCATCATCATCATCATCATCATCATCATCATCATCATCATCATCATCGTTCCGGTCGCCAACATGGCAGTTAGGTGTTGAACAGTTAAGGCCTCTGGCGTGTTTATGCTTGCAGCTACAGTTTGCAAACGCATTTTCTTCATGATGGACTGGCAGTACATGGTTCCGTCGCCCTGCTACTGAGTGAGTGCGTGGGCGACACTGTGAGCTGTGAAATTCGTGGGGAATGCTTTTACATCTGTCTTGTACAGTGACCTGCATGTTCGGAACAATGGCTACCGGCTGTTGCTGAATAGACAGATTTGATTTTTCGGTTCACGAGTGAATTTTTTCAGGAGTCTCCTGGGAGTCGGCACTGAAGCTGCGGAGTTCGTGCTTTATGCGACACTTTCGGCAGGTCGCCCTGCGGTAAAAGACCTAGCCATGTGAGAAAACCCGGATCAATGAGGTCTTTCTGGTGACTGCCGAGTCCATCGACGATGAACTGTGGTTTTCGTGGATTAATTTTGTGTTGGCATTCTGGCGGCGGCATTATGCACAGTGTACCTGTGCGGGCTGTTGGAATGCCGAGACTCCTGCCTATTCCACTCTTCACATTGGACAGTGAGGAGCATTTTGTGTGATATTCACTAGCACACGAACGGAGCATGATGGGGACGACCCGTTGCCGTGAAGTTGGAACCTCGACTAACTAGCTAACTAACTAACTAACTAACTAACTAACTAACTAACTAACTAACTAACTAACTAACTAACTAACCAACTAACTAACTAACTAACTATCATCATCATCATCATCATCATCATCATCATCATCATCATCATCATCATCATCATCATCATCATCATCCAGTATGTAGCCCTGTGGCGTGGCGTAAGCGATCATGCCTCTTCATAAATTTCTATCTCCAACGGCAAGGATCAGATTATGTGTTGACTCCCTTCCGTACCATGAGACAGGAATGTCAAGAATCTCCTTATATTGTCTTCCTCTATTTCTCTTTCCGCAAATCGTTCCGGCTGTCACAATATGTTTCAGTTTTTGTCTTCTTATAATGTGGCCAAACACCGATGACTGCTTCTTTCTGATGTTTGTGATAAGTTGCCTTTGCGACTAAGCTTCGGTCATAATTTCCAGATTGCTCATTTATGCTGTCTATTTAATCTTCAGCATTCTTCTATAAAACCACATCTCCAAGGCGTCCAGGGATTTTTTTTCGCCTGTTTACCAATTGTTCTGCATTCACAACAGTATGTTAAAATTATTTCTATGTAACATGCAATAATTCTTTTTCTAACATTCAACTTTATTTACTATACTTTATTTTAATTACTTTACTTTACTTTACTTTACTTTACTTTACTTTACTTTACTTTACTTTACATTACTTACGTATGCTATGCCGACGAGCAGATGACAAGTAACCTATGACAGGTTACAGTGAATCAACTCAATTTCTGTAATAGCAAGGTATCTTAAACCTCTGTCCTGAAGCAACCATATGGCAGTATAACCCCACCCCCTGCCCACCCCCAGTTCCAATGTTACTTCTAAAAGGTTTCGCCGCAGATATAACAGAGGACATAACTTCTATAGCTTTAGAGAAAGTAAATGCCCAGTCGAAGATCCCACTGGCTATAACATTTTTCTGTAGTATTTCCTGGCGAAATGTAAAACGTAAGGGAACACATTGTACGATGGTTGGGATTCAAATGGCAAAATAATTATATATAGTGTCTGGAGATGGACGAGATACGACAAATATCTCTTATCTACCATCACTTACCGTGAGTTCTGCCGGTGCTTGACAGGGAAAAGCCGCATTAGCTGCACAGAAGACAGCAGCGATCACCACCAACAGCATCATCTTTATGTTCAACTTCTGCAACAACAGCGCCGCGAACGTCCACTAACTCACCGTGTGAAGCCCTGGAGAAGACTGGCGAAACTGACAAACCACCCCGAAACTTTAACAATATCGTCAAGAGATTAAGCGTCATTAAGTGTCTATTAATCAGTTTAGAAAACGGGACCAAATTATGAAATATCATTGAGATAAAATAAAACTGTACTTGAGAGAACTTATTGTAAGTTGTTAAGTAACCCAGTAGGCGTGGCCTAACGGTATCACAAGGAAAAGGTGTAGTAAGTGTAAGTAAAGTATCTTTTTAAAAGACCCGCAGGGGCGTTTTGTAAATGGTGTTAGACCTATACTTCTATAGACCATATGCACCAGCTGGGTGATGTTAGTATCAGACAGGCCGCGTTTATTTCCTATGAGATGTAAGGATAATGTGTGTATGTCCGTGGCATCACTGCTAACCTGGCGCACACGCAGGTATGTGGATAGCCGGGAAAATAGGCTTAACGAACTCCTGCTAACTGTGTCTATAGTTGTTGGGTAACTGATCCATGTGGTGTAGGGTAAGGAGAGAGAGATGGTACCTCACGGTGAGTGGCAGCCATAACCTAATGGATAGATCAGAATCCTATTTGGTTCCCATCTCTTTACCTAGCTCATGTATGGCTCCACGAATACCGCTTGTGTACGGCGGTGGCCACACAACGGGCATTAGACTTGGCTGACTGGCTAAACTACATGAGTGAAGTAGGGGTAATATCCTACTAAGGGAATGTCCATCCCTAGTACACAAAGACTGGGACGATAGAGAAGGCGGATGGATCTAAATAGATCAACGGCTTCGAAATCGAAACAGCAGAGTGTGTGGCACACATGATACGTGTTCAGGACACGATAGTGAACATAGCTGGCAACCGTGGAGGAGATTGGGACCTCACCATGCAATATCCCAAAGACAACAATGGTAATTCAACAACAACAAAAAAGCGATACGGGTAATTTTTGGCCCCCTGGAGATGACCCTGTTGTAAATATCCACAGGGAAGAGATAACTCCTATAGTGAATAAGGAAGTGCATACTGACAAATGCATCCCAAATTCGTTTGAAAGGGTGCATTCTGACAATACCTACCTGAAAAGTAGAAGGAGAAGTCTAAGAATTGGTACATGGAACGTACGCACCCTATATCAAGCAGTGAAGTTTGATAACCTTATTGCCGAAGCAAAAAACATGAATTTAGATATCTTAGGCGTATCTGGAACAAGATGGACCGATACAAGTTATATAAGGAGAGACGAGTACATATTCATTAACTCAGGAGGAGATCATCACGAGAGAGGAGTAGGAATTTTAGTAAAACGAAATTTAGAGAATGATATTAGTGGATTCTGGACTCACAAAGATAGGATGATACTTCTCAAAATTAAAGCAAGACCGTTCAACATAGTAATTCTTCAGAAATATGCTCCAACAACTGATTATAGTGATGAACAGCTAGAAGAATATTATGAAGACCTATAACAAACACTGAAAGTTGTAAAATCATCAGAGGTCCTAATTGTCATGGGAGAAATGAACGCAAAAGATGGTAAAAATAAATATAAGCAAATAGTAGGGCAATATGGTATGGGAAACAGAATTGTCAGAGGAGTCAGGCTGGTATAGTTCTGTGAACAATACAATATTAGTGTTTGCAACACATTTTTCCAACATAACCCTAGGAAACTGTATACGTGGAAAAGCCCTGGAAATAGGACAAGGAAGAAAATTGACTACATTATGATTAGAAATATATTTAAAAAACAATGTTAAAAATGCCAAAAATTACCCTATATTGATAGGTTACGCGGAATTGACTGGTTTGCCTTTTCGGTTCAAGATTGCATCGCTGGAGCTACGACGTTCATTTTTTTGTGCGGCACTTTCGGTGGGTGGCCTAGCGGACAGAGACCGAGCATTGTGGGATAAAACTCGGGTCAATGAAGTCTTTCTGGTGACTGCCGATTCCATCGACGATGAACTGTATTTTTCTAGGAGGACTTTTGTGTTGGCATTCTGGCGGCGGCATTATACACAGTGTACCTGTGCGGGCTGTTGGCTTGCCGAGTCTCCTGGCTGTTCCACTTTTCACATTGGGCAATGAGGAGCATTTTGTGTGATTTTCACTTGCACAAGAACGGAGGTTAATGGGGACCATCCGTTGCCGTGAAGATATAATCACGACTAACTAACTAACTATTGATAGGTTACAAGGCAATGACATGGTTATTGAATTTCTATCACACTTTTAAGGTGTTCATGTGAAGTCCCCTTCGTACATACAACTTTTGGGACAAAAGACCCGACGATGTTATTTTTGATGACGTTGATGATGACGATGATGAAAAAAAATGAGAAACCTAACCAACCCGTGACCCACTTCATAATATAAATTATAAAACAGTATCTATTTTCTTACAGATATCAGGCATATAATCAAAACACGATTACTTAAACAAGTCTTAACAAACCTACCATTTATCAGTCCCTTACTACAACCATTGTTTCCCCAATCACACATTAACCCTTGACCTTAATTCAATCTACAGTTATCTATCACTCTCTTATCCATCAATAAACATTTCTAAAACTGTCATGTGATACATCGTGTCCGAGTTTGGCAAGGTCTAATCTAAGACGTTCTGATAAGTTCCAGGTGATAATGTGAATGCATTTTGCGTTACAGAAACAGTAATTGGTTACCGCTGTTATCGTTCAGATTTGTTTAAATGTGTGATTCCGTTCACGAGTGCAAACTGCTGGAAGACCCTAGGGATCATTGCTGGAGCTACGAAGTTTGTGCACCGTGAATCACTTTCGGCAGACCACTCACTCTGTGGGAAGGGACCGAGTTATCACGGATACTATTCGATGCGACGAAGTTGACTCTAATGTCTTTAAGCATTTTAAACACCTCAAAATTGGTTACACCACACACACAGACACACACACACTCTCTCTCTCACACACTCACCACACACACACACACACACACACTCACACACTCACCACACACACACATACACACACGCACATCTCACCTCCTATCACTTCGTTAATGCAGTAACTATTGTACTAAATAACTACATACTGATTGATTTCAAATTTAGAAATGAATTGGAAATGAGAAGACAACTTTAAGCACTGCAGTATTGATTACGTCTCAATTTGTGCAAAAAGAAGAAAACAACAATAACAGTAAACGTGGAAACAGAATAAAATATCTCGTTAAGAAAATTAGACTTAACAAAAATATTCTAAGAGCTTTAGTCGTTAGTCGTTAGTCACGGTTCCAACATCACAGCAAAGGGTCGTCCCCGTTATGCTCCGTTCCCGTACCAGTGAATATCACATAAAATGTTCCTCACTGCCCCATTTGAAAAGTGAAAAAGACAGGAGTCTCGACAAATAACAGCTCACTCAGGCACACTGTGCATAATACCGTCGCCAGAATGCCAACGCAAAAGTCCTCTACGAAACATACAGTTCATCCTTGGTGGAAGCGGCAGTCACTTTCCCAACCAGATGTTCGCCTACAAAGTCTCGATATTTCTAGATGTTGTCTAGCTAGCCATGCCATTTTTTCTCCGAAATGTTGTTCTCGCAACTACATATTCTAAGAGCAGATTTAAAAAAAAAAAAATAAGGACGACACACTGTGCATTGGGAAATAGATACAATGCTACATCTAAAATACAAAGTACAAATAAACAATAGGAAATGCTTGAGAAAGCAATCGATCAAATATGTAAAGAGCTATTACCAGAACGAAAACAAAACACAAAGAAGCAATTAAAGTATACATAATTATATAGTTACATCTGTATGTATAGCTGAGCCTAGGCCACTGAATTTGAGAAAGATTCATATGATCAACTCATAAACTATGTTTCCAAACTTCTACTCAGACGTGTATTGAGAAGATAAAGAAGGAAAATAAATATTGATATTGGTAAAGTACAGTACAGATTTAAGGGTCGTAAAATAATGCAATATTTCCATTCGTTATTATCATCATAATCTCCTACTTTTGCCTTCAAGTGCCGTAAGGAAGATTAATTGGCGCTCAAGCACCCGATTGGTGGCACTGGATAGTGTCAATCCTTGCTATTGTACTCTGTCTTTGGTGTTGTCAGTCAATTTTCTTCTCGGTGGTTAACTTGCTATCGTGGCAGATCTTCTTTGATGTAGTGTCAGTGCTGGTAACTGTTTGTGTTGTATTCTAACGAGATGGCCAAACCATTTAATCTTCTGTCTGCCAATAAATGTGACACAAAGTGTTGCTCACTCTGTCTGCCTGATAATATGATTTCCTACTCGGTCTCGGATAGTTCAATTGGCAGCTCCCCTCAAACATCTCATCCCACAGGTGTTGATTTTGCGTAAGTGTGTGAATGGATAATGTCTAAGTTTGACATTGGTAGCAAAGAGGTAGTGTGAATATGCTATATACCATTTGTCGCTTTGCGGACATGGGGATATTTAGATGTTTCAGTATCGATGAAAATTGGTATGTAAGCGCACTTGCTTTTTGCCATTTGATTGCGAACACTAATAGAAACCCATCGAAGAAGACGCATTGCATTAATTCTCTCTCTCTCTCTCTCTCTCTCTCTCTCTCTCTCTCTCTCTCTCTCTCTCTCTCTCTCTCTCTCTCTCTCTCTCTCTCTCTCTCTCTCTCTCTCTCCTAATTCTTTGGGCATGTCATCAGAAAGGAAGGGGGCTGCGTGGTCTCGAGGTATGGTGTCCGCCTCGAGTGCTGGAGGTCCCGGGTTCAAGCCCCTGTGAGGACCGGGATTTTTTCACGTGGACTTCTAGTAATAAAATTTCCCCTGGTCTCGGGGTAGTGAGATCGGATAACCGTGTGTATTGTTGCACACGTAAAAAATCCCGTGGCAGTTGGAAATCGAAAAAGAGCAGCCTAACGGCGCTGCCCGGGTAAAATTTGGAGTTAAATATCTACCCAAAGTGTTTCAGGATCCTCGCCGATGCTACGGAGTTCGTGCACTGAGCTGAGTTTCTCCAAACTCAGGTTTGAGTTAGGAGGAGAAAGGAGCACTTATGGGTTACACCTGTGTGCCGTGATGTTGATCCATCGACTAAACTAAACTAAACTAAACTATTAGAAAGGAAACGCTAGCGTCACAACGTGAAAGTTGGATGAGAGGAAAAGCTGGGCGGTATGATACCATGGCATTAAGGAGCATCAGTATTAGAAATGATTAGCAGACATACAGCTATGTATGGACAGACTTGATCGCCAACGCCACACAGCATGGACTATAAGAAGACTTCCTATACCGAACATCTATTTCCTTTTTTCTCATCGAGTTGTTACATAAACCTACTTGGATAGCTTTGCAGGTATATTAAAACTCATTGTTTATTTTATTGTTTCCATCCCTCTTCCATGTGTGTTATTTGAGCCCACACTTTCCAGTAGTTCCAACTGTTGCGTCTAAACTAGAACATTTCGTACTTGAATACGTGATTTAATATTGTTGCAATTTTTAAGACGAGACCCTCCGTGGTGAAATGGTTAAGCCGTCCATCTAGCTCTCCAAAGTTGTGGGTTCGGTTCCCGACTCTGTCATTTGTTTCTTGAGTACAGTTTTCTCGGAAACTCTGGAGATCGTCTCTGGAGCTACGAAGTTCGTAGTTTGTGAGACGCTTTCGGCAGCTCCTCCGTGGAAAGAGGCCGAGCCATATGGGATAACATCCGGCGCAATAAAGTCGATCCTTTTGCACTTAAACCACACTTTTACAAAAGGTGTAAACAAATCTAAAGCATACCAAGAAGAAGCAGAAGAAGGTAAGGAAGAAGGGGCGTAAAAGGAGGAGGAGAAAGACGATGTAGGACAAGTCACATAAGGTATTTTGTCTAGTCATTGCCGATACCAGGCTGCGATATCGACGAACTTTATAAAATACTTATGAGGTACTTATCTAGAAACTGATAAAATGTACTCCAGATCAGGAGACTGACATCACAGATAAACCAGATGAACACTTTGTGTAATTTGGCGAGATTCGAAGTTTGTAGATTGCTAAATAATCCCAGGGGCACTAACTACGGATTAAAGGGAAATAATTTAATTATAAGTAAAGTAAGTAAATGAACCTTATACACGCTTTAAGGGCAATATGATGTCAGAATTATATTTGTATAGACCTTTTGGCACTGGGAGGGTGATATATGTTTCACACTGGCCGACATTTCTTCCCAAGACATTTTCTGGTACTCATTTTAGGCACTGTCAGGCCGATTTTAACATTTAGAATCCTCCCTAATGTGGATCTCACTCATGACCACAGGTCGGGCAGGCGAGCATATAGAAACTACGCTGCCAGTTATAATTGTAGGGTTGGTGAAATATCTTTCCAGCCAGCGATGGCTTCCTGGCCTGTTGGCTAAGATCAAAGTGTAGATGTATCTACACTTGGTTTGGCCAAGATGGAGAGGGTGTAATCCAAAGTGACATACACGACTCACTGACCACTAACACTGGCAGACAACGAACAAATGAACAACCAAACTTTATTTTCAAAGGGTTTAGAATTGGGCACAAAGGTCCGTCTTGTTGGACCACAATGATACGTCTTGGTGGACCACATTGACAGGTTATGGTGGAACACAATGAGAGGTCTTGGAGGACCACAGTGACAGGTCATGGTGTACCACAATGAGAGGTCTAAGAGGCCCACAGTGACAGGTCATGGTCGAACACAATGAGAGATCTTAGAGGCCCACAGTGACAGGTCATGGTGGACCACAATGAGAGGTCATAGAGGACCACAGTGACAGGTCATGATGGACCACAATGAGAGGTCTTGGAGGACCACGATGACAGCCCTGGGAGGACCAGAATGACAGTTCTTGGTGGACCACAATGACAGATCTTGGAGGACCACAATGACAGGTCTTAAGTGGACACAATGGCCCGAAAGGTACTTAGTGGGACTAAGAGGGTTTAAACAAAAATATATTTCCGACATGGTCGATCATTCAAGGATATTTTTTCATTGAGCTGGGCTCCCAGTCCATTCCAGCCTTAAATGGATACCAACAATGTCCTGGGATATAAAAGAGGCCGGCGTGATATTTACCACAACACCCATCGAGTGATGTTCACTATTTACAAATAGACTATAAAACCTTCATCAAATGCGCCTTAGGAGTGTAAAACGAGTCCTTACAAGGCGTGAGGGGGAGAACAGTGAGAATAACTCACTTGTGTATTTAGAGCTACATCTATGTGAGCGGGAGAACTGCGACAGAAAGACCGTAATATCAGACTGTAGGTTTGACTTTTGTCGTTAATTTCGCACTACAACTGATTCTGTAAATTAAATATCTAGATCTGCCAAGTGTTGACGGCTAGAAATCAAATAACAGCAATGTTTAGCTGCAGGAGACGATACCTAAGGTTACTACGTCACAGTGACAATTGATGTTTTCTGTCCATCTGTTTAAACTGTTCAGACGTATCTGTATCTGCCTTGATTCGCGTCCACCGAGTAGTATGTTCCAACAATAGGCTAATTTCTCCATTTCACCTCGTCCGTTGACAAACCACATAATTTGCATTTTCAGGCAGCTGTCAGTACCTTAGCATGTTTATATTTTAAAGGATAAAGGATAAATGTCATTGCAAAATTATATTTCTTCTCCGTCTGAAGGCCACTAAAGGAAACTCTCTGTACAGTGGACGAACTCAGCAACACTGACGTGTATGCACATATGTGTCTACCAAAATTACACCGTCTATAAATATTCATTTGTAGTTTATCTTCCTAATGTTGAAATGTAAGATGGGTGATAACCTATTCGATCTACACATTTCTATTTTTAACTGCTAATATAGTTTGAACCTGTGAACCTAAGCAACGTGCTCACGGGTCACCTCTTTTTGGCCTTGTCTTTGAAGTCTAGAAGTCCGATCCATTACTCAAACGATCATAAAGGGAAGGGAACATACCACTCAATTCTCATTTGCACAAGTCATCACAGACTACACAGTATGTGTTTCGATTACCAGGCAAAGCGACCCGTGACTTTGTTCCCTTTCAAATAGTCAAGGATATTAGAGCTAGCTGACATTTTCTAGGGCATGGGTTTCTCCTCGCTCTTGGCGACTCGATATTCCCATCTCTTGAAACATGGTATTGTAGAATCTGGAAACATGGTATTCTTGTATGTGGAAACATGGTATTTCTTATTCTGTAAACATTGTATTATAGTGTCTGGAAAAGTGGCATTTCTTACTCGGTAAACGTGGTATTATACTGTCTGCAAACATGGTAATAAAGTATATAGAAACACCTTATTCCTGTATATGGAAACATGGTATTCCTACATCTGTAAATATTGTATTTCTGTGTTGTAAACATTGTATTTATGTGTCTATAAACATGGTAATTATATGTCGGGAACCACAGTATTCCTGTGTCTAGGAACATGATATTCCTGTCTTTGTGAAAAACGGTATTTCTATATCTGAAGACACGCTATTTCTGTATGTTTAAAAATATATTACGAAAGCCTTGTGTAATAAAACTATTTTTGACAGTGTGATTGTGTATGTTATCACTAGTAATAGAGAGCTGTAGAGAGAAAGATAGAGAGAGAGAGAGAAAGAAAGAGGAGAATGAAGGCAGTAAAGCTGGAAGAGAGATACTCCTAGACATGCCATTGTGTCTGGGTGTATGTGGATAATATATTGTATGTATTACCTAGGATTGTATTGGTTTAGAACTTAGACACTAAACATTTTTTAATGTATTCCTAGCTCTCACCAAGAGCACCAGTTTCTCGTTCAGTGACAACGAGACGAGACCAGGTAGCGTCAGGACGGAACACTGGCTTCGAATAGTATTCGCGACCTGTTGTTTTTACTGGATCTTAGTGGAATCCTATTGGAATTGAGGCATCATCTCACCGACATTCCCGACGTCATACCACAGATCCAGACAATCTACACGAATTTACGTCCAGGTTTTATTTAATTGCCTACTATATGTGAACGGTCATGTTTCGTTATCTCACACGACAACCACAGTTGTGGATCAGCTCTATGTCTCGAGATGGTCATATGGCCAAGCCATCTAGATATTTACTTTTCTGCCTTCCCCTAGTTCTTTTCTCCTCAGCCTTACCGGTTGTCACTAAATTCTCCAGTTTATTTCTTATCATAACGTACCCAAACTAAATCTTGATGTCTACGTTTAATTTCTCTAATCATTTAACGGTTTTCATTTTTTTCTTGCAGAACGTGTTCATTAGCTTTATGCCTATCCAAGGTTCTTTGTATGTTTAGTTAGGTTAGTTTAGTCGATGGATCAACATCACAGCAGACGGGTGTGACCCATAAGTGCTCCGTTCTCATCCTAACTCAAACCTGAGTCTGGAGAAACTCAGCTCAGTGCACGAACTCCGTAGCCCCGAAGAGGATCCTGAAATACTTTGGGTAGATTTGTAACTCGAAATTTTGCCCGGACAGCGCCGTTAGGCTACTCTTTTTCGATTTCCAAATACCAAGGGATTTTTTAAGTGCACAACAATACACACGGGCATCCAGTCTCACTACCCAGAGACAAAGGGAATTTTATTACTAGAGGTCCACGTGAAAAAAATCCCGGTCCTCACGGGGGCTTGAACCCGAGACCTCCAGCACTCGAGGCGGACACCATACCTCGAGACCACGCAACCCCCCAAAAAATCCCACACCTTACTGAGGGATCGAACCCGGGTCTCCCGAAAGAATCTAGCATTCTAGTCACTAGGTCAGCTGCTCCTCCATATTCAAATATTCTTGTATTCTCCCCAGAAACCACATTTCCACTACCATTAGATGTTTTTCGGCTGGCCTGCTCATTGTCCACGTTTAATATCCATACAAAAGTGCATGCTCTATGTAGCACTTCAACACTTATTTTCTTTTTGCAATTACCAGCATTTTATTGGACAGTATGTTTTCCATCGTGCATAAGGCAACCTTTACAATAGCGTTTCGTGTTTCACAGCAGAATAATTACTTGAATTGTCTCAAATTGCTCACCAGAGCAAATTTGGCGGCAAATCGCTTTACGTAATTTTCACAATGATATATATAAGCACCAGCAGTCAAAAAGCAATGGCAAACTTTGTAAATTCACCAAGAAAAGAGCAAGCAGCCAACAATTATGGGGCTTGATTGCGACGTCATGTAAAAGACATACAACTAACATTTTATTTTATCCGATCGCTTTGAACTCCAGCGAAGTCCTTACATGTGCCACTACTTCCAGTGCACTGGGCTCATTTTTACGGGTGAATTAGCATTTCATATTACCTGTGTCCCTCGGCCTCAGGCGAACCCACTCCGACTTCAGAGGTACTTGTACTTTACGTCCCCAAGTCAAGGACGAGAAGTCAACATTTTAGTCCAACTGGCCGCCGTAGGCGTTGAACCTGCTACTTAGTCATCAATACATCGACAATTTAAGAGCGATCGCTAATGTCCATTCGGCCACGGTGACCGCCACTAACATACTATAACACATGACTACCTCTGAAGACGGAGTGGGTTCGCCTGATGGCGAGGGATACTAAAAATACCGAAATCTAATCCACAGGCGAAATTCGGTCCAGTTCTTCTAGATGCAATGCTTATGGACAACGCTTGAGTTTAAAGCCAGCCAGCGCAAAAACAAAAACAAGCAATAAAGAAAAATGGCTGCCTAAAAAGGGAGGTAAACCCGATAATGTTAACAAGTTATACAAAAGTTCCGTCCTCTTAGTTATTTCAGCTCTATCAAATATTCAGTGTTATATAATCTCAAGCTATGGATCCCCAAAACATGACATTTATATGGTAAGTGTTCCAACCGTGCCAATATCGCACCCTCTCTCTCTCTTTCTCTCTCTCTTGACCAATAATGCGAAAAATCGCTTTACATAAATAATTGAGGAGGCGTTGTCATGCTAGTTAATAAGCAGTGGGCATAACTCTCGCACGAGTTGTACCCTGGCCTGAGTGCGATTGTATGAGGGTAAGTGTGTCAGGGGGATGGACCCACCAGGGACTTAACTGGCGCTTGCTGTTTGCTGCTTGTTAATAACTTATAGAGGATGCGCCACAAGGTCGAGACAGGACAAATGATGGACAATATAGATAGATGAGTCGATCAGGCAGATAAATAGATATCATTAGACGGATAAATAGATGTCACTAGACGGATTAATAGATGTCATTAGACAAATATCCGCAATTACTTACTAGCCATTACTTCCTATTGATAACAATTGAGTAATAAAAAAATACCCTCTTTGGACAGTGATCACCTTCAAATTAATATCCTTTTTGTGAAGGAGTTCTAGGCCTTTTGGCTAAGATCAAAGTGTAGTATCTGCATTTGAACGCGCAAGAGCCACAAGCTGAGGTGGTCAACCAAATGACACACAGGGACATGGGGACCTGATGGGGCGGCTCTGGTCCCATGGAGAACTCATCATCATCATCATCATCATCATCATCATCATCATCATCATCATTAACAACAACATCTTCCACTTCTGCCGTCAAGCGTCGTGGGGAGGACAAATTTGCTCTCCAGCGCCCGATGGGCGGCACTCGATAGTGTCATTCCGTGCGATTGTACAATGTCTTTGATGTCGTCAATCCATTTTCTTCTTGGAAGTCCTCTTGGTCTCGTCGTAGATGATCTTTGATGTAAGGCCAGTGATGGTAGTTGATGGTGTTGCATTCTAACGACATGGCCAAATCACTTTATCTTCTGTCTTTCAATAAATGTGGCACGAGGTGTTGATCCCACTGTCTGTCTGATAACAGCATTTCTTACTCGGTCTCGGATTGTTAGGTTGGCAGCTCTCCTCAGGCATCTCATCTCGCGGGTCTTGCTTTTGCGAAAGTGTAATTTGGATAAAGTCCAAGTTTGAGATTGGTAGTATAGCGTTGATGTGAATATGCTGTTTATTATCTGTCGTTTTGCGGACATAGGTATATGTTGATGTTTCAAAATGGGTTATAGTTTATATGTAAGTGCACTAGCTTTTTGACATCTGATTTCAATTTCTCTGTCCAATCTGCCATCTTCTGTGATCATACTTCCAAGATATTTGAATTTATATAACTTGCTTCAGAGTTGTGTTATTTACCTGTATTCTTAGTGGACCAGGCGATCTGCTAACTTGCATTACTTCGGTTTTGGCTGTGTTTATACTCATATTGTACCTTGGAGAACTGCTGGTCCTTATTTTGTTTTTTTTTTGTAATGACTCAGTCGCAGGATTATTAATCTAGCCAGGTGGGCCATAATATAACTCTAATATTGATGTTAAACGAGCTAAGGGTAATGGTATAATCGAATAGAATCGAATCACAGGATAATTAATCTGAGGCTAGGATGGACTAAATTAGTTTATGAGGTTCAACGGAGTTTGGGTAATGGGAAAATGACTGGAATAAAAATATCTTTGCTAACAGAACTGCAGCTCATGGTCCTTTCCCCGACACACTGACAGCCATAGCTGCGCAAAAAAGCAATTAAATGAGCCTTAAAATCCCAGCAGGGGAAGGGTGGCAAGAGGAAGAGACCACCTGGAAGTACACCTTGCATTGCACCCACCAGGTGGATTATGGTACCCTGGACGCAGGTACCTTTGGACAGTTTCTGGAAGAAAGCTTTAAGGTTGACGACAAGGCTGCCAATATTAAGAAGTTTTTGGAAGAACGCATTAAAGTTGAGGACAAGGCTGCCACCTTTGAGAAAATTTTGGAAGAACGCATTAAAGTTGAGGACAAGGCCGCCAACATTTAGAAGATTTTGGAAGAACGCATTAAAGTTGAGGACAAGGCTGCCAACTTTGAGAAGTTTGTGGAAGAACATATTAAAGTTGAGGACAAGGCTGCCAACTTTGAGAAGTTTGTGGAAGAACATATTAAAGTTGAGGACAAGGCTGCCAACATAAAGAAGTTTTTGGAAGAACGCATTAAAGTTGAGGACAAGGCTGCCAACATTAAGAAGTTCTTGGAAGAACGCATTAAAGTTGAGGACAAGGCTGCCAACTTTGAGATGGTTTTTGGAAGAACGCATTAAAGTTGAGGACAAGGCTGCCAACTTTGAGAAATTTTTGGAAGAACACATTAAAGTTGAGGACAAGGCTGCCAACTTTGAGAAATTTTTGGAAGAACACATTAAAGATGAGGACAAGGCTGACAACTTTGAGATGGTTTTTGGAAGAACGCATTAAAGTTGAGGACAAAGCTGCCAACATTAAGAAGTTTTTGGAAGAACGCATTAAAGTTGAGGACAAGGCTGCCAATATTAAGAAGTTCTTAGAAGAACGCATTAAAGTTGAGGACAAAGCTGCCAATATTAAGAAGTTCTTGGAAGAACACATTAAAGTTGAGGACAAGGCTGCCAACTTTGAGATGGTTTTTGGAAGAACGCATTACAGTTGAGGACAACGCTGCCAACATTAAGAAGTTCTTGGAAGAACACATTAAAGTTGAGGACAAGGCTGCCAACTTTGAGATGGTTTTTGGAAGAACGCATTAAAGTTGAGGACAAGGCTGCCAACTTTGAGAAATTTTTGGAAGAACACATTAAAGTTGAGGACAAGGCTGCCAACTTTGAGATGGTTTTTGGATGAACGCATTAAAGTTGAGGACAAGGCTGCCAACCTTGAGAAATTTTTGGAAGAACGCATTAAAGTTGAAGACAAGGCTGCCAACTTTGAGATGGTTTCTGGAAGAACGCATTAAAGTTGAGGACAAGGCTGCCAACATTAAGAAGTTTTTGGAAGAACGCATTAAAGTTGAGGACAAGGCTGCCAATATTAAGAAGTTCTTGGAAGAACGCATTAAAGTTGAGGACAAGGCTGCCAATATTAAGAAGTTCTTGGAAGAACACATTAAAGTTGAGGACAAGGCTGTCAACTTTGAGATGGTTTTTGGAAGAACGCATTAAAGTTGAGGACAAAGCTGCCAACATTAAGAAGTTCTTGGAAGAACACATTAAAGTTGAGGACAAGGCTGCCAACTTTGAGATGGTTCTTGGAAAAACGCGTTAAAGTTGAGGACAAGGCTGCCAACTTTGAGAAATTTTTGGAAGAACGCATTAAAGTTGAAGACAAGGCTGCCAACCTTGAGAAATTTTTGGAAGAACGCATTAAAGTTGAAGACAAGGCTGCCAACTTTGAGATGGTTTCTGGAAGAACGCATTAAAGTTGAGGACAAGGCTGCCAACATTAAGAAGTTTTTGGAAGAACGCATTAAAGTTGAAGACAAGGCTGCCAACTTTGAGATGGTTTCTGGAAGAACGCATTAAAGTTGAGGACAAGGCTGCCAACATTAAGAAGTTTTTGGAAGAACGCATTAAAGTTGAGGACAAGGCTGCCAATATTAAGAAATTCTTGGAAGAACGCATTAAAGTTGAGGACAAGGCTGCCAATATTAAGAAGTTCTTGGAAGAACACATTAAAGTTGAGGACAAGGCTGTCAACTTTGAGATGGTTTTTGGAAGAACGCATTAAAGTTGAGGACAAAGCTGCCAACATTAAGAAGTTCTTGGAAGAACACATTAAAGTTAAGGACAAGGCTGCCAACTTTGAGATGGTTTTTGGAAAAACGCATTAAAGTTAAGGACAAGGCTGCCAACTCTGAGAAATTTTTGGAAGAACGCATTAAAGTTGAGGACAAGGCTGCCAATATTAAGAAGTTTTTGGAAGAACGCATTAAAGTTGAGGACAAGGCTGCCAATATTAAGAAGTTCTTGGAAGAACGCATTAAAGTTGAGGACGATGCTGCCAATATTAAGAAGTTCTTGGAAGAACACATTAAAGTTGAGGACAAGGCTGTCAACTTTGAGATGGTTTTTGGAAGAACGCATTAAAGTTGAGGACAAAGCTGCCAACATTAAGAAGTTCTTGAAAGATCACATTAAAGTTGAGGACAAGGCTGCCAACTTTGAGATGGTTGTTAGAAAAACGCATTAAAGTTGAGGACAAGGCTGCCAACTTTGAGAAATATTTGGAAGAACGCATTAAAGTTGAAGACAAGGCTGCCAACTTTGAGATGGTTTCTGGAAGAACGCATTAAAGTTGAGGATAAGGCTGCCAACTTTGAAAATTTTTTGGAAGAACACATTAAAGTTGAGGACAAGGCTGCCAACTTTGAGAAATTTTTGGAAGAACACATTAAAGGTGAGGACAAGGCTGCCAACTTTGAGAAATTTTTGGAAGAACACATTAAAGAAGAGGACAAGGCTGCCAACTTTGAGATGGTTTTTGGAAGAACACATTAAAGTTGAGGACAAGGCTGCCAACTTTGTGAAATTTTTGGAAGAACACATTAAAGTTGAGGACAAGGCTACCAACTTTGAAAAGTTTCTGAAAGAAAACTTTAAGGTTGACGTCAAGGTTGGCAACTCTGGGAATTTTTTGGAAGAACGCACTAAGATGGGCGTCTTGGTAAACATGAAACATATCGCATTTACGTCCACTGACATTTCCTGGTACCAATTTTAGGCTGGGTCACGTTCAACCCTAGTGAGCAGACACTATGTAGTGGTATAGTCATGTAGGAAGTAAGCAGACACCATGTAGTGGTATTATCATATAGGAAGTAAGCAGACACCATGTAGTGGTATAGTCATGTAGGAAGTAAGCAGACACCATGTAGTGGTATTATCATATAGGAAGTAAGCAGACACCATGTAGTGGTATTATCATGTAGGAAGTAAGCAGACACCATGTAGTGGTATTATCATATAGGAAGTAAGCAGACACCATATAGTGGTATTATCATGTATGAAGTAAGCAGACACCATGTAGTGGTATTATCATATAAGAAGTAAGCAGACACCATGTAGTGGTATTATCATGTAGGAAGTAAGCAGACACCATGTAGTGGTATAGTCATGTAGGAAGTAAGCTGACACCATGTCGTGGTATTATCATGTAGGAAGGAAGCAGACACCATGTAGTGGTATAGTCATGTAGGAAGTGAGCAGACACCATGTAGTGGTATTATCATGTAGGAAGTAAGCAGACACCATGTAGTGGTATTATCATATAGGAAGTAAGCAGGCACCATATAGTGGTATTATCATGTAGGAAGTAAGCAGACACCATGTAGTGGTATTATCATATAGGAAGTAATCAGACACCATGTAGTGGTATTATCATATAGGAAGTAATCAGACACCATGTAGTGGTATTATCATATAGGAAGTAAGCAGACACCATGTAGTGGTATTATCATGTAGGAAGTAAGCAGACACCATGTAGTGGTATTATCATATAGGAAGTAAGCAGACACCATGTAGTGGTATAGTCGTATAGGAAGTAAGCAGACACCATGTAGTGGTATTATCAAATAGGAAGTAAGCAGATATCATGTAGTGGTATAGTCATGTAGGAAGTAAGCAGACACCATTTAGTGGTATTATCATATAGGAAGTAAGCAGACACCATGTAGTGGTATAGACATGTAGGAAGTAAGCAGACACCATGTAGTGGTATTATCATGTAGGAAGTAAGCAGACACCATTTAGTGGTATTATCATATAGGAAGTAAGCAGACACCATGTAGTGGTATTATCATGTAGGAAGTAAGCAGACACCATGTAGTGGTATTATCATGTAGGAAGTAAGCAGACACCATGTAGTGGTATTATCATATAGGAAGTCAGCAGACATCATATAGTGGTATTATCATGTAGGAAGTAAGCAGACACCATGTAGTGGTATTATCAATTAGGAAGTAAGCAGACACCATGTAGTGGTATTATCATATAGGAAGTAAGCAGACAGCATGTAGTGGTATTATCATGTAGGAAGTAAGCAGACACCATGTAGTGGTATTATCATGTAGGAAGTAAGCAGACACCATGTAGTGGTATTGTCATATAGGAAGTAAGCAGACACCATGTAGTGGTATTATCATGTAGGAAGTAAGCAGACACCATGTAGTGGTATTATCATATAGGAAGTAAGCAGACACCATGTAGTAGTATTATCAGGTAGGAAGTAAGCAGACACCATGTAGTGGTATTATCATATAGGAAGTAAGCAGACACCATGTAGTGGTATTATCATATAGGAAGTAAGCAGACACCATGTAGTGGTATAGACATGTAGGAAGTAAGCAGACACCATGTAGTGGTATTATCATGTAGGAAGTAAGCAGACACCATGTAGTGGTATTATCATATAGGAAGTAAGCAGACACCATGTAGTGGTATTATCATGTAGGAAGTAAGCAGACACCATGTAGTGGTATTATCATATAGGAAGTAAGCAGACACCATGTAGTAGTATTATCAGGTAGGAAGTAAGCAGACACCATGTAGTGGTATAGTCATGTAGGAAGTAAGCAGACACCATGTAGTGGTATTATCATATAGGAAGTAAGCAGACACCATGTAGTGGTATAGACATGTAGGAAGTAAGCAAACACCATGTAGTGGTATTATCATGTAGGAAGTAAGCAGACACCATGTAGTGGTATTATCATATAGGAAGTAAGCAGACACCATGTAGTGGTATTATCATGTAGGAAGTAAGCAGACACCATGTAGTGGTATTATCATATAGGAAGTAAGCAGACACCATGTAGTGGTATTATCATATAGGAAGTAAGCAGACAGCATGTAGTGGTATTATCATGTAGGAAGTAAGCAGACACCATGTAGTGGTATTATCATATAGGAAGTAAGCAGACACCATGTAGTGGTATTATCATATAGGAAGTAAGCAGACAGCATGTAGTGGTATTATCATGTAGGAAGTAAGCAGACACCATGTAGTGGTATTATCATGTAGGAAGTAAGCAGACACCATGTAGTGGTATAGTCATATAGGAAGTAAGCAGACACCATGTAGTGGTATTATCATGTAGGAAGTGCGCAGACACCATGTAGTGGTATTATCATATAGGAAGTAAGCAGACACCATGTAGTGGTATTATCATATAGGAAGTAAGCAGACACCATGTAGTGGTATAGTCATATAGGAAGTAAGCAGACACCATGTAGTGGTATTATCATATAGGAAGTAAGCAGACACCATGTAGTGGTATTATCATATAGGAAGTAAGCAGACACCATGTAGTGGTATAGTCATGTAGGAAGTAAGCAGACACCATGTAGTGGTATAGTCATGTAGGAAGTACCAGACACCATGTAGTGGTATAGTCATGTAGGAAGTAAGCAGACGTCATGTAGTGGTATTATCATGTAGGAAGTAAGCAGACACCATGTAGTGGTATAGTCATGTAGGAAGTAAGCAGACGTCATGTAGTGGTATAGTCATATAGGAAGTAAGCAGACACCATGTAGTGGTATAGTCATGTAGGAAGTACCAGACACCATGTAGTGGTATAGTCATGTAGGAAGTAAGCAGACACCATGTAGTGGTATAGTCATGTAGGAAGTAAGCAGACGTCATGTAGTGGTATAGTCATATAGGAAGTAAGCAGACACCATGTAGTGGTATAGTCATGTAGGAAGTAAGCAGACACCATGTAGTGGTATTATCATGTAGGAAGTAAGCAGACACCATGTAGTTGTGTAGTCATATAGGAAGTAAGCAGACACCATGTAGTGGTATAGTTATGTAGGAAGTAAGCAGACACCTTGTAGTGGTATAGTCATGTAGGAAGTAAGCAGTGAAGTTGTAGTAATGTAGTCATGTAGGAAGTAAGCAGACACCGCGTACTGGCCTAGTCATTTAAGAATTAAGAAAATTTGTTGCAGTTGCGTAATCACGTAGGACAGAAGTAGACACCATATGAACAAACAATCATGAGTAAAGTTATTAGTCATGTTGTAGTGTGTATTGAATTTGGTTGGGAAGGGCTAACTGTGAGTCAAATCCCTCCTGACACCCTACACATAGACAAACACTATCAGGTGCGAGTGCCCATGTGCTATCACGATTATTACTATAGCTGCCACATTACTTCTAGGGTTTCTAGTAGACACAAAAAGCACCGAGAGTTATCGACTAATTATAATAATCCTTTCAGTAATGAGAAAATAGATCAACGCGTGGGTAGAGTACAATAAGCTTGGCGTCAGACAGACTCCCTAATTATGTATTTTGTACATTCATAAGTCTTCTGAGTATGTTTATCATTGCTCCGCGTATTAATATTAAACCACAGTGCAAAAACCTAACTTGTATATGACTGCGAATGTCTGGTACGCCACGGATAAAGATGTGCGTGCCTCAGATTAAACTAATTATTGTGGTTCATCTTCATTATCATCATATGCCATGTCGATCATGTCGTGGATCAGCTCTGTGTTTCTATCGTGACTATACCTTATGGTTAAGCCATCCAGGTACTTACTTCTCTGCCTTCCTCTTGTTCTTTTCACCTCAAGTGAGCTTGTTGTCATGAAGATGCCTTCTCGAGTTCTTTTATAACGTGCCCAAAAATGTTGACAGTTTGTGTCTAATTTCTCTAATCAGTTTACGGTTGTCATTTGCTTCTTGTAGGACTTGCTTACCGGGTAGCGGGGTGGGGGTATCCCCTATCAAAGGAGAAGTAAGGCGCCTCCTTCCCTCCGCTAGCCTACGGGACACCCTTGGGCAAGGTGGAGTACCCGTTTAGCCCCACGATCAGGGTTACGCTCCCGGGTAGGTGGAACCCGTTAGCTTTGGACAGCAATCCATCTAGGAGACGGAAAACTCCAAATATAAACCCCCAAGTTCAAGGTGGACCAGAGTGCTGAGGTACTGGATGGCCATGGGTTAACTGGTCGTGAACGTTGGACGTCTGACAGGCGTGCGGGGCGGCACCAGGCGTATGGACTCCTGCGGGACATCCCCTGCCTCTTCCCTAGCAAGCAGGCAATGCTAGGGTGACCGTTTATTTCCTGCAATATCCAAACTTTGCCTAAGGATTTATTTAAACATGGGAATCGTCGCCGGAGCTACGGAGCACGTGCTCTGCGCTTGACACATCCCTCAGAGACTAGCGAAGAGAGGGTGAGGAGGAGAAGATGAGGAAATGGTGTGAGAAGATGGCATAGAAAAAGGAGGGCAGGCGCCAGGAGAACAAGACGAAAAGTTGAGAGACTAGGTTTCAACTATGTAAGAGTGGGATACTGGAATTGTCGCAGTGCCAGACAGAGAGGTCCTGTATTGGAGAGTCTAATATATGATTTTGACGTCCTCATGCTTCAGGAGCTAAATACAGACAAATACCATTGCCCTGGGTACGCCAGTTATATAAACCCTACTGGGCAGAAGAGACATGGACAAGGTCTGCTGGTGAAGGAAGGAGTGAAGCATGTGGTACTCGACTTGAGCCAGTGGAATCACAGTGCAAGAGAGGTCCAGGGTATACAAATGGAGATTGGTGGCTTAAGTTGGAACATCATAAATGTATATGCTACAGTGGACTGTTTTGTCAGAAAGGAACATTGGGACTGGCTTAAGGAACTGGAGAAATTACCAGGTGATAGGCTACTTATATGTGGAGACTTCAATGCAAGGAACAGAGATTGGGACAGTAGTGGAGAATACCGACAGGGAATTGCCCTTGCAGATGCCATGGTGGACTCCGATGTGGTCTGCATAAATGATGGTAGGCCGACAAGAATGGCAATGGGGCCTGGCGATGCAGACACAGCTATTGACTTGGCACTTGTCTCCCAGTCATCAGTCCTTGATGTAAAGTGGAATGTTTTGAATGACCATGGAAGTGATCACATGCCATGCTCAGTCCTGATCTCTAAACCCAGGAAAGTTAAAGCTGGGAGAGCGCGCAAGACCTTCCGGTATGAGTGGACCGATTGCCTTCTTGGACGCCTCAGACAAGGGGCATGCAACAGGACTGCTAAACCTCCCTTTTTGCATCCCCCATGGTGAACCCTAGAAGTAGACCATGCTTGGAAAGCAAAGTGAGCTGCAGTGAAGCAGCTAAAGAAAGTGTGACAGACACTTCGAAGCTCTCGAGAGGAAGTGGACACAGCGGAAAATGTCAAGAAAGACAAGGTGGAGGTTTTCAAGCGCTGTCCTGCAGAGGCCAAAAAGGCAAAATGGGAATGTTTCATGAAGGAGATTGGAGGAGATAAAACACTGCAAAAATTATGGAAACCGCGCAGGCAAATGCAGAGAAAAGATCGGCCGATGACAGTGGGAACAATCTATAGAGATGATGGTGTGCGCGTGACAACAGACAAAGAGAAAGGGGAAGCGTTTCTCCAGAGATTTTTAGAGCAGACCAATCATAATGATGCGGACACCAGGGATGCAGTTATAGAGGAGCTATCTGGCACCACGAAGAATATGCAGTATGAAGACATCATACGGGTGGAAGATGTTAAACACATTTTGAAAAAGGCAAAAGACACGGCACCAGGGCCGTATGGGGTCAGGTATGGCCACATGAAGGGTTTGAGCGAAGCAGACCTGGAGGAGATGACCGACTGCTTTAACCAGAGCATTAGGACAGCATCATTACCGCAGGATTGGGTGCACAGCTATCTCATCCCTCTCCCAAAACCATTCAAGGATCAGTCAAAGCTTAGCGGCTTTAGGATCATCACCCTTCAAAATACATTTGGGAAGGTTTTAGAGAAGATAGTCGCTGTCAAGCTGCAAGAGTTTTTGGAAAGCGGGAAGCTTCTTCCAAGAGGCATGGGGAGCTACAGGCCAGGAAAAGATACCTGGTCAAATGCAGCCACTTTTGCCTTTGATGTTTATGAGGGGTTCCAGAGTAGACAGGAAACGATGGCAGTAGCGCTTGATCTCGAGCATGCGTACAATAGAGTTCGATATGATATTTTGATGACCGTACTGATGGAGAAGGGGGTCAATCCCTGGTTGGTGAACTGGATAGCAGCCGTCCTGCACTCTCGTCGGGTTGCTCTCCTTCTGGGCGCATGGACCTCAGAGCCACATATGTTAACCCCGGGACTGCCAGAGGGATCTGCAGTCTCACCGGTGCTCTTTAATGTGTATACGAGCAAGATTGCAAACCTAGAAGCACCAGGGGTTGGACGAATGATAACATTTGCAGATGATATTCTTGCATATAGGCAGGGGAGAGATAGGGAGCAAACAGCCCAGGAGTTACAGGCGACAGTAGATAAAGTGATTGACTGGTGCACAGAAATGAGTGCTGTCATCCACCCGGAAAAGGCGGCTATTTTGTGGTGCTCTCTGGACAACAGGATTGTAAGAGCTGATGTCCCAAGCCTAGCGATAGATGGTAGAAATGTCAGCAGAGAGAACAAACTGAAGTATCTGGGGACCACATTTGACAGGAGCCTTTCCTTCAAGGACCATGTGGAGACGGTCGTGACAAGATCTCAAAAGGGACTCAATGCACTTAAAACTAAGGCTGCAATGGACATAGAGCAGAGAATGCTGTTCACACTATACCAGCACTTGATCCTCTCAGTAATTGATTATGGATTAGGTCTGCTCACTGTCTCAGAGAGTCAACTGGTGAAGTTAGAGCGCATACAGAACGAAGCTATGCGGGTAATTCTGGGATGCACTAGAAACACCCCAGTAGTGTGTATGCGTTACATCTTTGGTCTGCCGACTGTTGCTGGTAGGCTCAAGGTGATGCAGACGAAGGCATACCTCAGAGTAGCTGCAGACACAGACCACCCACTGCATGAGGCGCTGGACGCAGTTAAGGGTCAGCGACTGGTAAGAGGGAAATCATGGATGGCTTAGGCGGAGGATACGATCAGACAGGTGTGCCCCTTGGAGAACATTAGGCGTGGAGAGGAGTGGGTCAGAGTGCCAGCGGAGCAGTCAGACTTGTGCAGAGTTATAATCACATTAAGCCGGGAGTGCAGGGAATGGCCAGCAGGGGCCACGGAAGTGGAAATCCACCAACTAGTTCAGGACAATGCTCACTCGAGTGATGTGATTATCTACACAGATGGTTTGGTGTCAAGAGGTGAGAGAAGTGGCTGGGGGTTCATAGCCAAAGCTAATGGTCGATGTTTGGGGCAGGAGAGCCTGGCATATGATACCACAACATCCAGCTTAAGAATGGAAGTGGAGGCAGTCACTGCGGCTCTCCGCTGGATGGAGAATACGACACACACACACACATCGGGATTGTAACTGACTCAGAAAGCATGCCTGGATCTTTTCTCCGGGGCATGCTGGTGTGCTGGGAAATGAACAGGCGGATAGATTTGCTGGCTCTGCAGAACTTGGTGGAGTATTGATACATGGCAAGGCAGACGTGGTTGCAGCCTTGTGGGAGCACGTGCACGTTCACACCTCGGAGGAGCAAATGGATTACCACGGTCTGGCAAGAATGAGACAACGAGGAGTGACGAAGGGATCTGGCCGACGCTCAACGCTCAGAGGAAATGCGAGACGGACTTATAATCAGATTGCTACTGGTACTATTAGTGTTGGAACTCTTCGCTGGCTGCTGAGGATGGGGACGGAGCACTTATGGGAATGCCCTGAATGCTGTGATGTCGATTCCTAAATCAATCAATCAATCAATCAATCAATCAGGACTTGCTTATTGGTTTTTCTGTCTGTCCATGATATTCTTCGTATTCTCCACAGAAACAGCATTTCCGGAAACCACATTTAACTTCGGCGTCATTAACGAAATGTCTCCCGCCAAGGTGGGTTTTCAGTGGACTTAGCACCTAGCGATTTCCACCTTGTTGGTCTTGGCGGGAGACATCTCGCGAATGACGCCGAAGTTGAATGCGAAGTGAAAAGGTGGTTTAGAAAGCAGAGTACGCAGATCTATGCACCCGGTTTGGGAGGACTGATAAAACGATGGGATAAGTGCATCAATGGTGGTGGAAGTTATGTTGAGAAATAAAGGGACAATGTATGTATAAAAATAAATTGGTTTCAAATTGCTATCATATTTAGTTATTTTTCTACAGCCATTTGTGACTTACTTATTGACTTCCCGCAAGCTGCATTTACTGCACATATTTCCTAGTACCCATATTAGGGTGGATAGACTTGGAAACCCAGGTCAATATACAAACAAATAAACAAACAAATAAAAACACGTTTCCGTGGCTTGAAAAGAATTCGAACACATGTCTAACGGGCCAGGTGGCGAACGTGCTAATCATTGCGCCATTGCAGATCCAATATTGTCGTTAGTGGTTAGTCGTGGTTCCAACTCCACGGCAAAGAGTCACCTCCATAATCTTCCGTTCCGCTGCCAGATAATATCATACAAAATGCTTCTCACTGTCCCGTAAATTTTGCAGACTAATTATGAATTAAACTACTGAGCGTAATCTTGCCAAGAAATCAACAGACAGCTGAAAGATGCTGCTGTTGACAGCGATGTCCTGTAAAGGATATGAAAAAAAAAAAAAAAAAAAAAAAAAAAAAAAAAATTATGAATATCTGCTCAGTGGCGATAGTGTTATAGACACAGTTCGTAATCCCGCATACCGCGTTCGAAACACCGTTACAGGCTATTTGGCAGCAGACTGTCTGGCGTTGGTTTTTTTTTTTTTTAAACGAATTGGTATGAGTGCCGGTCGTTCAGAAATCAATGGCAAACTACTGAACGTAAACTTGCCAAAAAATGATAAACTGCAACAAATGCTGGGGTTGACTACGACGTCCTGTAATTGATTTGCAACTAACTTTAAAAAAATATGATTCGTTGTGTACTGACACTGTGTCTCTTATCATATCGAGACTGGGTTCACAATACTACAGCAAACTGTACATATTAATCATGATCATCCTCCATGCAAGCACCAAGGGTGTAAATATGTGTTGTTTATAGCTAATAAGACTCTCATGGTTCCCCTGTTGTTGATAAAATTATCGTTATTTCATAAATGTGTTAATACATTCCGTGTATTCTGACCATTATCCAGACTGATACAATCCGGTATAGTTATGGATTATCCCCACTTATAGCTAATTATCACACGCCAAGTTTAACTGCCAATTGCGGAAGTGTATACTGAGCAGGAGTCATTAGCCTACTGGGAGGTCGGCTTGACTGAGAGGTGTAGCTCTCTCTTTTGACAAAGGCGTAGTAGTTTAGTTTAGTCGATGGATCAACATCACGGCACACGGGTGCAACCCATAAGTGCTCCGTGTTCCTCCTAACTCAAACCTGAATCTGGAGAAACTCAGCTCAGTGCACGAACTCCGTAACACCGGCGAGGATCCTGAAATACTCTGGGTAGATTTTTAACTCGAAATTTTGCCCGAGAAAAGGCGTAGTAGGTTCACTTTACACATTTACTCACAGATCAGTTTGGATTTAAATGTTAACATGTAGTCCTTGATTTGGGGACGAACATTACAAGAAAAGTAAACGTCGGAGTGTGTTCCTCTGATGGCTGGGGACACGGGTAACGGGGAAAATTAACCCTGAGCACAATCCATCAATAGCACTCACTAGTAGTAGTAACTACTAGTTGTAGTAGCACGTGTTTGGATTAAGCTTACGTTCAAAGACAGCGTACGCAAAAACATAACCTGTCTCTATCACTTCTTTAATCTGTAGTGATAGTTTCACCTTTACTAAGACGTAATCTGCCTTGTTTAGAAATAAAATAAAAAATTATGAGACAGGTCCTCAGAGAATAAAAGTGGGGATAGACCAGATAAGACAACGAATATAACATAGAAAATGGGAAAGGTTACAAGAGAACAAAGGGCGCGGTATTTGCAGGGAGAGTAATGATTATCATTGTTACTTCCCCCAACCCATAACCCCATATATACATAGCCAGTTATTACAGCAGGCGCGAATACTACAACCAATAAGCAACAACATATTACCCCAAATTAAATATTTAAAAAAAAAAAGAGGAAAACTTTCTGATGGACTGCTGGAGAAACACGCAAACTGTAGAGACAGTAATAAACTGCCTTTATTTGCCATAGCGTTATAGCATAACATATGCACAAACCAACAAGTCTGTAACACCTGCACTTACAACTCAAGGAGCAGACATGGATGTAATCAGACACCAAGGCTAGACGATAAAGTGATCAAATAATATATACAAACAGTCCCCCAGTATGAGGAGTGCAACCTGTACCAACATTAATGACCAGCGTTAATACACGCGGATAATAGGCATACGACTTGGGGTGATACGAAAAACCACTAGTATTGCGCATATTACAGAAAGATACTTCGCTTTTTTAAATCACTGTTCGGTTGTTCACAGATAATTAGAGAAACAATCTTCTTTTCTCTTCGTCTGCTCTCTATCCAACACTGGAGCACATGTTCTCAACCAACTCACTCAAATATCATATCTGTTTCAACATCCCGCACATTGCTCCCTATCCTCCCTATTTGATTAATCTCTGTCTAGAATTATCTTCTTCGCGTCTTTTCAGATTCCCTCTATTTCGTTTGCTCTGTCCTTTCAGTGATAACACTCTGTAGTTATACTATCCTCACGTTTCATGGTTGGTTGGAATTAACAGCTAACATTTTCTTCGGCATTGGTTGGTTGATGAAAGAATGTGAAACAGTTCAATGTTGTGATTGGTTAGTGGAAAGACTGCAAGTTGTAAATCTTCAGTCCGCTGCTTTGATTGTTTAGTGGACAGACTGTGAGTTGTAACTCTTCAGTCCAATGAGTTTATTGGTCTGTGGAAAGACTGTGAGTTGTAAATCTGCAGTCCACTGCTTTGATTGGTTAGTGGAAAGACTGTGATTTGTAAATCGGCAGTCCAATGCTTTGATTGGCTAGTTGACAGACTGCCAGTTGTAAGTCTGCAGTGCGAGGTTCTGATTGATTAGTGGAAATTCTGTGAGTTGTAAACCTGCAGTCCGATGATTTGAATGGTTAGAACAAAGACTATGAGATGTAAATCTGCTGTCCGATATTTTGACTGGTTTGTGGAAAGACTGTGGGTTGTAAATCTTCAGTCCTATGCTTTGATTGGTTAGTGGAAAGACTGTGAGTTGTAAATCTGCTGTCCGCTGCTTTAATTGGCTAGTGGAAAGACTGTGATTTGTAAATCTGCTATCCAATGCTTTGATTGGTTAGTGGAAAGACTGAATTGTAAACCTGCAGTCCAATGCTGTGATTGGTTAGTGGAATGGCTGCGAGTTTTAAATTGTCAGTCCGGCGTTGCGGCGTTTAGGTCGTGTGGGCCTGGAAAGTCTTGCTTTTATCAGAATGAAGTTGCTATAGAGACTTTTGTCCTCTTGGATACCCGGAATCCAAGTACACTCTACACATCTACCGTGTGACAAAGCTGTCCTTTCCCTCTCGAAGCTCAGAAACTAGCAGAGTTGCAAGAACTTCTCATCTGCTGAGAGGCACATTGAGAGTCAATCAGATCGTGGTTCAGCTCAGCACAAACGGACTAACTGGAATTAGATCTTTGTTGCCCTAGAACGGTTAACCCGGTCAACAAACGTAAAAAAACTGCTGTAAACAGGCATAATGCATGTTTGTCCAAAACAAACATTTCGGACGAACAAAGAAAGAGAAGGCGAACATCTAGGTTGCTGACTATTCCTCCCCTGCCATCTACTGCCATCTACTGTATGTAGTACCTTGTGGTGTCGGACAAACGGTGGGTCTTGAGTTTGAGGGGTTAAGGGTATTGCAGTCGCCACGAACTGCTCAAGTTAGGATCTTCTATTTGCGTATATTCTTCCAATGATTTTAAATATTCAATTGCCAACATACTCCAACCGAACGTCCAGGAAAGCTGAATGGGTTAAAGTATAAAAGCTACTCAATTAACAAAACATTGCACCTGGTAAATATGTATCGGAATGTGTTGATAGAAACAAACATAACTAAAGCACATCAGAATACCACGAAATAGATTTAGATAGATCATCACTCGTGGATAGAATGGTAGTGTAAGAGAGGGTCTGGTCAACACTCAGCACTCCGAAAAAAGGTTAGACGAACTCATAATCATACTGCTACTGGTACCATTAGTATTGGGACTCTTCGCTTGTTGTTGAAGATAAGGACGGACCTGGGATGGGAATATCCCGAGTGATGCGATGTCGGTTCTTGAGTGAAAAAATAGCACTCGTGAACAGAACGAAGTAGCCCGTAATCTAACCCTCAACCTTCAGAGCGCGAGGTTACTGCGTATCTACTTCGCCACCGAGCTTCCCTTCTAGTATCGTATTAATCCATCACAAAGAATGCAGTATTTCTGACTCTTGATTGACGAAAGAGCAGTGATCTGCCAGCAAACTGCAAGTCTGGTAGTGTAGTGGTCAGTAGCGGCTAGGCTAGTATATAAAAACTGTCCGCATCCGCCATTCTGCCTGTGTATCCAGTTGTGTACGGAAGCCCGACAGTGGTAACTGCAACTTTAGAGCAACATATGTCTCTCTGAAAAAACGTTCTTGAAAAGTTCAGGTCATCTGAAAGAGAAAGAAAGCACAGAAACACACCGGTAAGTATTATAAATAGTGCAATGACACACTAAACCTATTGCATGCTACTTGGAATTTTGGGGAATACAGTTTAAGCAACAATTCAAGGTATTGGGCACTTTAATAACAGCAGATAAAAATGCATGAACTGATTAATTGCGATGGGAAGATTAAACGACGTTAAGCGAATTCCCGTATCTTCCATCGACATATATACGACGAAAATGTGTTTATTACGTTATAATCCAACATGTCTGTTACCATTTTAATAACTGTGACACACCCCTACTTCCCATTTTCCGCCATCCAGTTTTGATTGGTCCAAACCAATTGTTTATTTGGCACTGAATCTGTTAAGAATATCAGAGTTGTATGCTGTCACTCTATTTGTTCAACGTGTATAATGAAAAATATAATGAAAAATGTCATAGACGATATAACCATACAGCAATATAATGCCCTAAACATCGGTGGTCATGAACTACCTGAGGTTTGATATGCTGGTGATATAGTATTACTCTCCGCATCACAGAACGGTACAGAGTAACTAAAATCTCAACTCTAAGGAACAGTGAAAATCATAACTTATATCTGAACATAGCAAAAACAAAGATAATGCATACAGATAAAACTAAAATGGAGAAAGACATATATGGTAATGAGGTAAAATTTAGAGGTGGTGGAAAATTTTGAATATCTTGGGTCATTAATTACAACAATGGTGACATAATGAAAGAAATTAAAACACGAATATCTATAGCTCTTCAAAGACTAAAACACCTGAATAAATTATGGAGTGGGACAGATAGATTTTCAAGAATTAAATTATTTCTTCTTCGTCCTGTCCTTGTTTTTCTATTTCTTCTTCTTGCTATTCCCCTTGTTCTTCTTGTTCTTCATCTTCTTCTTTTCATTCTTCCCGTTCTTATTTCTCCCCTTCTTCTTCTTCTTCTTCTTCTTCTTCTTCTTCTTCTTCTTCTTCTTCTTCTTCTTCTTCTTCTTCTTCTTCTTCTTCTTCTTCTTCTTCTTCTTCTTCTTCTTCTTCTTCTTCTTCTTCTTCTTCTTCTTCTTCTTCTTCTTCTTCCTCTTCTTCTTCCTCTTCTTCTTCTTCTTCTTCTTCTTCTTCTCGTGCTCCTCGTCGTCGTCGTCGTCCTCCTCCTCCACCTTCTTCTTCTTCTTCTTCTTCTTCTTCTTCTTCTTCTTCTTCTTCTTCTTCTTCTTCTTCTTCTTCTTCTTCTTCTTCTTCTTCTTCTTCTTCTTCTTCTTCTTCTTCTTCTTCTTCTTCTTCTTCGTCTTCTTTAGTTTGCCATTGCTTTCTGAAGGACCGGCACCCATACAATTTCATTAAAAAAATCAACGTGACGCTAGTTTCTGCCAAATCGTCTACAGCTGTGTTTCGAACGCGTGTATGCGGGATTACAGACTACGTCCGTAAGCCCTTAGCCACGGAGGGGGCAAATATCAGCATCTAAAGAGATTAACATTGCATTAAAAGTGAGAATGGTCAAATGTTACGTATATTCAACACTACTTTATGGCGCAGAAGCTTGGACATTGAACAGTGATCTAGAAAGTCGAATAGAGGCCCTAGAGATGTGGATTTACAGAAGAATATGTGGTATGTCATGGAAACAGAAACAATCAAATACAGAGGTTCTAGAAAAGCTGGGAATGAAATTAGAGTCGATGAAAGAAATAAAAAAAAAAGGTAAGTGTAATATTTCGACCACGTTAAAAGACATAATACTCTTGTAAAAACAATACTGGATGGCAAGGTTGAGGGCGAGCGAGCAAGAGGTAGACAACGATACAAGTAGGAAGATAACATCAAGGGGTGGACGAACATAAATTTGACAAAATGTACAGTCAGGGCGAGAGACAGACAGCATTGGAATCCATCGCAGCCAACCTTCATTGTGGCGACGGCATCTGGCTGATTGATCAGTAACTGCAAAGAAATCAGCAGTCAACTTAAGCTTGCTGACATCTCCATAGAGTGTGTCCTCACATGGAGAGGTTTTGGTCAAAATATTTTTCTCTGGTTAACATATGTTGGACACTCCTGCAGAAAAAATAAAAAAAAACATTTAGCTTTCCTTTTATCAGTTCCGCAGTTACATTCATCAGTATCTCCTACCTTTAGTAAATTTACCATGCGGTATTTCAGCCTGTTGTGTTCTGTCTGGAGTGTGAAGATTGTTACTTGTTTTTGCCTGCCGAGTTGGTAATGTGACTTATCTATCCTGTTACCTGCATAATCTGACTTCCACTTACTTCTATAATTGCTTCTTATACATCGTTTGGCCTCTGCATAGTCTATATCAACTGGATTGCGTTTTCTATAACTTGAGAAAGGAACGATATTGTTCTCATGCAGTTTCCCCAAAAAATTAGAAGTAGATTGTGAGCTTTACTAGAACACGATTACAAGAAACAAAATGGACGTTGCGGCCAAAGCTTTGGTCAGCACAAAATAAACAAACAATACTGACACATTCATTCATTCACTCATTCATTCATTCAGTAGCATGTCCTTGCAGAACCTCGCTCCCATAACAACCTTCCTGAAAACCTCTCGATCATAAGCAAGATATCCTGCGTCCGATACACCCATCTGGAGATCATCCGCCACATCCTGCACCCATCTTCTCTTTGGCCTTCCTCTTCCTCTCTTCCCAGGCATATACCCCTCCATTATTGTTCTCTCCAAACTTTCGTGACGTTTCATGTGAACAAAATATTTCAATTTTCTTTGTTTTATCGTTTTTAATAGCTAACCTTCTTCAATATTCAACTATTGAAGTATTGATGCATTTGTTCTTTTCTATACCCAAGATATTCTTAGAACTCGTCTATAACATTTATATTCATAGCCATTTATGCGCTGTTCAGCTTGTTTAGTAAGTGTCCAGGTCTCACAGGCGTATGTTGCAATGGAAAAGATGCATGCTCTTAAAAATCTAATTTTTGTAGTTCTGTCTGTCCCATTCCATAATTTATTCAGTTGTTTTAGTCTTTGAAGAGCAATTGATAGTCGTCGTTTAATTTCTTTCATTGTGTCACCGTTGTTGGTAATCAATGACCCAAGATATTAAAAAATGTCCACCACCTCCAATTTTTCCTCATTAACATATATTTATTTCTCCATAGTAGTTTTATCTGTATGCATTATCTTTGTTTTTGCAATGTTGAGATACAAGTTGTGATTTTCACTATTCAATTATTCAATATACTGACACAGCTACATGGAAAACACTACATGAAAATAGATTCCAAGGATATTCCTAAGAGTATCATCTTGCGTCATACTGATAGTCGTGGACTGGTATGGCTCGCCATCATGCGTCATACTGATAGGCGTGGACGGGTATGGATGGCCAGCCCACAAGTTCACAAGTATTGGTTTAGGTCTTTATTTTCGCTCTCGCTGGCTTTGAAATCGAGCGTAGTCCTTACATGCTAATTCAAGTAGCAAGGGACTGAATTTTGTGTGATGATTAGATTTCCAGATTACCAATGTCCCTCTCCATCAGGCGAACCCACTTCGACTTCAGAGGTACTTGTAATTTACGTTCCCAAGTCAAGGACCAAACGTGAACATTTTAGTCCAACTAATCAGTTTAGGGGCTGAACCCGAGACCTCGATATTAACACATCGGATGTTTTTGTTTTAAAGATCGAGCTCTCTTATCCATTCCGCCATGCTGACCTATGGATGGGGTCTGCGATTGACAACATATTACCTTAATACTTCATCCCCTGTTAATGTCATTAACCATTTATTGATGTCTGACAGACAAGCTTGAAGAGGTCATCCAGTTCAGCCACGGCGCTTCAGGGACATAGCTCCAGTGTCAAGTCAACAGTTCGTATGTCCAGGAGACATGATATGTGACAGAAAGTTCCAGAGCGAGTCAATGAGACAGATAGATATATGCATATAACACATCATGAGACAGAGACGAGTAGGCAGGCGTGGGGGGAGGGGGGATCAAAGAAAGGGAGCTGGGGTAATTCTTACCTTAAATAAAATAGGAAAAATTTATGTTTTATGGGATAGGTGAAACGGATCATATTTGTGGATAATTTAATACTAAGGATAGTATTTTACATAGTAAATAATATTCCAATATTTAATTTAAACACACAAGATCAGTCTTTGGGAAACACTGTGAAATAGACAGACTGACTATACATGGTGTATTTTTAATGACTGTGCAGTGTTTGAACATATTGCCGGTCCAAGTATTGTATTTACCTATTATGTTGCATGAACTTTACAGAGGGTGAATACAAAACTTGGACCGGCAACATTTTAAAACACTGCACAATCATTACAAATACACCCTACACAATACCGAACTCGGCAATCTATCATCCCTGTTTCCTTATAGTCATAAAGTTAACAAAGAAAAGGCGTGTCATATACTGTATTCGACGAACAACAAATGATTACTCAAACATATCAAGGCAACACAATTAGGCATATAAAGTCAGGGTTTTATATACAGAAAGATCTCACAGTGACTTTGCGATAGGCGAGGGGAAAACATGGCTGCACAATTCAAACAATGTCAATGAATATATGAGGTATGTATTTCAGTCAAAATATCAGTCATCTATTCATTTCAAATGATGCAACACTCTGCAGTATGCACCTGACGAGATCCAGCCAGGCAATAAATCTTGCAACTTATTGTCTATGGCCTCTGTGATTTGACAGTATTTTAATCTTGTGGGGTGTACATGCCGTGAATACACAAAGCAGAGAAGGGAGCTAAATGTATTGACTGCAGATCCTTCTTGGTTATATTAGGCTGGCTACGTGAATCTGACCCTCACAGAGAGTGGACAAAGGATACACCTCGTATATGTCAGGGTCATGCGGTTAATAAATAATCTCAGCAAAGAATTATGTCATTTGGTAATGTTGTCATTTGCCAGCAGGTATGACACCCACAGAGCCTCCGTGTCGCAGTGGGTAGCATGTTTGTCTTTCGGCAAACAAATCTGTTCTAAACCCCATAGAGGCGGCCATTTTATTTTATCTGTCCTATGCTCACAATTCCACCCAGCCTAAAATTGGCACCAGAAAATTTATGGGAAGTAAAGGTAGCCGCTGAGATATTGACAACATCATCTATTAAATGCCATTTGGCCAATATACACATGGCTATAGCACTAAATACATAAAACGCTTTGCGGCGTAGAAAAGAATCGCTTAGTAAGAAGCAAGATCACTAATGGGGACAACGCAGACGCATTCACAGTCAGTGGGCTAGGGTAACAAGCAGTGCATGTGCATACACTATCTGATAAAACACATATTAATGTATCCGTAAATGCTGACACCTCGATTTGTATTACCCAATGGATTCACTACTAATCGTTAACCTCACATTACTAGTTAATATGAATTGTTTTACACATCCCAGCAATGTCAAGACTACAGGGATACAGAAACCATGCCGTCTGTCTGCTGCTGATCGTGGTCATATTTTCCTTGCTGACAGACCACGTGACCACCGACCCCGTGCCTGTTGTGAAGAGAGAGATCCGTCGGTACCCAAGGGCCAAATACCGAGTCGGGTACATGTTTGGGAAGAGGTCGTCGTCTGACACATCACCAGCATCGTCAGTGTTGTTTGATCTTGTTTCCAGGTGAGTGAGATAGTGATGGAGGTATTACAGGTGAATTGATTCATATATTTACCATTTGCGTCCTCCATGTAATGTGATTACAGTTTGTTCCTCTGTGTAACATGTTTAAGTCGACCAATTATGTCCTCCATGTTATGTGGCTCTTCGTTTAATGTCATTATCATCTGTGTCCTGCATGTAATGTGAATACCATTTGTGTCCCCCATGTCATAGCGTTTAAAGGGAATATGGATGGAAGCGTACAGCTGGAACATGTAAGATAGAGTGCAACGGCAATATGGATGGAAGCTTACAGCTGGAACATGTAAGATAGAGTGCAACGGGAATATGAATGACAGAGTACAGCGGGAATATGAATTATAGAGTACAACGGGAACATGAATGATAAAGTACGTCGGGAACATGAATGATAGAGTACAATGGGAAATGAATGATAGAGCACAACGGGAATATGAATAACAGAGTAAAACGGGAACATGAATGATAACGGAAAACGGGAACAAGAATGATATCTTCCACCTCTTCAAAACCCACTGAAGTTCATATGTTGATTGTTCCTATAGCGGTTTGCTTAATAATTCGACTGGCTTTTCTAGACGCTATACTCACTCCTTTCTAAACGAGCCTTTCCAAAAATGGATACTCCTTGTGCTGCCGAAGCTACGGAGAGCCTGCACAGAGTTTAATACGTTCTTCATCGGGGTATCAGGGTAATCTACACCTTATATCTTTATTGTAATACATCATTTCCGTCCTCATTGTAATGTAACAATTAATATTCACAGTGTGATCTATCGTGTGTGTCCTGAATATAATATTATTTTCACATCCTAGGTGTATTATATTGTTTGTGTCCTGAATATAATCTATCTTTCATATACTCTGTGTAATGTATAGTTTGTGTCCTGAAAATAATCTATCTTTCACGTCATCGGTGTAATATATTGTTTGTGTCCTCAGAGATACCATGACAAAAAGTCAGCTCGAGAAATTCATCCTGAGAAATCCGGAGGTTTTGAGTGAGATATCGACAATCCTCGACAGAAACGGTAATTATGGACACAACTGAGATTTTTTTTGCCTTTACAGGACATCGATGTCAACACCAGCATTTTACTGCTGTTGTTGATGCCTTGGCAAGTTTACGTGCAGTAGTTTGCCATTGATTTCTGAACGATCGGCTCCCATATCAATTTGTAAAACCCCAGCGCAACGTGGTCTGCTGCCAAATCGCGCGCAGCTGTGTTTCGAAGCGGGTAAGCGGGATTACGAATTGCGACAATAACACCTTCGCCACGAAGGCCGGTACAACTGAGATTATATATATATATATTTTCTTATATTAAACACGGTTGAACACAATGCATTACAGGCAATCACATATGACGAGCCACCATTGTCCAGTAAGTAATGATGACGTAAAGAGCTCTGTATACACACTTTGAGGCACATTTGGTATACAGTTCTGATACAATCTGCTATCGAGGAGTGATGTCATTATCAAACTAACCACCTTCACTTCCCAATACATTGTCTGGTATCCATTATGGCTGGGAGAGCTTTACAAATTCGGCAGTGATGCGAAATCGAACCAATAACCAATCGACCGGAAGGCAAGCGTGGTAACTACTGTGCTACCGCGGCTCTGATGATCATCTAGAATCATCTATGAGTTACAGCAAAGTCTTGCTAAACACAGTGAACCTTTCCCATTTGGGGCAAGCTCTATTAGAGTAACCGTTTATTTCCTGTCTTACTACAACCAGAAAGTGTTATAAACAGCGACTGTCTAAGAATAACCTGGGTCACTGGGTTAATATAGATACTGCCTGGGACAGCAGTTACAAGTCTTGTGTCGTGGTCACAGTTAATAGGGCAATACGCTTCTATGTATATATAGTGTGAGGTGACAGACGTCAAATGCGTTCTTCTAATGTGTATATATATATATATATATATATATATATATATATATATATATATATATATATATATATATATATATATATATATGTATATATATGGTGAGGTTACAGACGGCTAATGCGATCTTCTTCATAACATTCTTCGTTGTGGCGAAGGAGTTACGAACGCAGTTCCTAATCCCGCATACCGCGTTCGAAATACAGCTGAGGGGGATTTGGAAGCAGACCGCCTTGCGCACATATTCTTTAATACGATGGTACCAGTGCCGGGCATTCACAAAGCAATGGCAAACTACTGAATGTTAACTTCCGATGAACTTACAAACAGTTAGAAATGCTTGGGTTGACTGCGACGTCCTGTAAAAGATATGCAAGTAACTTTGTTGTCACGTTTGTTAGTTACGTCTATAGTGTGTTGATATTGACTTTCAAAAGGGACAATCTACCATGCCATTTTGTCTGGCTTCCTATGGTCTCTGACAAGGTGTTCACCTGTTTCTCTTCTTCTTTCTATCCCAACTTTAGTGTTGTCACGGGTGTATGTTAAACTTGTCTATCTTCATGTTAAGAATATCCAGATTTTCAGGAATATACAATGTGATCAACGGAGAAGAATCCTGAGTATATCTGAGTGTCACTGTATGATTCTGAGATATGGACAATGAAAAATACTTGGTGAAAAACGTAGCGGCATTTGAGATATGGTGCTTTCGAAACATGACAAAAACCATTTAGATTATAAAATCACAAATGAAGAAGTTATTGCAAATATACCAGAATAAAGAAGACTTCTTGACATGATCAAACGGTGTTGACATGATATCACACAAACACGTACGCATACACACACACACACACACACACATACGCACACCACAGAGAGAGAGGACAGAGAGAGAGAGAGAGAGAGAGAGAGAGAGAGAGAGAGAGAGAGAGAGAGAGAGTACTGAGGCACAATGCTGGGAGAAAGACAAAGGGATAGTCAAGGATATCATTTACAGAACAAACATGCACAGACATATCAATATAGACATACCTGCGATTAAACAGGATGCCATAAGATAATCAATTACCAGCTTGGAAGTCAGCATGGCTGGATGGATAAGAATGCTCGTTCTTAAGCATCCGGTGTGTTTATAATTCACTAGGCAATGTTTATGTTCAGTAGTCTGCCATTGTTTTCTTAACGACCAACGCCTCATACCATAGAAATCAGCGTAAAACTGTCTGCTTCCAAATCTCCCGCAGATGATTTCGAACTCTTCACTCGGTATGACGGGGAATAGTGAAACGCGTTCACTACATCTAAGCCACAGCGCCGGCTCATCCAAGTACTTGAGATGGTAAATTCACAAAGACAAATACCAACCCACATAAGAAGGAGACAGTGATAAGTTTTTGGTAGCGATTTAAGGGGCGAGAGTGGGGAAATGTGACAACTGAGAAATGTGTGGGTGTTAAAGACATAGGCTGATCGAGGGTGAGCTGGCAGAATGGCATAGACGAATATCACCAGTAATGGTTCCTCGCCATTATTTTTTAATGGAACTCGAATGTCTTGAAACAGGGTGCGAATGCACCGCAGGAGAAAGACACCAGGAGTCATAGGAAGGTAAATGGCCAAACCAGTCCGGGAAGGGCGGCGATTTCTGACCATCAGAAATCTCCTATCGTGCTTGCTCAGGAGTTGAGTTTTTAATCGCCTTAGCATTTCCTTTGCATGACGTGGCTCTCATCCTGATCAGCCTAATATATGCCAGTACCCCTGCCTGCCCTACCGTCTGCCGGCTCTCTCCCGTGAGTGCTCTTCGCTGAGCGTCCCGGGTGGCCGGCGCGTTTTCTTTGAAAAAAAATTAGAGTGTTCAAAGCAGACCTCGGCTGCCTGAATAATGGTGCATGGAATAATGGAATAGGTTCTCGGTTCTATTTTGTTGGTTTTCGGAATTGGAGGAAATGATTAACAGGGACAAACGGGATAATTCGTATTGCGGCGTTAGAGGTGAAATTCTTGGATCGCCGCAAGACGAGCTACTGCGAAAGCATTTGTCAAGAATGTTTTCATTAATCAAGAACGAAAGTCAGAGGCGCGAAGACGATCAGATGCCGTCGTAGCTCTGACCATAAACGATGCCGACTAGCGATCCGCAGGAGTTGCTTCGATGACTCTGCGGGCAGCTTCCGGGAAACTAAAGTGTTTGGGTTCCGGGGGAAGTATGGTTGCAAAGCTGAAACTTAAACCAATTGACGGAAGGGCACCACCAGGAGTGGAGCCTGCGGCTTAATTTGATTCAACACGGGAAAACTCACCCGGTCCAGACACTGTAAGGATTGACAGATTGATAGCTCTTTCTTGATTCGGTGGGTGGTGGTGCTATCCTATCATTGCGAAGCAGAATTCGCCACGCGTTGGCCCTTGACTTTAAGAGTATTGTCCTCGATTCTATTTTGTTGGTTTTCGGATCACAGGCTCTAGGCTACCATTTGTTTGTAAAGAGTCGCTGCACGAGACTCTAGGCTACCATTTGTTTGTAAAGAGTCACTATATTACAGAGTTTTCGGCTTGGGTCAAGATGGCGGGATGTGTTTTCTTCTAACTTGACCAAAGACGGTTGATCGGCGGCTTGACAATCCGCCATCATAAAACTCCCAGCTGTTACGGAATCAGATTTCTGGCTCCAGATGTTTGACGCTTCGCACAAACATAAAGAGCCACGACTTCTGCCCTATGTGCCAACTTAGGCACGAGAGGAAAGACAAGACAAGACCCCTGCCAGTTCTCCTACCGGATGCATTTAATACCCACGGTAGCCGTTGTCGCTTTTGTCCATCTTCGTGCTGATCGAGGACGGTCTCTTTTCCAGAATCCATGCCTTCAATCATTGTACTGTCCAACACGCCATTGAGGTATTGCATACGGCCACTATGTTTAAGCTTTCTAAACGTTTTGCTATTTAAGAAACAGTTGTCTTCGATGGCCAGATCTAGTCGAATGTCAGTTTTTTTTTTTCTTCTCTGTCCACCGTATTTTAATAATTTATCTGCAACATTTAAGATTTTAAACAATCCGGACTTTCTTCTTTAGTGATTGTGAAGTTGCCTATGGCTTACATACGTATGTTACCCCAGGAGACGATATGTGTTCTCAAATGTTTACTGAAACTGTTTGTTTGTGTTGTGTCATTGGTATATCATTGGCACATTTCCGTCTTGACAGACGATAGTTTGGTACATTGTGCTTCAAAAAGGCTTAATAACTACGATCCATGGCGGTGGCGAGTGTGGCTGGTAAGGCCAATTCTTGCTGCAAATGTTTGCCCACAGTAGGTGCATGTGAAAACATGGTCATTTCCACCATTTTGCACCATCTTACGTCTCTCACGCTCTGTGTGTGCTTTATCTGCAATCATTTTCTCCTTTGTCTTTATTCCATTTCTGATAGTTGCCCTCCATGCAACACGTTCAGCGGCGACAGTGCTCCCAATGTGCATTATCAATGCCTGTATCAATCATGTCCCGCTTACACACATCTTTGTATCGTAGTAGAGGCCGACCCTGAGATCTCCTACCCGTCTTTAATTCACCAAAAAAGATGTCCTTTGGTATTCTACCATCATCCATCCTCCTAACGTGTCCTATCCATCTAAGTCTACGAAGACTGAGCATGGAATACACCGTCACACAACCTGATCTTTCCAATACTTCAGTATTTGTGATTTTGTCTTGCCACTTAATACCAAGTATTCTTCGCAGACACCGCATATGAAAGCTGTTTAAACGTTTCTCTTGGCGTGAGTAAGTTGTCCAGGTTTCACTGCCATAAAGAAGAGTACTAAGGACACAGGCTTGGTAGACGAGGACTTTTGTTTTGGCAGTAAGCTTCCTGTTCTCCCAGACTCTTTTTGCTAACATGTTCATTGTTGTTGCTGCCTTGCCAATCCTGATGTTGATTTCCTGATCGAGGGATAATTTGCTATTTACCTCTGATCCTAGATATGTAAAATGGTCTACTATCTCCAGTTCGGCGTCGTCAATAAAGATTGATGGTACACCATGTGCACCTTGTGACATAATCTGTGTCTTCTTTTTGTTAATTGTTAAACCAAATTCAGAACAAGCATTGGAGAATGCAGATAGTAGATGTTGTAATTCTTCCTCAGAGTGGGTCGTAATCGCAGCATCATCCGCAAAAAGCAACTCTCTGATTAGTACCCTGCTAATTTTGGGCTTGGCCTTCAATCTCTGAGCATTATAGAGGCCACCATCTGAGCGTGAGTGAATGTATATACCGTCATCCTGATCACGAAAGGCATATTTCAGTAGAAGTGAAAAGTATATCCCAAAGAGGGTGGGGGCTAGTACACAACCTTGCTTAACTCCACTCTTGATTTCAAACTCTTCTGAAGTTGAGCCATCAAACTTGATTATACCCTTCATGCCTGTGTGGAACGATTCCACAATGGACAGAAGAGTTGGTGGGCAGCCAATCTTCTTTAGTGCTTTGAACAGACCCTCACGACTGACCAAATCGAATGCCTTTGTGAGGTCGATGAAGGCAATAAACAGTGGCTGATTTTGTTCCCGGCATTTTTCTTGCATCTGTCGCAATGAGAATATCATATCAATGGTAGACCGGTTCTGACGGAAGCCGCACTGTGATTCGGGGTAGATTTGATCTCCCAGGACTTGAAGTCTGGCAGGACAATTCTGGCAAATACTTTTCCAACAATACACAGAAGTAAGATACCCCTATAGTTGTTACAGTCGCTCCGATCTCCCTTGTTCTTGTACAGCGTTATGATGTTTGAATCTTTGAAATCCTGTGGGACTTGTCCTTCTCGCCAGCATAGCTCTATTAGCTGGTGGATCTGTAGAGCGAGTGTGTCTTGCCCACTCCTGATTACCTCTATTGGAATCCCATCCTTACCTGGAGCCTTGCCAGATGCAAGCTCATTTATAGCACACTTAACTTCTGTTATAGTGGGAAGTGTGTCCAGGTGGTCAAGAGTTGGCAGGGCCTCTATGGCGTTGAGGGCATCATCCGCTAGCTTGGTCTCACTTGAGTAAAGCTCTAAATAGTGCTCGACCCATCTATCCATCTGCTGTTTCTTATCAGTGATGATTTCTCCAGTCAAGGTTTTCAGCGGTGCACTTCTTTTGATCATTGGACCACAGGCTTTCTTTATCCCTTCATACATGCTTCTGATGTTTCCCTTATCACATGCGATTTGAATGGACTCACATAACTTGATCCAATAGTCATTCGCACACTGCCTGGCAGCCTTTTGTACATCTTTCCTCGCTTGCTTCAGCTCACTCAGAGTGTTACGCGTTGGTCTTTCCTTGTTTCTTAAGAGAGCTATCTTCTTTTTATCAATCAAGGGCTGCAGTATCTGGCTGTTTGCCGCAAACCAGTCCTGCCTCTTATGATCCACAGTGCCGTAAACCCCTTCCGCTGTTTTATCAATAGTTTCCTTAAGTTTACTCCATTTATCATTTACTATACAATTTTCTGATGTATCATTGAAAGCGTCTTCAAGTTGCTGTTGAAATTCAAAGCACTTTCCAGGATCGTGAGTGTTAGTAATATTAATCCTGGGGCTAGACTTGTGTTTAGCTGTGTAGATTCTCTTTGGTCTCAGTCTAACCCTTGCAACAACCAAAGAATGATCTGTATCACAGTCAGCACTGTGGTAACTTCGAGTTAATGATGTATGGTTCAGATGTTGTCTCAGTGTGATGTTGTTGTTTGTGTTCGTTGGCTTGAGCTCCAACGTGAAGTCCTGTATGTCGGATGAAGGCATCCTGTTGTCCAACATCAATGTGATGTCATACAGGACCTGAGGTTTGCGTAAGTATCCGTTGTCCCATGTCTGGCTTATTGGTGTGCAGACTGGTGGTTCCTCGCCATACAGGCAGACACTCTCCGACTTCGGAGGAAGTCGGCGATCCTACTGACTTTAGCCAGGACCCCGAAGGGACCTGTTGCCCAGGACGCTCGACGAGGACACGTCAATAGGTCTTGGCCAGTATATAACCCGGCCCTGGTGCCTTGGAAACACCTTTGTGTCCTTTCCGTGTGATAATGAAGTCCAGCTGATGCCAATGGCCGGATCTTGGATGTTTCCATGTGACCTTATGCATCTCTTTTGTTTTAAAAAAGGAGTTTGTAATACATAGGTCATTTCTAGTGCAATGCTCCAGCAGCCTTTGCCCATTTTCATTCATGCGACTGATGTTGTATTTTCCAAGGCACACTGGCCATGAACTCGAGTCCTTGCCCACACGAGCATTGAAATCACCGAGCATATAAATGTAGTCGGATTTTGAAACTGCCTTGATCGCAGAGTCTAGCTGCTCATAGAACGTATCCACATCATCAGAGGAAGCGAGTGTCGGTGCATATGCAGTGAGAATGGTGGCAAATCCACAAGAGGTTGCCAAGCACAGTGATAATAATCTTTCATTACCTCCAGCTGGGATATCAATCATTCCCAGTAGCGAATTCTTCACTGCAAAGCCCACACCATGTTGCCTTTTTTCTGCCTGCCCTCTTCCCTTCCAAAAAAAGGTGTAATTGTTTTCCCTGAGTGACCCTTCCTCAGCGAGGCGAGTCTCCTGCAGGCCAGCAATATCAATGTTAAGACGATTGAGTTCAGTATCAATCACATCCGTTTTTCTCCACATCATCAATATTTGTCAAGTCAGTGGAAAATCCTGGACACATGGTTCTCACGTTCCAGGTTGCAAGCCGTAGCTTGAGGTTTCTATTCTTTTTATTAGTACCTGGTGCATTGGTTTTACAGCCTCTGATTCAGATTTTGCCCTAGCCCCAAGCACCCCATTGAAGCAGGCAGGCTGTGGCGGATCAGCACCCAATTGGCTGGGGGCTGCCCAGCTTGAGGCGGGCGGTAGCTGATCAGTGACACCTGTAGGTGTCTCCCCACCGTCAGAGGCAACGCATGGCGCCCCATGTCTACACCAACTGACAAGGACTTATAACCCGTAACAGTTGCCTCTCGCTTTGATTCCGAGACCGGTTAAGACCAGGGATGGAGTTATTGCCTCTCCATAGCACAAAGCCTGGGCTAAAATAAAGAAACCATGTGTTACCCATGCAGCATGATCCCTCTCTCGGCCTGCCTAGTTTACTCCAGAGGAAAGTTGACACCTATAATCTGGAACAAGACAAGCTGCAGAAGCTGCCGGATCATCAAAGCAATGCTCTAGCTGTCCGCCTGTCGGAGCTTCGATCATAGACCAGCTGCCAACCAGGCTTAGGGCCTGGTCTGCCCTGACATGACGTATTTTGTCTTTGGATTGCATTTCCTCGCACCAGGATAAGGCTAGTACCCTCCCAATTGCACTCTTCCTCCCGAAGCCGTTGGCACAATGTGGGGTGTCGGGTTTGGTAAGCGCCGCCCAACATACGGGGCTGACAGAAAGCAGGTAGTACCGTCTACTGTCATACGGTAGCTCAGTCATATTGATATCATCAGAAATGTTATGTAGATCACAGAAAATAGATTGTATTAGAGAAAAAAGGCTGGCCTTTTCCGACAGACTTTATCGCGTAAATAAATGTTATCTGATGTGTTCACTATCATATTCTTTGTAGTAATCCCGCGTTTCGGTTATTTTCCCGTGCCATTATTGTACTGCCGATCTCTCTGGCCGAGGAGTTACACCACTTTCTCCGTAATCCCGTTTATCACGCAGAGTCTCTGGCGAGAACTGGGAGCGTTTCGTCCCCCGCTGGTGACTTGCGGGATAACTGAGCCGGCCTCTCAGAAAGCAATGGCAAACTACTGAGGCGTAATCTTGCCAAGAAATCAACAGACAGCTGAAAGATGCTGCTGTTGACAGCGATGTCCTGTAAAAGGATATGCGAATTTTAAAAAAAAATTATTATTGTAAAATACTGTGAATGTAAGAAAAAAAGTGCTAAAATGCTAAATATAATCTGTTTTGCTGTATGACAGTGAATCCTGGAATGTAAATAAATAGATTATGAAAAACATAGAAGCAAAAGAGATGTGGTTCCTGAGATAAATTTTGTGACTTTGTTGGACTGACAGAGTAATTAACAACGATTGCCTGACTGAGGCAAATGAAACTAGAACATTATATTCAACAATAAGAATGAAACAAACAGCTTTCTGTGGTCATATGATGAAAGAGCGGCGTTGGAGAACATCGTGACGACTGGACAGATCAAGAGGAGGAGAAGCATGGGTAGACCAAGAGAAATGATGCTGGATGGATTGGGACGGTGGCATAGATGAATATCACCGGCATAGTTTATCCATAACACCAAAAACCGAGATCTGTGGAGAGACATGAAAGTCTACGTCAGATGACAAGGTACCTGATAATGATGTTTGTATTATTCTCTTGATTATGTTATTTGTGCCGGCTCCATGGCGAAGGAGGTTTCGGACATAGTTCGTAATCCCGTATACCGGGTTCGAAACACAGCTATTGGCGATTTGGCAGCAGACTGCCATAATATGTTTTTTTTAAATGAACCGGTATGGGTGCCGGTCGTTCAGAAAGCAAAGGCAAACTACTGAACGTAAACTTACTCGTGAATCACGAACAGCCAAATAATGCTGGAGTTGGCTGCCATGTCCTTTAAAGGAAATGCAACCAACTTTTTAAAAATGTTATTCGTATAAGATGGCGCTGTGGCAAAGGAGTCACAAACGCAGTTAACAATCTCACATATCGCTTCTAAACACAGCTGCGGGAGATTTGGAAGCAAACCGTCATGAGCTGATGTTCATACAATGGTATGAGTGCCGGTCGTTCAGAAAGCAGCGACAAACTACCGATCGTAAACTTGCAAAGAAATCACAAACAGCCACAGATGCTTAGGTTGACAGCGACATCCTGTAAAGGATATGCTTCTAACTTTATTTAAAAATAAGTTTAACTAGTTATTTTACTTATTAACTTATTTTGACTATTACGTTTTCCTTATTGCTCTCAGCTTGGTATATTGTTTTCCCAGATGACGGCTACATTTCAGTATCAGATCTTCTGTGAGCTCACATCCAATCCTGCACAGATAAAGTTTACTCCATCAAATCTTCCTATTTTGATATAGACGGTCAGTCTTCTTGGTCCAGCTCCACAAACAACTGACCAACAATAAAGCCTTACATTTCACAATGTTTACTTTGTAAATGCGAATTAATCTTTGCTATAATAAAAGTGTACCTCAACCTCGGCAACAAATTTTCTTACATTCGATATGTGTTGTTATGTCTTTATGGGCCGAGAAGAAGGAGAATATTGAAATTTGACACGACCTGGGTATCGAAGACACTTGGCTAGGAAAACTGAAATTCTTTGACCATATTAAACATCACAGAGACTGGACAGAACAGTTTTGGAAGATATGGTCACTGGTAAAAGAGACTGGTCAACCAGGAGGAACCGGACGTAAGATACTGCAGATATCTTGAGCATGAGTGTGCATGAAGAGGGACACATGGCAAGAGAAAGAGAGGTTTTCAGCAAGCCGTAGTGAGAGCGACCTTCTGCGAAAGACCTACTACTTGAGAGATGTCGTTATATGTAATATGAATCACATTTCCGACACTCCACATTGTGCCAACATCATAAAGCGGAGAAGCGTGATTGACAGGGCTCAAGTCTTATCGTGGCGCGAGGAAATGCAACCTAAAGACTAAATGTCATGGCAGAGCAGACCAGGTTCTAAGCCTTGGTCGGCAACTGGTACGGGGTGGAAACTCCAACAGGTGTGGACATACAGAGTATTGTTTTGCCGATCCGGCAGCTTCTGCAGCTTCTCTTGTCACAGGTGCATTGGTGTTACCTTTCCTCTGGAGTAAACTAGACAAGCCGAGAGAGGGATCATGCTGCATGGGCAACACATAGGAATATAAATCGATAAATATATCGAATGTAAGGTTTCTTCATCTTCTGCCCGTCATCCTGCACTGAGGTATAGGCCCTGAACCAAACCAGGTTAAATCGTCCTGTCGCTTGCTGTCTTCTGCATATCCCTCAATGGCGCCAATATAAGTGATCTATGGCTGTAATTCTCTTCTCCGTGTGTTCTTATGTCTCGTTGGTTCATGTGCCTTTTTTTGGTGGGGTGGGGGGGGGGGGGATTTCCAAGCAAGTATCTTAACATATCGTACGTTGATAGGAATATCGAAAGGTGTTACTTTCACCTGTATCTGTTTTCATGTGTTTCAAAGTTAGGAAATTCAAAATGCGTACGCATTATATACTCTTGAACAATATCAAACATCTATTTTCAATACAAGCATAGCTTTTGGATGGAGATAAGAATGCCCGTTTTAACCACCCGGTTTACTGATGCTGAGGTGGCGGGTTGAATCCCTAAAACGGACAGATGGACTAAAATTTTCACGTCACGTCCTTCACTGGGAACGTAAATTACAAGTACTTCTGAAGTCGGATTGGGTTCGATGAAGACGAGGGACACTAATAATAGGGAAAGCAAATGCACACGCAAAATGCAGTCCAGTTCTACTAGAAGTAATGTGTAAGGACTACGCTTGATGTCAAAGCAAGCGAACGCAAAAAAGAATATGCTTCTGTACTTGGATGATCAAAAAAAACCTCACTGTTTGTCACAAAAAGCCGATAAGTAAGTACAACTCAGAACAGAATATTTCTATTCTATACCTGTAGGAGATATGATCACGTTTTTACTCCATTACTCATATTCATGTTTATCATCTGAAATGGAAGTGGCCTGCCGAAAGGTTAAGAGACTTCGCAACTTCCGGTGCCTTGATGGCAGTGTAATGGTTATCTTCCTAGACCGGTGAGTTGAATGTAAACGTTGACTTCTCCTTCTTGACATGGGGCCGTAAATTACAAGTACCACATAAGTCGGAGTAGGTTCACTTGATGGTGGAGGACACACGCAGCAATTATTTCAGTATGGACTACACTCAAGTTTAAAGCGAGTGGGGGAAAAAATCAGCTGAAATTAAAGTCAATTGCTTATTTGTATGTATCTTTATTGATCTTATGGTTGCTAAATTCTAAATTAGAATGAGTGGTAAGTGGTTGACAGTATCATGTTCCCACTGTGACCGCCATCTTTACAACACTGTCCTTGATCACTTGTTATGGTATTTCACATTGGGTAGGATACAGAGCATCTCAAACAGGAGATTTGCCGCCACCAGAGCTGTAGTCCCAAAAGGATCATATGGTGGGGACACCTGAGGAGTTTAAACAGAGAGTTTAAACAGTAAGTTTCAACACAGAGGTTAAACAATACTTTTCAACAAAGAGTTTAAACAATAAGTTTCATCTAAACGTGTAGACACTAAGTTTTAATAAAGAGATTAAGCAACAAGTTTCAGTGCTTGCTTGCTTGTGTTCGTTGGCTTGAGCTCCAACGCGAAGTCCTGTATGTCGGATGAAGGCATCCTGTTGTCCAACATCAATGTGATGTCATACAGGATCTGAGGTTTGCGTGAGTATCCGTTGTCCCATGTCTGGCTTATTGGTGTGCAGACTGGTGGTTCCTCGCCGTACAGGCAGGCACTCTCCGACTTCGGAGGAATCGGCGATCCTACTGACTTTAGCCAGGACCCCGAAGGCACCTGTTGCCCAGGACGCTCGACGAGGACGCGTCAATAGGTCTTGGCCAGTATACAACCTGGCCCTGGTGCCTTGGAAACACATCTGAGTCCCACAAGTTTCAGTAAAGGTTTGGAAATCAGCCGCGGAAGATTTGGAATCAGATGGCTTGTGCTGATTTACATTGTACGAGGCGTTGGCCGTTCAGAAAGCATTACTACTCAATTAACATTGCCTTGTAAATAACACACAGCAAATAAATTCTGGAGTTGATGACTACGTCCTGTAAAGTACAAGCAACTATCTTTTTACAGTCTGGAAATGCTTACTTGCTTACAGTTCTCTGCTATTTCTTGTCTTCGTTTTAAAGCTCTCACTGTTCTTTTCTGACACTGTCTACCTCCCTCTATCTCCCTTTCTCTTAATAATGATAATAATAATAATAATAATAATAATAATAATAATAATAATAATAATAGTATTAAAACCCTCGTTTACAAGTTTGTTATTACTAGTACAGTATGAGATATAAGTTATGAGCTAAGAACCAATATCACTGCACTGAAGACATTCCCACACGCGTTCAGTCCCCTTGTTCATCAGCCAGCGAAGAGTCATATTACTAATTGTTCCAATTGCCATCTGATTGAAAGTTCTCCTGGTCTTCCCTTTCAGTTTTAAGATTCGTCCAGAACCCCTGCTGGTCCTTCGCCATATCATCCTCTCCACGTACGATTCTCAGTCTGTTCCACCACTTTCTCCACCTGGTCCCACAGGCGCCCGACCATTTCTCCCTTGTCCATAGGTAATCTACCACCCACAGGTGCATTCCCTGCCAGCCTAACAGCCTGTTCATCCCCCCCCCCCCCACCAACACACACACACACCTGCATGGCCAGGACAGAAAATCCATGCAATTCTCACAATCGTAGACCTCTGAAGTGAGACAAGCCATTCCACGCTGAACACTCCTTTCTCCACCTTACTAAGCATACCCCGTGAGTCTGCAATGAATACAAGGTGTTGAAGCGGACTCCTCCAACCATCGGGCGGCTGCTGTTACTGCTTCAACCTCCGTTCTCATGCTGGAGGTTGTAGTCTCATATGCTAGATTTCCCCTTTTCAAGCATTGTCCATTAGCATTCGCAATTAAACCCCAGCCACTACATCGGTTTCTCACCAGTGACCCCTCGGTGTGGTACAGTATGTCTCCCATAGCTAATAACAATTGCCACATTAATAATTAATGTTAGTGGGCCATGCAGTCACGAATTGTGCGCATCTCCCTGTCCTTTATAATGCATAGTGTGATACTGTTGGCGTTGTTCATCTGGCTTTGCGGCGACGGAGTTACGAATACAATTCATAATCCCGCATACCGCATTGGAAGCACAGCTGCAGGCGATTTCGAAGTAAACTGCATTGCTATGGTTACCAGGTAGAGGTATAAGTGCCAGTCGTTCAGAAAGCAATGGCAAACTACTGAACGTAAACTTGGCAACATATCACCAACAGACAAAACATGCTGGGGTTGACTGCTACGTCCTGTAACGGATATGCAACAAATGTTAAATATTGCTGTTCTCAGTTAGCTTCATATGCGGTGTATGCATGAAATAATATATGAAAGGGGGAGAAATAACAAGGGTAGAATGTTAGAAGGGCCTGCGTGCCCAAACTTTAACCCTTTGAAAATAATATTCGTTCGTTTAAATCCTCCCCTTTCACGCCATGAGACATTTTAAACCACCAGGTACCAGATAGATAAACTGTCAAAACTATCATTTACTGCCAATATAGTACCTTGCGGTGTATGGCAGAGGGGTCTTTGAGCCTAATGAATTAAGGCCGCCTGGCTAGTGCAGTCGCCGCGAACTGTGCAGGTTAGGATTTTCTTTTTGCCCCCGACAGAAAAAAATAAATCCCACATATTACTGAGGGATCGAACCCGGGTCTCCCGAAGGAGAGTCCGGCGTTGTAGCCCCTCGGCCAGCCGCTCCTGATAGATAATGTAGTTTATATCGCTGCTGCCGCCATTACTTCCCAGGTCTGTGCAGAACGTACATCTGTTACCTTTCTGTCTTGGCATGAAACATCACGTCTAGGGTGTCTGCAATGCCCTGTGTCCATCTTCGTGCTGGTCTACCCATGCCACTTCTCCCAGCAACACTGTCCTGTCCTGGTAGTTCAGATCAGTGGACAAAAGAAACACCCCAGTCTCGAGGGGGATTCGACCATAATAGCTACAAGTCAGCAGACAGGCGCGCCAGCCACTGTGCAACTGTGAATCTTTGTCTCCATATATAAGCGTTGCAGTAAATATAGTTTCAAGCCCCTCCACCCCCACCTCTTCCCTCTTTTATTATGTGCTTCTGTCGGTTTCGATCCCTCTTTGTTTCTCTCTGTCTTTCTGTCTCTTTCTTGATCTCACGCTCTCCTTCTTTCTTGTTTTCTCATTACCCTTTTGCATCTCTCCGATGTTCTGTTTCCCACATTCTCTCTTAATTCTTTTAAAATTGTGTCTATTATATTTTCTTAATCATTTTTACCCATCAAGATCATCATCATGTGCTATGCCGGTAAGCGTGAGCTGTTATCTTTCGCATCTCAAACGATAACCTGAGTCGTGGATCAGCTCCGTGTTCCTGTCTCGGCCACGCCATGTGGACAATCCATCCAGATATTTATTTATCTGACTTCCATTTGTTCTTTCACCCTCAATCTTGCCAGCTGTAAGCAAGTTATCTATCTTTTCGAGTAGCCATTCTTTAACATCTCACCATATTTCACTAATCGTTCTATCAAATGCAGTGTCTTTTTCTCACTCACACCATAAGTAGGTACACTGCCTCTCAGAAAATGTAAAAAAACTTTCAATGGAAATACGAGCTTTCGGTTCAATAAAGCTTTCGATACATTATAGCTTTCGGTTCATTAGCGAGTTCGGTACATTATAGCTTTCGGTTCATTAGCGAGTTCGGTACATTATAGCTTTCGGTTCATTAGCGAGTTCGGTACATTATAGCTTTCGGTTCATTAGCGAGTTCGGTACATTATAGCTTTCGGTTCATTAGCGAGTTCGGTACATTATAGCTTTCTGTACGTTATAGCTTTCTGTGAGTTAGATCTTTCGGTACATTTGAGCGTTCGGTACATTATAGCTTTCGGTACATTGGAACTCTCGGTACATTAGAGATTTCGGTAGATTAGAGCGTTCGCTACATTAAAGCTTTCGGTACAACGAAGCATTGGGATTTGTTTCACAGCTTAACGTGCATATCCTGAATCCTTGTTTTATTACACCTCATAATTCATGAAGTCAGCAACGTACCTCAACAAGGTCTGCACCAACCACATCCATGCCCCGACAGCCACGGATGATCTCTAGACCCTGGACGATGGTCAGCCCAGCGATCTCTGGTGTCCCTGGCATAGAATAAGCATCATCTACAGTTTCGTTATATTTACACACAGAAGCCACAAATAATACTTTGCACGATTTATTGTCTGGCGTATTTCGCTGCTTCTCATCAGGTGCATACTATAGAATTATATCTTATGACGTGAATAAATGAATAATACTTAAGCTGAGGAAATTACAGTGCAAAGTCGCATAATTGTTCGAATGTGAAACATAAGTTATCCCCATGGCAATTTCAAATTTACCATGAACTCATCCATAAAATCAACAGTCGTCATCATCGCGGCTACTCATAATTTCTCTTCCACTTTTGTCAAGAATAGGACCTTTGCTGGACCGTTTCACATCAAGTGGTTCGATGTTCTGTTTGCATGGTGATGGTCCATAGTGACGGTCAAATGTCAACACCCTGAGAGGGCTTCCAGAGACACAAACTGAGAGGGCTTCCAGAGACACAAACTGAGAGGGCTTCCACAGACACAAACTGAGAGGGCTTCCAGAGACACAAACTGAGAGGGCTTCTAGAGACACAAACTGAGAGGTCTTCCACAGACACAAACTGAGAGGTCTTCCACAGACACAAACTGAGAGGTCTTCCACAGACACAAACTGAGAGGTCTTCCACAGACACAAACTGAGAGGTCTTCCACAGACACAAACTGAGAGGTCTTCCACAGACACAAACTGAGAGGGCTTCCAGAGACACAAACTGAGAGGGCTTCCACAGACACAAACTGAGAGGGCTTCCACAGACACAAACTGAGAGGGCTTCTAGAGACACAAACTGAGAGGTCTTCCACAGACACAAACTGAGAGGTCTTCCACAGACACAAACTGAGAGGTCTTCCACAGACACAAACTGAGAGGTCTTCCACAGACACAAACTGAGAGGTCTTCCACAGACACAAACTGAGAGGTCTTCCACAGACACAAACTGAGAGGGCTTCCACAGACACAAACTGAGAGGGCTTCCACAGACACAAACTGAGAGGGCTTCCACAGACACAAACTGAGAGGGCTTCTAGAGACACAAACTGAGAGGGTTTCCACAGACACAAACTGAGAGGGCTTCCACAGACACAAACTGAGAGGGCTTCCACAGACACAAACTGAGAGGGCTTCGACAGACACAAACTGAGAGGGCTTCCACAGACACAAACTGAGAGGGCTTCCACAGACACAAACTGAGAGGGCTTCCACAGACACAAACTGAGAGGGCTTCTAGAGACACAAACTGAGAGGGCTTCCACAGACACAAACTGAGAGGGCTTCCACAGACACAAACTGAGAGGGCTTCCACAGACACAAACTGAGAGGTCTTCCACAGACACAAACTGAGAGGGCTTCCACAGACACAAACTGAGAGGGCTTCCACAGACACAAACTGAGAGGGCTTCTAGAGACACACACTGAGAGGGCTTCCACAGACACAAACTGAGAGGGCTTCCACAGACACAAACTGAGAGGGCTTCCACAGACACAAACTGAGAGGGCTTCCACAGACACAAACTGAGAGGGCTTCCACAGACACAAACTGAGAGGGCTTCCACAGACACAAACTGAGAGGGCTTCTAGAGACACAAACTGAGAGGGCTTCCACAGACACAAACTGAGAGGGCTTCCACAGACACAAACTGAGAGGGCTTCTAGAGACACAAACTGAGAGGGCTTCCACAGACACAAACTGAGAGGGCTTCTAGAGACACAAACTGAGAGGGCTTCTAGAGACACAAACTGAGAGGGCTTCCACAGACACAAACTGAGAGGGCTTCCACAGACACAAACTGAGAGGTTTTCCACAGAAACAAACTGAGAGGGCTTCCACAGAAACAAACTATTATCCACCGTAACTATTGCTTAGCTCGGATGCTGTTTACTTTTAATCTTCGTAACACAACTGTGACTGCACTAGCGTTAGACCCATATATAATTAAAAGTAAGTGAAGAATGGATATCATAGATTTTGTTGTTATTGTTGTTGTTATTGTTATTGTTGTTGTTGTTGTTGTCTTCCAATTACTGCGATAGATGTGCCGGGGAGAGGTAGCTGAAGTTCTAGCACCTGTGACTTGCTCCTTTACTCCAATTTTCCCCATGATACGTGAGCGGTATTTTCCTAGGATCAAGTAAATTCCTTACTGGTTTTCCTACCTGCTACCCTATACACACACTTAGATGTCCCCCTCCCTCTACAGATGTTGCGAGGTGTAAATTCTGCCCATTAATTTACCTAAACTTAATTGAGGAGAGGAAACGATATTGTGTATCCATTGCCTTTACTACGACAGCAGTGTGGTTGCCCGACCCCAGGGTTATCAGACGCAGTGTTTCTTAGCAGTAGGGCTATTGGAGCGGTGGTAGTGTCGCGGCTAGACGCTCGTCTGTCGACAGGTGGTCTACGATTCTATCCAAACAACAGCCATTTCGAATGTTTAAAATGTACCTGCGCTCCCAGGACGAGCCAGCCTCAAATAGGTACCAAGAAACATCTTGAGAAGTAAATGCGATTCGTGTGGTACCGAACACATGACACACAGAGTGCCGCGCGGGCTACACACATGTGGGTCTAGGTCCGCATGCCATGTGCGACTTAAACATGTGGACGGGACCTTTACTTAATGTTAATGCCAGTACTGCCAGAGGGTCACGCCACAGGGGCACGAGATGTGTTCTGGGAGGGATTACAAAGTCGTCTTACCAGTAGCTCAACATGGAGGAATTGATAAGAGCGCTCATTCTTAATCATCCGGTGTGCTGATACCGGGGTAGTAGGTTCAACCCATACACTGGTTAGTTGGACTAAAATGTTGGCTTATCGGCCATGACTTAATGACGTAAATCGCAAGTACCTTAGAAGTCGGAGTGGGTTCGCCTGATGGCGAGAGACACTGGTAATATCCACACACAATTAGTCATGTGGTCTGGAAGTAGTATCACATGTATGGACTACGCTTGAGTTCAAAGGAAGTGAACGTAACAATATAACAAAATCTTACCTGTCCCTGGTGCCACAGAAGGATCAAGAGCATCTATATCGAAGCTGATGTACACGGGCCTGCCTTCTGTGGTTTTCCTCACCTCTTCCATCAGCGGTTCCAGGGATTTGTTCCAGCATTCGCTACCCGGTACAATCCTCACACCCTGGACATGGGTATTTCACTTTTGTTACAATATGTCAACAAGCAGCACCATCTAAAACACGATCATACAGACATAATCATTGTCTTGACGTCTATGAGGTAGAGAGACCTGTTTGTCAGGAACCACGGCCGTCATTGCAGAGCAGCGTGCCCTGAGGAAAAGATCCAAATGATTCTCCTCTTTGATATTTTAATTAAAACATACCACTCTGCACGAAGCACAACTGTCTTCACCCTTCGCAGCATGCTCTGTGAGTCCGTTAAATTCAAAACATGTGTGTGCTATTTGTCCTCCAGGCAGTGACACGCCACAGTGACTCCCTCCACTTAATTCTCAGAGTATATATTATGTTATAGTATGCCAAGTTCGCTTGAACTAACACAGTCTATTAACCGTCACTATTAACACACTGGCATTTATTTTCCCTTTTAGCACAGCGCCATCTATATATATATGATTACATCACCTGGGCACGAATTGTTGTATATCAGTTGTTGACCTTCCATTTAGCATTGCCCGCTGGCCAATCCTTACACTTCCCATCAACTCTGATCATGACCCTGCACAGTTATGACATTTTTATTGGCACTTTAACCAATTCCTCTTCTCTCCCAGTATTTTTGAGGACAATAGGATTGTTAAAGCTGACCTCTCAAGCCTCACAGTAAATGATAAGAACTGTGAATAGAAGAAGCAGACTGAAGTATCTGGGATTTGCTTACGATAGAAGTCTGTCCTTTAGGGATTATGTAGAAGTGGTGACTACAAAATGTCAGAAGGGGATAAATGCACTGAAGTGTAAGGCAGCAAGGGACATGGAGCAGAAAATGCTATACACGCTTTTTCAGCACTTAATTATTTCAGTGGTAGAGTATGGACTGGGACTGCTCACTGTCTCAAAGTGTCAGCTTAAGAAACTAGAGCGCATACAAAATGAAGGCATGAGGGTGATTCTGGATGTACAAGGGACACCCCAATATGTATGCGATACATCCTGGCGTTGCCGACTATTGCGGACAGACGCAAGGTATTGCAGGCAAGGCCACACCTCAAGGTAGATGCGGACAACGAACACCTCCAGCACGATTCACTGGATGCAGTCAGGGATACAGGCTGCTAAGACGAAGATCATAGATTGCTCAGGCTGAAGACACAATCAGAGAAGTGTGCACACTTGAAAAGATTGGCAGAGGCAAGGAGTTGGTCAGAGTGCCGAATAGAAATTCAGACTTCTGTGGTGTTATAATCACATTGGAACGTGAGTGTAGGTAGAGGCCAGTAGGCGCTATGGAAACTGAAAATCAGCAATTAATTCATGCCTACCCTCTTCCTGGCGTTGTGATTATCTATACCGATGGTACTGTGTTAAGAGGCAAACAAAAATGTGCTTGGGGACTCATAGCAAACGCTAATGGCCAATTTTTAGTAAAGGAGAGCCTGTCATATAATAACACAATCTCAAGTCTGATGATGGAGTTGGAGGCGGTTACTGCAGATTTCCTGGTTGGAGAACAAACTGTATACACATTTTGTGATTGTGACTGATTCACAAAGCATGCCGGCAAAGGTGAAGACTGTCATGCTTTATGTATAATGGCTCATATCGATTCAGAGGTCTCGGTTTGTGAGCATTCTCTGGATCTTTTCTCCAGGACACTCTGGTGTGGTTTAAAATAAACAGGCAGACATACTGGCTCGTGCCCCATCATTAAGGGGGTGATTTAATGAATGATATGGCAACTGTGGTGAAGGCTTTCTTGGAGAATGTGATAAATGCAGAGGAACATATTTACTATAATGTTCAAGATAGAATGCAGCAGGAAGACGTGGTCAAAGTATCTGTTCGACTGTCGTAACTCAGAGGTAAGGCAAGACTAACATATGATTAGATAGCAAAGGGCACCATTAGTGTTGGAACTCTTCGCTGGCTGTTAAAGATGAGGACTGAGCGCTTATGTGAATGCTCCGATTGCAATGATGTCGGTTCTTGTTTCAGCTCAACTCACCTCACCTCAACTCAACTCAACTCAACTCAACTGTTTTCTAGCATACGCACTTTTCTGATTGTTTTCTCAGAATTTGACATCCATTATTTTACTCTTATCAGCCGATGGTCCTTAACTGTGTCCAGGGATTCACGGATTTGTTCCTCGTCCAAGGCCACTCAGATATATGACTTAACCTGCAGCACCTTCAGCTTCACCGCTAGAAAAGACTGATCTCTCACCAAACGTGTTAACGACCTGTGCACTAGTTATTATTACTATCGTAAGGGTGTATAATACAAATGCTAACTATAATGGGTAAATGCAAGACGATGTAATTGCAAAGAACACGAACCTTGTCGGAGACCCATTTGTAGTCATCCGCTGCATAGCCAGACCCCCTGAGGCCAATCTGTATAGACCGTCTGCAGTCTAGGCACCCTTCCTCTATAGCTCTTCTGAAGGGCGTACCTGATATAGAATAACATCTTTATTATCTTTCTGCCTTTAGATCTGTATGTTTGTCTATCAATCTGTCTGTTCTGTTGGTGTCCAAAAATAGCTTCATAAGTGATGTATCAATGAAAAAATGTATTGGGGCAGCGATATAAGAAGGACAGAATGTCAGACAGGCCTGCATGCCCAATTTTTAACCCTTTGAAAATAAAGTTCGCTAGCTTGTTCGTATGTTCCTTCGTTCTATCAATCTATCCATCTAGCTAGGTGAGGATAGGACGTTCGCGCTGGTTAGAACTTATCTCGAGAAACCCTGGAAATAGTACAACTAGAAAGTCTCCATAAATGCATAGCTCCTCAAAACATGGCCATGAATGATCATCAACTGGCACTTTCGCTGCTATGCTCTGAAGAATAACGGTATATACACCAGCAAAACAGGCGCGTTAGTGAAGCTGATAACGAATTGCACTGACAATGTTATGAGCACAGTCGGTCGCGGTTTCGACGCACGGGCACGTCACCTGCGAAATGAGGGAAGAATTGATCATGTATCCCTCCGTGCATTCAGACCTACAGAATGGGATGGCGCAATCATATCACAGACTTACATAGTAAACCGCTTTAGGACAAATTAAAAAGAAAAACTAAATCATAAAATAACCACAATTCATGGACATGTCCGCAGTGCACTGACCATAATCCGAACTGAACTAACTGGACTCTGTGGGGTTATGCTGGCCACACACATATAGACATTGAACATCACTTACCGTGAGCAATCCTTTCTCCAAACATGAGATCGTTGGTGTCCGAATGAGCGTCGATGTGAACCAAACAAACCGGACCATATTTGCCCTGTAAATCAGACCGCTTGTGTGAACATTGACGCATTGTTTTGTTTGATAACTGAATTAGTTATTTAACTAATGAACGTTTATTGCTTATCTAAACACAGCTAGATTTGTGCATGTCCTTTACAGGATGTCACAATCAACCCAACATTTATGTTCGTTTATGATTTAATAGACATTTTTTAACTGTTCAGTCGCTTTGACCTTAAGTGTAGTCCCATACATGCTACTTCTGGTAGCACTGGACTGATATTTGCTTGTGGATTAGTTTTCCCTGTTACCCGAGTCCCTCGCTATCAATCAACCTCACTCCGACTTCTGAGGTACGTGTAATTTACGTCCCCAAGTCAAGGAAAAGATGTCAACATTTTATTCCAGCTGGCCGGTGTAGGCGTTGAACCCGCTACTTCGGAATCAGCACACGGGAAGTTTAACATCGATCGCACTTACCCAATCGACCATGTGACCTCCGTTCAGTAGTTCTAAAAATAAGTGTTGAACTACTTTATCCAGTTATCTCATCTTTACTCAATCAAGTAATCAATCAGTGCCGTCTCCACATTGAAGTTTGGCTGCAATGGATCTCCAAAACAGTCTGTCTCTCGCCTTGACTGTACATTTTGTCAGACTGATGTTCGTCCATCTCTTGATGTTATAAGCTCACTTGTATCTTTGTCGACCTCTTGCTCGCTTGCCCTCAACCTTGCCCTCCAATATCCTTACTACTGTCCCAAAAATGGAATAAATGCATTCGCATAATTTCCATTGTAAAGTATCTCATACCAACTACAGATAAAAGTCCCGCCCTGTTGGTCATATGTTCAATGTCATATGTTCAAATCCCCCTTCGAGACTGACCACATTTTTCAGTGACCTGAGCTTCCCGGTCAATCCAGTCTATAATGGGTACCTGGAAATGACCCTGGATGAACAGGTGAAGGCGTGAAACGGACCACATCACCCACCGCGTGACCAGTGGTCTATAAAACGGGGACTAGATCCATATATACAGTAGGCCTAGAGGCTTGTGATATGGGCCTTTACTTGCTCTTACTATTCCGTTCTAGTGAAATTTAAAATGAAATGAGGACAGGTCTCGTTTGGAAGCCCATTTGGCTTGCCTGTCAATTTTCACTCTAGTATGATTTGGCCGAGTTATCACACCCACTTGTATGAATGCTCCTTGTGTAGTGCTGCAGAGACTTTCCCCAGCCAACTTTTAATATTAAGACTTAATGCCAATGATTTATTTATGTTCCATTGTGATTTAACTAACTTAGAATATTGTTCCCTATTAATGGGGAGACGTAACAGAAGACATCGGTCTAGGAGTTAGCTTTGTAAGAATACAATAACATAGTGGCGGGCGACTAGTTAAATACGGTACATGCCTTTAATTCTAATGGTTTCATTGTTAGTTCACATGTTTTCTTAATATTGATAATCTTCGTCTGCCATCCCAAGCGACACATGCCAGAGAGAGAGAGAGAGAGAGAGAGAGAGAGAGAGAGAGAGAGAGAGAGAGAGAGAGAGAGAGAGAGAGAGAGAAAGAGAGAGGAGAGAGAGAGAGAGAGAGAGAGAGAGAGAGAGAGAGAGATCACATCTCTAGACTACGCTGGCATAGGAAAAGAATTAACTGATTCAATCAATCTATCAATCAATCATGTGCCATGCCGGAAAGCGTGGGCGGTCATGACTCTCCATTTCACTCGATCACCAGTGTCGTGGATCAGCTCAGTGTTCCTGTCTCGTCCATGCCATGTGGCCAAGCCATCCAGGTATTTTCCTCTCGGTCTTCCTCTTGGTCTGTTCCCTTCAATCTTGCCAGTTGTCACCAAGTTCTCCAATCCATTTCTTCTCATAACATGTCCAAAAAATTTTGACTGTCTACGTCTAATTTCTCTAATCAGTTTACGTTGTTCATTTGTCTCCTGTAGTACTTGGTCATTGGTTTTTCTGTCTGTCCTTAGTATTCTTTGCATTCTCCTCAGAAACCACATTTCTGCAGCCGTCAGATGCTTTTCAGCTTAACTGATTCAGTGCCAAATAAAAGGAAGGTTTGGGCCAAACATGGTACACAGTCAAATAACAAGTATTATAATGTACATCTCTGGTCAGTCAGGTCTTAGTCAGATATGACTGAGCTACCGTATAACAGTAGACGGTACTACCTGGTTTCTGTTAGCGCCGAACGTTGGGCGGCGCTTACCAAACCCGACACCCCACATTGTGCCAACGGCTTCGGGCGGAAGAGCGCAATTGGGAGGGTACAAGCCTTACCCTGGTGCGAGGAAATGCAAGCTAAAGACAAAATTGTCATGGCAGGGCAGACCAGGCCCTAAGCCTTGGTTGGCGACTGGTCTAGGATCGAAGCTCCGACAGGCGGACAGTTAGAGCATTGCTTTGCTGATCCGGCAGCTTCTGCAGCTTGTCTTGTTCCAGATGTAGGGGTGTTACCTTTCCTCTGGAGTGAACTAGGCAGGCCGAGAGAGGGATCATGCTGCATGGGCAACACATGATCTCTATATTTTAGCCCAGGCTTTGTGCTATGGAGAGGCAATAACTCCATCCCTGGTCTTAACTGGTCTCGGAATCAAAGCGAGAGGCAACTGTTACGGGTTATAAGTCCTTGTCAGTTGGCGTAGACATGGGGCGCCACGCGTTGCCTCTGACGGTGGGAGACACCTATAGGTGTCACTGATCAGCCACCGCCCGCCTCAAGCTGGGCAGCCCCCAGCCAATTGGGTGCTGATCCGCCACAGCCTGCCTGCTTCAATGGGTGCTTGGGGCTAGGACAAAATCTGAATCGCAGGCTGTAAAACCAATGCACCAGGTACAAACAAAAATAAAAATAGAAACCTCAAGCTACGGCTTGCAACCTGGAACGTGAGAACCATGTGTCCAGGATTTTCCACTGACTTGACCAATATTGACGATGTGAGAAAAACGGCTGTGATTGATGCCGAACTCAATCGTCTTAACATTGATATTGCTGGCCTGCAGGAGACTCGCCTCGCTGAGGAAGGGTCACTCAGGGAAAACAACTACACCTTTTTCTGGAAGGGTAGAGGGCAGGCAGAAAAAAGGCAACACGGTGTGGGCTTTGCAGTAAAGAATTCGCTACTGGGAATGATTGAAATTCCAGCAGGAGGAAATGAAAGACTATTATCCCTGCGCTTGGCAACCTCTTGTGGGTTTGCCACCATTATTACTGCATATGCACCGACACTCGATTCCTCTGATGATGTGAAGGATTTGTTCTATGAGGAGTTAGACTCCGTGATCAAGGCAGTTCCAAAATCTGACTACATTTATATGCTCGGTGATTTCAATGCTCGTGTGGGTAAGGACTCGAGTTCATGGCCAGTGTCCCTTGGAAAATACAACATCGGTCGCATGAATGAAAATGGGCAAAGGCTGCTGGAGCATTGCACCAGTAATGACCTATGTATTACAAACTCTTTTTTTAAAACAAAAGAGATGCATAAGGTCACATGGAAACATCCAAGATCCGGCCATTGGCACCAGCTTGACTTCATCATCACACGGAGACAACATCTGAACCATATATCATTGACTCGTAGTTACCACAGTGCTGACTGTGATACAGATCATTCTTTGGTTGTTGCAAGAGTTAGACTGAGACCAAAGAGAATCTACACAGCTAAACACAAATCTAGCCCCAGGATTAATATTATTAACACTCATGATCCTGAAAAGTGCTTTCAGTTTCAACAGCAACTTGAAGACGCTTTCACTGATACACCAGAAAATTGTACAGTAAATGAAAAGTGGGGTCAAATTAAGGAAACTCTTTATAAAACTGCCGTAGGGGTTTATGGCACTGTGGATCATAAGAGGCAGGACTGGTTTGCGGCCAACAGTGAGACTCTGCAGCCCTTGATTGATAAGAAGAAGAAAGCTCTCTTAAGAAACAAGGAAAGACCAACGCGTAACACTCTGAGTGAGCTAAGGCAAGCTAGGAAGGATGTGCAAAAGGCTGCCAGGCAGTGTGCAAATGATTATTGGATCAAGTTATGTGAGTCCATTCAAATCGCAAGTGATAAGGGAGACATAAGAAGCATGTATGAAGGAATAAAGAAAGCCTGTGGTCCAGTGATCAAAAGAAGTGCACCGCTGAAAACCTTGACTGGAGAAGTCATCACTGATAAGAAACAGCAGATGGACAGATGGGTAGAGCACTATTTGGAGCTTTACTCAAGTGAGACCAAACTAGCGGATGATGCCCTTAACGCCATAGAGGCTCTACCAACTCTTGACCACCTGGACACACTTCCCACCATAACAGAAGTTAAGTGTGCTATAAATGAACTTGCATCTGGCAAGGCTCCAGGTAAGGATGGGATTCCAATAGAGGTTATCAGGAGTGGGCAAGACACACTCACTCTACAGATCCACCAGCTAATAGAGCTATGCTGGCGTGAAGGACAAGTCCCACAGGATTTCAAAGATTCAAACATCATAACGCTGTACAAGAACAAGGGCGATCGGAGCGACTGTAACAACTATAGGGGTATCTCACTTCTGTGTATTGTTGGAAAAGTATTTGCCAGAATTGTTCTGCGCAGACTTCAAGTCTTAGGAGATCAAGTCTACCCCGAATCACAGTGTGGCTTTCGACAGAACCGGTCTACCACTGATATGATATTCTCATTGCGACAAATGCAAGAAAAATGCCGTGAACAGAATCAACCACTGTTTATTGCCTTCATCGACCTCACAAAGGCATTTGATTTGGTCAGTCGTGAGGGTCTGTTCAAGGCACTAAAGAAGATTGGCTGCCCACCAACTCTTCTGTCCATTGTGGAATCGTTCCACACAGGCATGAAGGGTATAATCAAGTTTGATGGTGCAACTTCTGAAGAATTTGAAATCAAGAGTGGAGTTAAGCAAGGTTGTGTACTAGCTCCCACCCTCTTTGGAATATACTTTTCACTTCTACTGAAATATGCATTTCGTGATCAGGATGGTGGTATATACATTCACTCACGCTCAGATGGCGGCCTCTACAATGCTCAGAGATTGAAGGCTAAGACCAAAATTAGGAGGGTACTGATCAGAGAGTTGCTTTTTGCAGATGATGCTGCAGTTACGACCCACTCTGAGGAAGAATTGCAATGTCTACTATCTGCATTCTCCAATGCTTGTTCTGAATTTGGTTTAACAATTAGCAAAAAGAAGACACAGATTATGTCACAAGGTGCACATGAGGTACCATCAATCTTTATTGACGACGCCGAACTAGAGATAGTAGACCATTTTACATATCTAGGATCAGTGGTAAATAGCAAATTATCCCTAGATCAGGAAATCAACACCCGGATTGGTAAGGCAGCAACAACAATGAACAGGTTAAGAAAAAGAGTCTGGGAGAACAGGAAGCTTACTGCCAAAACAAAAGTCCTTGTCTATCAAGCCTGTGTCCTTAGTACTCTTCTCTATGGCAGTGAAACCTGGACAACTTACTCACACCAAGAGAACAATTTAAACAGCTTTCATATGCGGTGTCTGCGAAGAATTCTTGGTATTAAGTGGCAAGACAAAATCACAAATACTGAAGTATTGGAAAGATCAGGTTGTGTGACAGTTTATTCCATGCTCAGTCTTCGTAGACTTAGATGGATAGGACATCTTAGGAGGATGGATGATGGTAGAATACCAAAGGATATCTTTTTTGGTGAATTACAGATGGGTAAGAGATCTCAGGGTCGGCCTCTACTACGATACAAAGATGTGTGTAAGCGGGACATGATTGATACAGGCATTGATAATGCACATTGGGAGCAAGTCGCCGCTGAACGTGTTGCATGGAGGGCAAATATCAGAAATGGAATAAAGTCAAAGGAGAAAATTATTGCAGAAAAGTCACACACCAAGCGTTTGAGACGTAAGATGGTGCATGATGGTGGAAATGACCACGTGTTCGCATGCACCCACTGTGAACGGACATTTACAGCGCAAATTGGCCTTATCAGTCACACTCGCTACCGCCATAGTTAAAAGTTATTATGCCTTTTTAGAGCACAAACTATCGTCTGTCAAGACGGCAAGGTGCCAATGATCTCTGTTCACTAAGCATTACAATTGCGGGAGATAACACGAAACTAAGCAAATAAAACGATGATCCTAGTATAGCGGCATATCGTCCTTCTGTCAAAATGGGAGGGCACGTTTGATAATACTGTATATTATTTTTCAGCACAGGATCCTTCTTTCTTTCTTTTTTCGTATTAAAAGGCCGTAAGTACATCAGTCCACATCGCTTGCCTAATAGTTACGCCCTGTGGGGAAATGTCTCGTGGTAATCTTACAATGCCGGTCTCTCTGGCCGAGGGGTTACAACACTTTCTCCGTAATCCCCTTTATCACGCAGTCTCGTAGCGGGCGAGAACTGGGAGCGGTTCGACCCCCACTGGTGACTTGCGGGATAACTGAGCCGGCCGCTCAGAAAGCAATGGCAAACTACTGAGCGTAATCTTGCTAAGAAATCTTGCTGAAAGATGCTGATGTTGACAGCGATGTCCTGTAAAGGATATGCAAAACATTTAATCTTACAATATGACCCAACCACCTAAGATAATGGTTCCTTTTTATGCATAATAACACTGTAAATGCACTCTTTTTCTTTTTGATGTTATAATTTATTGTTGTAGCTCAGTTTTCATTTATGCATATTTTTATCATATGTCTTCAGACATGCGCACGAACAGACTTAACATATGCACTTAAAACACAGCAGAGCTCACCTTAATGGCCTGTAGTATGGGGTATGACAAAGTGTGATCGCCACCAAGGGTCAAAGGGACACAACCGTTTTAATAATACCCTGGTAAGCTTCCTTGATTTGTCTGACAGCCTCGTGTAGATTGTAGGCGTTAAACGCCACGTCTCCGATATCGGCAACTTGAAGACTTTCAAATGGTGCAGCACCTAAGATGATATTTCAAGGAAAGAGTGTATTCATTTGATTGCTAATTTGTCTTGCCTTTTAGTGACAGGTATATAAGGTTTATTTAGGGTGACGGTTCGAATGTGCTTCATTCATGGTTGTATTCACATTCTTAGATTTTATTTCAACCTGTCATGCACGGGAGCTACTCTTGCTTTATTTTCTGGGACGCAGAGGTGTTTCCAAGGCACCAGGGCCGGGTTATATACTGGCCAAGATTACGTTCAATAGTTTGCCATTGATTTCTGAGCGACCGGCTCAGATACACCCGTAAATAACCAACGTGACGCGATCCGCTACCGAATCTCGCGGTGCTGCGTTCCCCACGTGGATATACGGGATTACGAAATGAATAATACTTAAGCTTAAACAATTAAAACGCATAGTTACATATATTGTTCGAATGTGAAACACCTGTATTGTTCGAAAGTGGAACATCTGTTATCACCATGGTAATTTTTGCAGTCTTTTTGTTTGCATAAAACCAACTGGGACCGCCTACTGATACACGAGAAGGCGAGGTCAGTACATTATGAATAGAATAACTGCTCTAGCCCAGAACATATGAAGTAACACATACGAACATAAAAAATAAATTAACAATTGGCGAGGGGGTAGGGGGCGTTAGCGAAGTTAGTAGGGAACTGCCCTCATGTTATCAGCACGGCCGGACGAGGATTATACTTTTAGGGTCGTCGCCTGTTAAGTGAAGGAAAGGCTGGCCATCTACTCCTCTGTGCATTCAGGCCTACATAATCTTATGGCTCTATCATATAACCGACCTTTAGCAAGAAACTGCAAGGCACATATTTAAAAAAAAATTGTGTATCTCACACCACTAATCGAGTGCCAATACATCTATTCAAATATATGGCTAGCACCATATATCCAGTACATCTCAATAAACGGTGCTTTACTGTCTGACTATATCTCGGTCAAAGCCCCTATGTAGGGTTTAAGATATTCTATGCCAAATAAAAAAATGGGTCTACACCATACTAAAAGTAGGTTTGCTCCAAACAAAAAGTAGTTTTGCACCAAACAAAAGTAGGTTTGTACCAAACAAGATGAAAATCGGAAAATAGGAAGTATGAGTGTGTCATAGTTACGGCTTAAAAGTTGTTATTATGGTAGCAGACTTGTTCTATTATAATGCAATGACAACATTTTGACTATATTTATGACAGTGGCAGATACGGGTAGTCGTATAAACGATTAATCATCCCATAAAACTTAATCAGTTAGTCTACTGAAATAAACAATAACAATTAAAACCCACAATAAATAAACGCAAGAATAAATAAACAACAGTAAATAAACACACCAATAACAAATGTGGGACTTACCAGTGGCAAGGTTGAAAGGTCGTATCATAACCGACTCAGCTCTAATCTGTCTGGGGCCCATTCTGGTACCGGATCGGTTTGACGTGCCCGAGTCAAGTGGTACACCAACAAAGCAAGCATTGAGTCCTGGAGTGAAAAGTATATACATATATTTATCTGTAAATACGGGGATTTCGTATCTTTAAGCAACGCCAGAAAACGCACCTGATGCTGAATGTTCGCCCTTCTAGGGTAGGGTGGCTTCTGGGCAGACACACTTTGCGATGTCGGTGTGGGATAAGTACGGTAACGGAAAGTCTAGAAGGTGGATATGCACAACAGGAGAATGATGCCCGGGATTCATTACCCGGGCTGGCACGTTCCCTGAGAGTGTAATGAAGGCCAAGCGATCGATACATTCGGAGAGAGGGACATCTTCTGATGATCAGACGCCTCCTATCTGGCTTAATCCGTGGCGGAGTTTTACCTCTTTATTTAACATTGATAATTGACTAAAGTTCGAGACGCGAGTCAGTACGGCAATTTACAACTTTTACACCGATGCTATACATTGCATTTCGTAGCTTCTAAAGGTATCATTCCGTGATAGCATCATTTCGCTTTACTATGACCTTAGATAGTCGATCGTTTAGAAAGCAATTTCAGACTACTGAACGTAAACTTGCCAAGTATTCGCAAACAGCCAAAATATGCTGGGGTTGACTGCGACGTCCAATAAAGATATGTAACTAATTTTAGGTAGCTTACAAGGGGCTATGTTGGGCTCATATCAACGTTGAGACACACGCTTTAAATGTTAGATGTCAATGTTTAGATAAACGCTTCAAATGGTTAATGTCAGTGTTGAGATAAACGCTTTAAATGTTGCATGTCAATGTTGAGATAAACGCTTTAAATATTGGATGTTAATGTTGAGATAACTGCTTTAAATGTTAGGTGTCAACGTTGAAACAAACACTTTACATGTTGGATATCGACGTTGAGATAAACGCTTTAAATGTTGGATATCGACGTTGAGATAAACGTTTTAAATAGTTGGATATCGACGTTGAGATAAACGCTTTAAATGTTAGATATAAACGTTGAGATAAAAGCTTTAAATGTTGGATGTCAATGTTGCTAGAAACGCTTTAAATGTTGGATGTCAACGTTAAGACAAACGCTATAAATGTTTGCCGCAATGAAAAACGCTGTACACATGATGATCTCAACAATGTTGTCGATAAGGCACTGAACATCCGTCATTCTTGCTCGGCGTATCTGGAGGGATGCCAATAGATTCAGAGGTTGACGATGGATGGCGAACCATTTCGCATTTGTTGTATTTAGGTCGTTTTAGGAAATAGAGTCAGGTGCTGTTTGTTATAACATGAGAATAGCGTGTATAACATGTAAAAGTGTACATAATATCTAAAGGTAGAGCATTATGTTATATGAGAATGGTGTGTATATATAACATGTACATGTGTAGATAATATGTAATATAATAGTAGTGTGCTATAATGTGAGAATAGTGTGTATTTACAATATGAAATTGTATAGAGATTATGTAATAGAAAAGTATTGTTATATGATAATAGGGTGTATATATGACAAGTAAATGTGTAGGCAATATGTTATAGAAATGTAACGTGTTATAAGTGAGAAAAGTGTGTATTTATAACATGTAAATGTTTACAGAATATGTAATAAAAAATCTTGTATTTACAATACGAGAAACGTGTGAATATAACTTGTAAAAGTGTAGAAGAATATGTAATATAAAAGTATTGTGTGCTACAATAAGAAAATAGTGTTATATAACTTATAAATATATATAGAACATGGTACACACAAAGTATTATCTTATATATAAAAGGCAATCTCCGTCTGTATGTATGTATGTCATTGGCACCTTGCCGTCTTGACAGACGATAGTTTGTGCTTTAAAAAGGCATAATAACTTTTAACTATGGCGGTAGCGAGTGTGACTGATAAGGCCAATTTGCGCTGTAAATGTCCGTTCACAGTGGGTGCATGTGAACACGTGGTCATTTCCACCATCATGCACCATCTTACGTCTCAAACGCTTGGTGTGTGACTTTTCTGCAATAATTTTCTCCTTTGACTTTATTCCATTTCTGATATTTGCCCTCCATGCAACACGTTCAGCGGCGACTTGCTCCCAATGTGCATTATCAATGCCTGTATCAATCATGTCCCGCTTACACACATCTTTGTATCGTAGTAGAGGCCGACCCTGAGATCTCTTACCCATCTGTAATTCACCAAAAAAGATATCCTTTGGTATTCTACCATCATCCATCCTCCTAAGATGTCCTATCCATCTAAGTCTACGAAGACTGAGCATGGAATAAACTGTCACACAACCTGATCTTTCCAATACTTCAGTATTTGTGATTTTGTCTTGCCACTTAATACCAAGAATTCTTCGCAGACACCGCATATGAAAGCTGTTTAAGTTGTTCTCTTGGTGTGAGTAAGTTGTCCAGGTTTCACTGCCATAGAGAAGAGTACTAAGGACACAGGCTTGATAGACAAGGACTTTTGTTTTGGCAGTAAGCTTCCTGTTCTCCCAGACTCTTTTTCTTAACCTGTTCATTGTTGTTGCTGCCTTACCAATCCGGATGTTGATTTCCTGATCTAGGGATAATTTGCTATTTACCACTGATCCTAGATATGTAAAATGGTCTACGATCTCTAGTTCGGCGTCGTCAATAAAGATTGATGGCACCCCATGTGCACCATGTGACATAATCTGTGTCTTCTTTTTGCTAATTGTTAAACCAAATTCAGAACAAGCATTGGAGAATGCAGATAGTAGACATTGCAATTCTTCCTCAGAGTGGGTCGTAACTGCAGCATCATCTGCAAAAAGCAACTCTCTGATCAGTACCCTCCTAATTTTGGTCTTAGCCTTCAATCTCTGAGCATTGTAGAGGCCGCCATCTGAGCGTGAGTGAATGTATATACCACCATCCTGATCATGAAATGCATATTTCAGTAGAAGTGAAAAGTATATTCCAAAGAGGGTGGGAGCTAGTACACAACCTTGCTTAACTCCACTCTTGATTTCAAATTCTTCAGAAGTTGCACCATCAAACTTGATTATACCCTTCATGCCTGTGTGGAACGATTCCACAATGGACAGAAGAGTTGGTGGGCAGCCAATCTTCTTTAGTGCCTTGAACAGACCCTCACGACTGACCAAATCAAATGCCTTTGTGAGGTCGATGAAGGCAATAAACAGTGGTTGATTCTGTTCACGGCATTTTTCTTGCATTTGTCGCAATGAGAATATCATATCAGTGGTAGACCGGTTCTGTCGAAAGCCACACTGTGATTCGGGGTAGACTTGATCTCCTAGGACTTGAAGTCTGCGCAGAACAATTCTGGCAAATACTTTTCCAACAATACACAGAAGTGAGATACCCCTATAGTTGTTGCAGTCGCTCCGATCGCCCTTGTTCTTGTACAGTGTTATGATGCTTGAATCTTTGAAATCCTGTGGGACTTGTCCTTCACGCCAGCATAGCTCTATTAGCTGGTGGATCTGTATAGTGAGTGTGTCTTGCCCACTCCTGATAACCTCTATTGGAATCCCATCCTTACCTGGAGCCTTGCCAGATGCAAGTTCATTTATAGCACACTTAACTTCTGTTATGGTGGGAAGTGTGTCCAGGTGGTCAAGAGTTGGTAGAGCCTCTATGGCGTTGAGGGCATCATCCGCTAGTTTGGTCTCACTTGAGTAAAGCTCCAAATAGTGCTCTACCTATCTGTCCATCTGCTGTTTCTTATCAGTGATGATTTCTCCAGTCAAGGTTTTCAGCGGTGCACTTCTTTTGATCACTGGACCGCAGGCTTTCTTTATTCCTTCATACATGCTTCTTATGTCTCCCTTATCACTTGCGATTTGAATGGACTCACATAACTTGATCCAATAATCATTTGCACACTGCCTGGCAGCCTTTTGCACATCCTTCCTAGCTTGCCTAAGCTCACTCAGAGTGTTACGTGTTGGTCTTTCCTTGTTTCTTAAGAGAGCTTTCTTCTTCTTATTAATCAAGGGCTGCAGAGTCTCGCTGTTGGCCGCAAACCAGTCCTGCCTCTTATGATCCACAGTGCCGTATACCCCTACGGCAGTTTTATAAAGAGTTTCCTTAATTTGACCCCACTTTTCATTTACTGTACAATTTTCTGATGTATCAGTGAAATCGTCTTCAAGTTGCTGTTGAAACTGAAAGCACTTTTCAGGATCGTGAGTGTTAATAATGTTAATCCTGAGGCTAGATTTGTGTTTAGCTGTGTAGATTCTCTTTGGTCTCAGTCTAACCCTTGCAACAACCAAAGAATGATCCGTATCACAGTCAGCACTGTGGTAACTACGAGTCAATGATATATGGTTCAGATGTTGTCTCCGTGTGATGATGAAGTCCAGCTGGTGCCAATGGCCGGATCTTGGATGTTTCCATGTGACCTTATGCATCTCTTTGTATGTATGTATGTATGTCATACATACAAACGTATGTATGTATGTATGTCCTTTATGCGTTCGCGAACAGCCCATCCGATTGAGATGAAATTTTCTACACGTCTTCCTTTCATTCCAGCGCAGCCAACTGTGATATTTGTTTAGTGTGAAATCGGCTGCTTATTTAATATTATTTAATTCTTCATGTTACATTATAATTTATATACAGCGAGGGGACTTACCTCTAGAAAAGTTATTTCAAGGGGCATAACTTTTAATAACTTTTCTGTATATCTTATAGTCATATTATTGCATCGTTTTCAAAGATTTATAAACTCTTTGTCTATAGTTATGTACCGGCATATGAGTTATAATAAATAATGATACAAACTTTAAGGCATTTTCAAAGTTTTCATAAAAACAATGCATAATGCATAACATTGTAACTCATCTTTTTATGCTTAAGAAGTTATCTACAGTCATGCAGGTGATTAGAAACAGTTTTCATTAGAAATAATGGATGGTGTGTGGAAGGACATTCTTTTAAGTTACTTTTTGTTGTTGTATGAATTTAATGAGACGCTACCCGCCAGGAGCTGGGCGAAGCCACGCCGGGTCAGATAGATAGATAGACAGACCCACCTTTTCGCTGCAGTTATCTACAGGCATATGCGTATAGATTCCTCCTCCTCCTCTCCCCTCCTCCTCATCCTACCCTCTTCCTCTTCCCCTCCTCCCTCTCCCTCCTCCCTCCTCCTCCTCCCTCTTTCTCCTCCTCCTCCCTCCTCCTCCCTCTTCCTCCCTCTTCCTCCTCCTACCTCCTCTCGCAATCCTCCCTCGTCCTAATCACTCCTCTTCCTTCCTCCTCTCTTCTCCTCCTCTCTCCTCCTACTCCCTCCTCCTCCCTCCTCCTCCTCCTCCCACGTCCTCCCCCTCATCCCCTCCTCCTCCTTCCTTCTCCTCCCTCCTCTTCCTCCCCCTCCTCCTTCTCCTTCTCCCTCCTCCTCCCCCTCATCCCTCTTCTCCCTCCTCCTTCTCCTCCCTTTTCCTCCCTTCCTCCTCCCCCTCCTCCCTCCTCCTCCCTCTCATCCTCCCTCCTCCTCATCCCTCCTCCTCCCTTCTCCTCCTCCCTCCTCATCCTCTCTTCCTCCTCCCTCTACCTCCTCCCTCCTCCGCCCTCATTCTCCTCCTCCACATCCCTCCTCCTCCCTTTTCCTCCTCCTCCCTTTTCCTCCTCCTCCCTCCTCATCCTCCCTTTTCCTCCTCCCCCTCCTTCTCCTCCCTCCTCCTCCCTCTACCTCCTCCCTCCTCCTCTCTCCTCTCCTCTCTCCTCCTCCTCCCTCCTCCTCCCTCCTACTCCTCCTCCCTCTCCTCCTCCCTCCTCCTCCTCCCTCCTCCTCCCCCTCCTCCTCCTGCATTCTTCTCCTCCCTCCTTCTCACTCCTCCTTCGCCTTCCTCCTCCCTCTTCCTTCTCCCTCCTCCCTCTTCCTCCCTCTTCCTCCTCCTCCCTACTCCTCCTCCGCTTCTCCTCCCTCTACCTCCTCCTCCTCCCTCCTCCTCCTCGCTTTCCTCCTCTCTCCTCCTCCTCCTCCTAATCACTCCTCCTCCCTCTCCTCCCTTCTCCTACTCTCTTCTTCCTCCTCCTCCCGCCTCTATCCTTCCCCCTCCTCCTCCCTCCTCCTCCTCCCTTCTCCCCCTCCTCCTCCCTCCTCCTCCCTTATCCCCTCCTGTCATAATCCCCATAGTTGTGCCGCGGCGTCGTTACGCGCGCCAGGCAAACCACAGGTACCCATCCACAGGTTGGTGGGTGAGCTATAGTAACCAACAGCGGTCAAGCCAGTGCAAGTGTGATGCACGCAGTTCCCGCGGGACTCGATCCCACAAGGCAAGCGCTCAGGGAGAGAAACGCCAGACGAGGCTTGGGTTTCGGACCGGACAGACGCTGTATGAGAGAGACTTGTATTTGTTGCTGTGCCTGAATGCCGATTGCTAGTATATCTTGTGAGAAGATGGAAGACTGTGCGGCTGTGGTTTGAGTCTGTGAGTGCATTGTTTCATCGACTGGATGTGTTAGTGTATTCACATCATGTCGAAGTAGATTGTGTTGCGTATAGAGTGTAAATAAACTATTGAACTTCGTGGTACCGTGTGTCCAGTCAAATCATTCTGTGACTGTGTATGTCTCGCATATGTTAGGTTAAGCGAGCCAGATTCATCATTAAAAATAAGAACCTGACACCTCCTCCCTCCTCCTCCTCCCTCCTCCTCCCTTATCCCCTCCTCCTCCCTCCTCCTCTCTCCTCCCTCCTCCTCCTCCTCTCTCCTCCTCCTCCTCTACCTCCTCCCTCCTCCCTCCTCCTCCCTCCTCCTCCTCCTCTCTCCTCCTCCTAATCCCTCCTCGTCCCTCTTATTCCTCCCTACTCCTTCTCCTCCCTCCTCCTCCCTCCTCCTCCCTCCTCCACCTCCCTCTTCCTCCTCCCAGCTCCTACTCCTCCTTTTTCTTCTTCTGCTGCTGCTGCCGCCGCTCCATTTACCCAAGTTAATTGTTGGGGAAGATGTAAAGACCTTTCAAGTGCTCTTTCTAATGCTTTTTGTAAGTTGTTCTTCGTTTATCTAAGGTTGTTCTAACTGCAACCAATAAAGACAGACAGGCAGACAGACAGACAGACAGACAGACAGACAGACAGACAGGGAGAGAGGGAGGGACAGACAGACAGACAGACAGACAGACAGACAGAGACAGACAGACAGACAGACAGACAGACAGACAGACAGACAGACAGACAGACAGACAGTCGGGAACGGGAACTTATATGACTACTTATATGAATTAAATGAGATGCTCCCCATCAGGGCCTGGGCGAAGCCGGGCCGGGTCAGGCAGACAGACAGACAGATAGACAGACAGACAGATAGACAGACAGACAGATAGATAGTCGGGAACGGGAACGGGAACTTATATGACTACTTATATGAATTAAATGAGATGCTCCACACCAGGAGCTGGGCGATGCCGGGCCGGGTCAGACAGACAGACAGACAGACAGACAGACAGACAGAGACAGACAGACAGACAGACAGACAGACAGACAGACAGACAGACAGATAGTCGGTAACGGGAACAAGAACTTATATGACTACATATATGAATTAAATGAGATGCTCACCCACCAGGGTGTGGGCGAAGCCGGGCCGGGTCAGCTAGTTGCTTTATAATATTAGAATAGTGTGCATATACATTGTAAAAGTGTAGAGAATATTTAATAGGAATGTCTTGAATTTTACAATACGAGACAAGTGTATTTAACTTGTTAAAGTGTAGAGAATATGTAGTAGAAATGTATTGTGTTATATAAGAATAGTATGCATATACGAGATTGTAAAAGTGTAGAGAATGTGTCATGAACACAACACATGCTACCGTGCAACAGCTGTTCTGTTATCGTGTTGGAAGTTATTCAATGCGGGTATAAACGCCAGGAATGAATGTTGCGTGACTGTAATATCCAAGTCTAATCTAATATTACTGTCAGTCGGATCAAGTTTCGGTACGGGCCGCACGACAATCTTGTAGGGCTCCGGACAAGAAATATTCAGAACAGGAACATAAGATCCGCCCCAAGGTTCACATCCCTGGGAAATCCATAGAATTTAAATTGGAGCTGTCAGCAGGATAGTTGTAGTTGTAGCAATATGTAGTTTTATGTTCACTAGTTAGCCAGTGCTCTCTGAACGGTCGATGCCTTATACGATCGAAAACAATGCAAAACGATCTGTTTTCGAATCGCCCGCAGCTGATCTCCAACCCTCTAATCGGTGTGACGAGGATTTGTGAATAACTGAAATAAAAAATCCAGATGCTAGATGTCCTGAAAAGTATACTACAATGTCACTAAAATTACACGTTTCGATGTAATCTTTCGCCAATTTCAATCAAATATTTGTTGGGTAATAGCATTTATTTTACCCGCTAGTTTTAAAGCCAAACGTATGTCATACACGTGCTACTAATTCTAATAGCACTAGACCGAATTGTCAGTGTGGATTATCTTTCCCTATTACAAGTGTCCCTTGCCACCAGCGAACCCACTTCGGCTTCAGGGGTACTTGTAATTTAAGTCCCCGAGTCGAAGACGAGAAATGAACATATCATTCCAAGTGACCGGTGTAAGAGATGAACCCACTACCTCGGCATCAGCACACTGGATGTTTAAGAACAGGATCTCTTATCCATTCGGCCATGGTGATCGCCTTATAGAATTTTTAAAAGTGGCAAGGGATTATGAACTGACTGTTCCAACATTGAGGTGGCAGATAGGTAGCTGTTGTGCACACATACTCTAAGTTGAGGTCACGCACATCTTGTAATTCTTCACACAATTGTCAGAGTCAGCAAGAATGGGCATACATGTCTTATCTGGGCCAAGGCTGTGAATATTATCTACTGTAATTGCAGTTACATGGTAGGTAATTGTGGCTTATTACGCTATGTCTGAACTACATTATGGCTACAAGTCAGTCTTGCTTTGCTTTGGTCGTTTTCTATCACCAATGTATATGGTAGTACTTAGTTTTAGTTTAGTTTAGTTTAGTCGACGGATCAACATCACGGCACACGGGTGTAACCCATAAGTGCTCCGTTCTTCTCCTAACTCAAGCCTGAGTCCGGAGAAACTCAGTTCAGTGCACGAACTCCGTAGCACCGGCGAGGATCCTGAAATTCTTTGGGTAGATTTTTAACTAGAAATTTTGCCCGGACAGCGCCGTTAGGCAACTCTTTTCGATTTCCAACTGCCAAGGGAATTTTTTACGTGCGCAACAATACACACGGGCGTCCGATCTCACTACCCAGAGACAAGGGGAGATTTTATTGCTAGAAGTCCACGTGAAAAAATCCCGGTCCTCACCGGGGGTTGAACCCAGGACGTCCAGCACTCGAGGCGGACACCATACCTCGAGACCACGCAATGCCCGTAAATAAATAAATAAATAAATAACAATTGCTTTCATTGAGGCTCGAACCAGTTTTACCTGGACCCAAACCCGGTGTTCTATCAACTCAGCTACTGATTCCATAATGGTAGTACTTAGTAAGGCATAACTTCGCCTGCTTAGTCTTTCTTGCTAGCCTGTCACGACAGGGCTCGGGGTTCAATCCCCAGCAGTGGGCATGTTTCTGCCCCACCCACCCCCCATCTTTTCCGTCAATCAATAGGGGTCTGGGGTCGAACCAGGGTGAGTACCTCTCAGGCATAAAAGTAAAGTGGCACTGATATATCTGACGTACATTGATGACTAGTATTGAAGGTACATTAGTGACGCCGACAATTGACGCCTGTTTGAATGTCAGCAACTTCAATAGCTTGTTACTTTTGATTGCTTAACTTGTTTATTGGTTGATTGGTTGATTGATTTGAAGAATTGACCTTGCCGTCGTAATGGACAATAGTTGGTAAAATGGAGTTTTGCATCGCCATAGCAGAAAGCTAAGGCTGGATTTAGAGACCATGCAGCTCTCTCTCTCTCTCTCTCTCTCTCTCTCTCTCTCTCTCTCTCTCTCTCTCTCTCTCTCTCTCTCTCTCTCTCTCTCTCTCTCTCTCTGCCTGCCTAGTTTATTCCATGGGAAAGGTAACATCAATACGTCTGGAACAAGACAATCTGCAAAAGCTGTCGGATCAGCAAAGCAATTCATTAACTGTCTGTCTGCCGGAGCTTCGATCCTAGACCAGTAGCCGACCAAGGTTACTTGTCCAGGCACTATGGTGAGGCATGTACCCTCCCAATTGCGCTCCTCCGCCCGTAGATTGATGTTATTATGGTTAGGCCCATAAATGTCCTGTCTTCCTCAGGACATGTCGCGCTAGCATGTGTTAGTTTCAGAAGGACATTTGAAGGAGTAAGTCACAACTTTTTTTTTTATAAGAGGACATGATGTGTGTCAATGCAATTAGGTTGTGGCTGCCTATATAATGTGTAAACAAGACTCTAGAACATGGGAAACGGGACCTTTTTTAAAATCTGATTAAGACTGTTTGGATATGTATAACATCAATCGTGGGCCATACAAAATTCTCAACTTCAAAATTAGCCTGTTATATATTTGATCATTCATTGGCACCTTGCCGTCTTGACAGACGATAGTTTGTGCTTTAAAAAGGCATAATAACTTTTACCTATGGCGGTAGCGAATGTGACTGATAAGGCCAATTTGCGCTGTAAATGTCCGTTCACACTGGGTGCATGTGAACACGTGGTCATTTCCACCATCATGCACCATCTTACGTCTCAAACGCTCGGTGTGTGACTTATCTGCAATAATTTTCTCCTTTGTCTTTATTCAATTTCTGATGTTTGCCCTCTATGCAACACGTTCAGCGGCGACTTGCTCCCAATGTGAATTATCAATGCCTGTATCAATCATGTCCCGCTTACACACATCTTTGTATCGTAGTAGAGGCCGACCCTGAGATCTCTTACCCATCTGTAATTCACCAAAAAAGATGTCCTTTGGTATTCTACCATCATCCATCCTCCTAAGATGTCCTATCCATCTAAGTCTACGAAGACTGAGCATGGAATAAACTGTCACACAACCTGATCTTTCCAATACTTCAGTATTTGTGATTTTGTCTTGCCACTTAATACCAAGAATTCTTCGCAGACACCGCATATGAAAGCTGTTTAAATGTTTCTCTTGGTGTGAGTAAGTTGTCCAGGTTTCACTGCCATAAAGAAGAGTACTAAGGACACAGGCTTGATAGACAAGGACTTTTGTTTTTGCAGTAAGCTTCCTGTTCTCCCAGACTCTTTTTCTTAACCTGTTCATTGTTGTTGCTGCCTTACCAATCCGGATGTTGATTTCCTGATCTAGGGATAATTTGCTATTTACTACTGATCCTAGATATGTAAAATGGTCTACCATCTCTAGTTCAGCGTCGTCAATAAAGATTGATGGTACCCCATGTACACCTTGTGACATAATCTGTGTCTTCTTTTTGCTAATTGTTAAACCAAATTCAGAACAAGCATTGGAGAATGCAGATAGTAGACATTGCAATTCTTCCTCAGAGTGGGTCGTAACTGCAGCATCATCTGCAAAAAGCAACTCTCTGATCAGTACCCTCCTAATTTTGGTCTTGGCCTTCAGTCTCTGAGCATTGTAAAGGCCGCCATCTGAGAGTAAGTGAATGTATATACCACCATCCTGATCACGAAAGGCATATTTCAGTAGAAGTGAAAAGTATATTCCAAAGAGGGTGGGAGCTAGTACACAACCTTGCTTAACTCCACTCTTGATTTCAAATTCTTCAGAAGTTGCACCATCAAACTTGATTATACCCTTCATGCCTGTGTGGAATGATTCCACAATGGACAGAAGAGTTGGTGGGCAGCCAATCTTCTTTAGTGCCTTGAACAGACCCTCACGGCTGACCAAATCAAATGCCTTTGTGAGGTCGATGAAGGCAATAAACAGTGGTTGATTCTGTTCACGGCATTTTTCTTGCATTTGTCGCAATGAGAATATCATATCAGTGGTAGACCGGTTCTGACGAAAGCCACACTGTGATTCGGGGTAGACTTGATCTCCTAGGACTTGAAGTCTGCGCAGAACAATTCTGGCAAATACTTTTCCAACAATACACAGAAGTGAGATACCCCTATAGTTGTTGCAGTCGCTCCGATCGCCCTTGTTCTTGTACAGTGTTATGATGCTTGAATCTTTGAAATCCTGTGGGACTTGTCCTTCTCGCCAGCATAGCTCTATTAGCTGGTGGATCTGTATAGTGAGTGTGTCTTGCCCACTCCTGATAACCTCTATTGGAATCCCATCCTTACCTGGAGCCTTGCCAGATGCAAGTTCATTTGTAGCACACTTAATTTCTGTTATGGTGGAAAGTTTGTCCAGGTGGTCAAGAGTTGGTAGAGCCTCTATGGTAATGAGGGCATCATCCGCTAGTTTAGTCTCACTTGAGTAAAGCTCCAAATAGTGCTCTACCCATCTGTCCATCTGCTGTTACTTATCAGTGATGATTTCTCCAGTCAAGGTTTTCAATGGTGCACTTCTTTTGATCACTGGACCACAGGCTTTCTTTATTCCTTCATACATGCTTCTTATGTTTCCCTTATCACTAGCGATTTGAATGGACTCACATAACTTGATCCAATAATCATTGGCACACTGTCTGGCAGCCTTTTGCACATCCTTCCTAGCTTGCCTTAGCTCATTCAGAGTGTTACGCGTTGGTCTTTCCTTGTTTCTTAAGAGAGCTTTCTTCTTCTTATCAATCAAGGGCTGCAGAGTCTCGCTGTTTGCCGCAAACCAGTCCTGCCTCTTATGATCCACAGTGCCGTAAACCCCTATGGCAGTTTTATAAAGAGTTTCCTTAATTTGACCCCACTTTTCATTTACTGTACAATTTTCTGGTGTATCAGTGAAAGCGTCTTCAAGTTGCTGTTGAAACTGAAAGCACTTTTCAGGATCGTGAGTGTTAATAATATTAATCCTGGGGCTAGATTTGTGCTTATCTGTGTAGATTCTCTTTGGTCTCAGTCTAACCCTTACAACAACCAAAGAATGATCCGTATCACAGTCAGCACTGTGGTAACTTCGAGTCAATGATATATGGTTCAGATGTTGTCTCCGTGTGATGATGAAGTCCAGCTGGTGCCAATGGTCGGATCTTGGATGTTTCCATGTGACCTTATGCATCTCTTTTGTTTTAAAAAAGGAGTTTGTAATACATAGGTCATTACTGGTGCAATGCTCCAGCAGCCTTTGCCCATTTTCATTCATGGATGTTTCCATGTGACCTTATGCATCTCTTTTGTTTTAAAAAAGGAGTTTGTAATACATAGGTCATTACTGGTGCAATGCTCCAGCAGCCTTTGCCCATTTTCATTCATGCGACCGATGTTGTATTTCCCAAGGCACACTGGCCATGAACTCGAGTCCTTGCCCACACGAGCATTGAAATCACCGAGCATATAAATGTAGTCAGACTTTGGAACTGCCTTGATCACGGAGTCTAACTCCTCATAGAATGAATCCTTCACATCACTAGAGGAATCGAGTGTCGGTGCATATGCAGTAATAATGGTGGCAAACCCACAAGAGGTTGCCAAGCGCAGGGATAATAGTCTTTCATTTCCTCCTGCTGGAATTTCAATCATTCCCAGTAGCGAATTCTTCACTGCAAAGCCCACTCCGTGTTGCCTTTTTTCTGCCTGCCCTCTACCCTTCCCAAAAAAGGTATAATTGTTTTTCCTGAGTGACCCTTCCTCAGCGAGGTGAGTCTCCTGCAGGCCAGCAATATCAATGTTAAGACGATTGAGTTCGGCATCAATCACAGCCGTTTTTCTCACATCATCAATATTGGTCAAGTCAGTGGAAAATCCTGGACACATGGTTCTCACGTTCCAAGTTGCAAGCCGTAGCTTGAGGTTTCTATTTTTATTTTTGTTTGTACCTGGTGCATTGGTTTTACAGCCTGCGATTCAGATTTTGTCCTAGCCCCAAGCACCCATTGAAGCAGGCAGACTGTGGCGGATCAGCACCCAATTGGCCGGGGGCTGCTGATGCGGGCGGTAGCTGACCAGTGACACCTGTAGGTGTCTCCCACCGTCAGAGGCAACGCGTGGCGCCCCATGTCTACGCCAGTTGACAGGGACTTATAACCCGTAACAGTTGCCTCTCGCTTTGATTCCGAGACCAGTTAAGACCAGGGATGGAGTTATTGCCTCTCCATAGCACAAATCAATCAATCAATCATGTGCCATGCCGGAAAGCGTGGGCGGTCATGACTCGCCATTTCACTCGATCACCAGTGTCGTGGATCAGCTCAGTGTTCCTGTCTCGTCCATGCCATGTGGCCAAGCCATCCAGGTATTTTCCTCTCGGTCTTCCTCTTGGTCTGTTCCCCTCGATCTTGCCAGTTGTCACTAAGTTCTCCAACCCATTTCTTCTCATAACATGTCCAAAAAATTTTGACTGTCTACGTCTAATTTCTCTAATCAGTCTACGATGTTCATTTGTCTCCTGTAGTACTTGGTCATTGGTTTTTCTGTCTGTCCATGGTATTCTTTGCATTTTCCTCAGAAACCACATTTCTGCAGCCATCAGATGCTTTTCAGCTTGACTGCTCATTGTCCAAGTTTCACATCCATACAAAAGAACAGGCTCTATGTATCCCCTCAACACTCTTTTTCTCGTTTCAATTGACATCTTTTTATTGGTCAGAATGTTTTTCATCTTGCTAAAGGCTACTTTCGCCATGGCGATTCTTGTTCTAATCTCTTCAAGGCATCTCCCATCAGATGTTATAACTGTTCCAAGATAATTGTACCGATTCACTTGTTGAAGAATATTTCCATTTACTTGTATATTACATTGTGGCACTTCTTCCTTCCTACTGACGACCATAACCTGAGTCTTTTTACAATTTAATTCTAACCCCAGTTGCTCACTGTGTACAACAACCGCATCTACTAATTGTTGCAGGTCCTGCGCATTGTCTGCAATTAATACTGTATCATCTGCATATCTAATGTTATTGATGTTTCGTCCTCCAATGCTGATTCCATTTATATCCTCTACATTTCTGAAAATATTTTCACTGTACAGGGAAAAAAGATCTGGAGACATCACTCTCTTAATTGGCTGATACTGTCCCACTTCATTATCAATCCTTATTGCAGCTTGTTGTTTCCAATATATGTTTTTTATAAGTCTAATGTCTTTCCCATCAATTTGTAGATCTGCAAGCATATCCATCATGCTGACATGTCTAACGCTATCAAAAGCCTTTGTATAGTCAATAAAGGAAAGATGTATATCCTTGTTTACTTCTATAGCACGTTCAATAACTGTTCGCAGCATATACACAGCATTTACTGTACCCTTTCCTTCTACAAACCCACATTGTTCTTCCCCTATTTCAGGTTGTATCTTCTTCCTCATTCTTTGCATGATAATTCTTAGCAAAATCGTTGTGATGTGACTCATTATACTAATTGTTCTATGTTGATCACATTCCAAGGTTCCTGATTTCTTTGGGATTGCAATAAATATAGAGTTACATAATTCAGGAGGTATGTCTCCAGTATCATATAATGTGTTCAGCAGTCTGGTGACTTGATCTAGTCCAAATTCTTCTAAAGCTTTAATCATTTCTGTTGTGATGTTATCTGCACCGGGGGCCTTGCCAGCTTTCATATGCTTAAGAACATTTCGAACCTCCATCTCCAAAATTGGCGGTCCTTCATTATTAAATCTACTATCATACTGTTCGTCTCTGTTATCATCATAAAGGTGTTTCACATAATCTGTCCATACCTGTAGAATCTGGTCTTTCTCTATTATGATTTTGCCATCTTCAGTTTTTAGACACCCTGTTGATGTACTTGTTCTTTTATTAGTAAGTTCCTGAATTCTTTTGTGCACTAATTTGGTATTTTGACTGTTGTGTTGGCTTTCAATTTCTAAGCACTTTTCCTCAAGCCATGCTTCTTTTGCCTCCTTACATAATGTTCTGACTTGTCTGTGAATTTCTTCATATTTGACAGAATTATTTTTGTTGAGTCTTCTTGTTTCCATGAGGTGTAAAATTTCTTCCGTCATCCATTTCTTACGACCCACCTTCTTTAATTTTGGAATAGTTGTTTCTGCAGCCACATTGATTGAATTCTTCAACGTTTCCCATTGATCATCCACATCCTGGAATAGGATCTCTAGATCAGACAAAATTTCGAATCTGTTCTGTACTTCTATGTTGAATTTGTTTTGTATTTCCTTGTCATTACTCAATGTACACAAATCATATTTAGTGTTTCCTGTTATATACTTGACTTTCTTCAACTTTATCCTCAATGTTCCTGTGAGTAATCTGTGGTCACTATAACAATCAGCACTGGGAACTGTTTTTGCAATTGTTAATGCATTTCTACATCTTCTGCTAATGAGAATGTAGTCAATCTGGTTTCTAATCCTGCTATCAGGACTCCTCCATGTCCATAATCTTCTAGGGTGTTGTTTGAACCAGGTGTTTCCTACAATCATTTCCTGTTCCTTTTGCCCACTCTACGAGTCTGTAACCTCTTTCATTTCTGTCTCCTAAACCATAGTTTCCTATTGTGTATCTATCTCCTTGATTTCCTACTTTTGCATTGAAGTCCCCTATTATGATGTTTATTTCTGAATTTTTACATTTCTTTAAGGCAGACTCTATGTCATTATAAAATTCTTCTACACTATCTTCACTGGATTCTCCTGTTAGGGCATATACTTGAATAATATTTATGCTAAAAGGTCTACCACTTAATTTAACTAGTAGAACTCTGTCCGACACGGCCCAATATCCGCACAAAGCACAAAGCCTGGGCTAAAATATAGAGATCATGTGTTGCCCATGCAGCATGATCCCTCTCTCGGCCTGCCTAGTCCACTCCAGAGGAAAAGTAACACCCCTACATCTGGAACAAGACAAGCTGCAGAAGCTGCCTGGATCAGCAAAGCAATGCTCTAACTGTCCGCCTGTCGGAGCTTCGATCCTAGACCAGCTGCCAACCAAGGCTTAGGGCCTGGTCTGCCCTGCCATGACATTTTGTCTTTAGCTTGCATTTCCTCGCACCAGGGTAAGGCTTGTACCCTCCTAATTGCGCTCTTCCTCTCGAAGCCGTTGGCACAATGTGGGGTGTCGGGTTTGGTAAGCGCCGCCCAACGTTCGGCTCTAACAGAAAGCAGGTAGTACCGTCTACTGTTATACGGTAGCTCAGTCATATCTGACTAAGACCTGACACAAATATATATATATATATATATATATATATATATATATATATATATATATATATATATATATATATATATATATATATATATATATATATATTTACACAAATATATATATTTGGTCAAGCATTTAATTAACTCAACCCTATTGGCTGGAGCTGCTTCTCTTTGGTGAGATATATGATTATAACTGGTATTGAAGATGTTGCTACTAGATTGATTAATGATTGTTTATTAACTCCTAGATTACGAATCCCGCCCTCGGCTGCATTGGCAGAGCCAAACTATATGATTTCGCGGGTCATATACAGCCCGCGGGCCGGATGTTCCCCGTCCCTGTTCAAAGACAAGAAACAGCATCCGTATCCCAGTGACATCATGACGGGCCATAGTGATGTTCAAGAAAGGTTCCATAAGAAATGGATGTTAAGTGGCTCTGTTTCCTCTGTTGAATCGCGCATAATTGAGGTCTTTTGTAACAAGAGTTCCTTATAAGGAGCAACTGCGCAAACATGTTAACTATCAACTAGGAAACAAAATACAACCCCCCCCCCCCCCCCCCCCCAAAAAAAAAAAAAAAAAAAAAAAAAAAAAAAAAAAAATTTAAAAAAAAAAATTAATAAATAAATAAACGCAATACCATAAACGTCACATATTCCTAGGTATTCTATGTAAAACGTCGAAGCTTGGATATTGCTTTGGTTTATCAATGAAGATATCTTGAGAGAAGTTATCTCACACAGAGACTTGGTTATTCATATCACCAGAAGTCAGTCCGCAATCTTCGGGCATGTCTGGAGAAGGTAAAAGCTGGAATATGTTGTCACAACGGGAAAGCTGAAGGGAAGGAGATGCAGTGGAAGACCAAGAAAGGTGATCTAGACGTTCTGACACAATGGCATAGAGGAACATAATGATCGGTAATGACTGGCAGCGCACGAGATAGAGTAGATGTGGGCAGACATGATTACCAACGTCAAATGAGGTGAAACATGCAAAGAAGCGAAGTCCAATCTATCCTTCGTCTTTTACCATTTATCAACTATTGGAGGGTAGATCCTGAACTATCTCCCGCCAAACTGTTCTGTCTTGTCCTTCGTGTCACATTTCGCTGCGAGCCTCGCACAACGCAAAGCATCATAACATGCGCAACAGATAATTTTCAGAAAGGTCTAGAAATTGTCGGGAAAAGAGAGGCTGCCTGGAAGTTAACTAACCACCAGACTCATTATGTCATGCCTTAGTAAATGTGAATACTTAATAATTCACACCTCACAGCTGTATACATAATAGGGGCTTTCTTTAAACCTGCACGCCAGCATTGTGCTGTTGATGCCAGAGTGCGTTGGGCCAGATAGTCAGCCGACTGGTATAACGTTTAAAACATTGTGTTGCCTTAGTCAATTTTAACACTGAAGCCATAAACAATATATTGTACGATTTATTGCCTGACATATTTCACTGCATCTCTTCGGGCGCATGCTACAGTGTTATTTATCATAAAACTTAACACATGAATAATACTTCGGCTGAAATACTAAATATATTATCATTGATATAACGTTGCAGAAAATGCCACCCCTGCTTCTCATATGTATGTTCTGCTCATTAACTTACTGTTAGTAAAGTGTTGCAGTGAATTTCCCTTGACTTCCACCTCCACATGAATTGATTGTGACCAGGACGGCAGAAGAAGCTTGTGCCCTGCTCTGGTCAGTTGTGAAAAGTGCACACGTTGCAGTAAATACTGTGTCCTCAGCACGGATGGACTAACCATTCAGATAAATAATGACGTCCGGCTGCTGACCCGATGGGCATAGATTCGATCCCCTGCGAGCAGGATTCGGAGTTTTTAAAACACAATTACCCTGGCTCCTACGTCGACCCAATCTAAAATGAGTACCAAGAATGTTTTAGGAAATAAAGGCGGTCGGTTGGACACCGGTCACACCACCCACCGAGTGCCATTTTGTCTAAATATTATAGTCTAACTCCGTGTGAAAGTTACGCCATAAGTCCTATAATGTCCTTAATATTTAAGCAACCAGATGCTTATGGAATCAAGGTAAATGTCCTCGATATAAACTGTTCATTGTAAACTTACTATGAACCACATGGTGCTAACTTTCACCTATACAATTATGGGTTTGGCACCACATACCTTATAACCTCATCGTGTGGAAATGGGTCCTTTACACGTGCACGCTTAAAAGCATTACAGATGTAACACAGACAACCAAGAAGACATGTATCTCACGAAGATATAAGAAGCGGATGGAATTATGAATGCATTGCTGGATGGATGCATGTTTTGATTGATGCGTGGAGACAAGACATACATGCAGACAGATAGACAGACAGGCAGACAAACATAGATACAAACATTCATTACATTATAAAGTATACATAATAGTATACCTTCGGTTGTTGCCTGCACCGGTAGCCGCAATGCCGAAGCAATCCCTCCACTTCTGTGTAAGTCATTTCCCGACAGAGGCTGGTTGAATGCCCCAAGACTGGTTGTTGAAGACACCCTTCTCCCTAGGAGACAGGCAACTAAATCAGGAAAACCAGCGCTAGATGTCTGCTGAATGCCCAGATAATCCACCAACTTCCGTGAACACTGTCTCACACGTAGTAAAGCCATTGTATGTTATGTAGCTCAGGTGGAAACATAGCGGCTAAGTTGACATGTGACAAACGTATGGTGTTTCTGGTTCAGAGGCGTAGCAATACATAGAACGATATCTGACTGGTTGGCTGGCTGTCCATATATCTACGTCTGTCCGTCCGTCCGTGTGTGTAAATCTGTCTCAATGTGGAGTTTGTATGTGTGAATTCATTTGTATGTCTAAGTGGACTTCCGATCGCCAACATGGCGGTTAGGCGTTGAACCGTTAAGGCCTGTGGCGTGTTTATGCTTGCAGCTGAGGTTTTCAAACGCATTTTCCTCATGTTGGACTGGTAGTGCATGGTTCCGTCGCCCTGCTACTGAGTGAATGCGTGGGCGACACTGTGAGCTGTGAAATTCGCCTGGAACACTTTTACATCTGTCCTGTATAGACTTACAGTGACCTGCATGTTTGGAACAATGGCTACCGGCTGCTGCTGAATTGACTGATTGACTGATTTGCCTTTTCGGTTTACGAGTGCATTTTTCAGGAGACTCCCGGCAGTGGGCGCTGAACCTGCGGATTTCGTGCTTTAAGCGACACTTTCGGCGGGTCGCCCTGCGGTAAAAGACCGAGGCATGTGAGAAAACCCGGGTCAGTGAGGTCTTTCTGGTGACTTCCGAGTCCATCGACGATGAACTGTGGTTTTCGTGGATTACTTTTGTGTTGGCATTCTGGCGGCGGCATTATGCACAGTGTACCTGTGTGCGCTGTTGGATTGCCGAGACTCCTGCCTATTCAACTTTTCAAATTGGACAGTGGGGAGCATTTTGTGTGACATTCACTGGCATAGGACCGGAGCATAATGGGGATGACCCGTTGCTGTGAAGTTGGAACCTCGACTAACTTACTACCTGCATGTCTAAGTGTGTCCCGGTGTGACCTAGTGTTTCTCGGTGTGTTCTAGTTTATCAGTGTTCGTGTGGGTGATTGAATGTGTGTACGAGTATATGTGTTTGTAGTGTGCGAGTATAAACAAAACAATGACAGGTTGCAATGGTGTCTCCACAAGAGAAGAAATACAATAAATACAATAAATACATAAACAGTTATTTCTGTCAGAAGCAATGCCACTAACATAGAAAAGTTTTGAAATCGTTTCAAAGAATCCCACATCTTGGCACGCCTATGATTCATGTGCCGTATAGACTAAGATATGAATAAGTGCAGCAGGTTCTAGTGAATTGATAAGCAATGTACAGAGACCACTTGCCTGCAAGTTCAGGTCTAAGTAGGCCAGAGTTTATGTAATCATGAACTGCAACCAGCATGTCATACTTTGTCCTTCGAAGGTTCAGATGGAATCAGGATACAAGTAATGAATCTTGTATGATTCTACAGTTGACATCCTTCTGTCGACATCCAGAGATTGACGTTCTACGGTTGACATCTTTCTGTGGACATCCAGTGGTTGACATTATACGGTTGACATCCTTCTGTCGACATCCAGAGGTTGATATTCTACAGTTGACATCCTGCTGTCGACATGCAGAGGTTAACATACTACGGTTGACATCCTGCTGTCGACATCCAGAGATTGACATTATTCTACAGTTGACATCATGCTGTCGACATTCAGAGGTTACATTCTACGGTTGACATCATGCTGTCGACATGCAGAGGTTAACATACTACGGTTGACATCCTGCTGTCGACATCCAGAGATTGACATTATTCTACGGTTGACATCATGCTGTCGACATTCAGAGGTTACATTCTACGGTTGACATCATGCTGTCGACATGCAGAGGTTAACATACTACGGTTGACATCCTGCTGTCGACATACAGAGATTGACATTATTCTACGGTTGACATCATGCTGTCGACATCCAGAGGTTGACATTCTATGGTTTACATCCTGCTAACGACATCCAGAAGTTGTCATTCTACGGTTGACTTTCTGCTTTCGACATCCAGAGATTGACATTTTACGGTTGACATCCTGCTGTCGTCACCCAGAGGTTGATAGTCTACGGTTGACATCATGCTGTCGACATCCGCAAATTAAAATTCTACGGTTGACATACTGCTGCCGACATCCAGAGGTTGACATTATACGGTCCATATTCTGCTGTCGACATATAGAGGGTGATAGTCTACAGTTGACATTCTGCTGTCAACATCAAGAGGTTAACATTCTACGGTTGACATCATGCTGTCGACATCCGCAAATTAAAATTCTACGGTTGACATACTGCTGCCGACATCCAGAGGTTTATATCCAGATGTTGACATAGTACTAATGTTATACTGCAGTCGCCATCCAGAGGTTGATATTTGATCAATTATATCCTGCGGCCTACATCCATGGATTGACATATTATGGTCGACACCCAGAGGTTGACATTCTACGGTTGATTTTCTGCATTCGAAATCCTAGAGTTGAGATTCAACTGTTGAGATTTGAGATTTCCCCGGTTGAAAATCAGCAAAGTAACACACACACACACACGCACACACACACACACACACACACACACGCACACACACACACACACACACACGCACGCACGCACGCACGCACGCACGCACACCTATGGTTCATACTGTCAGCCCTTGAACCATGTTCTCACTCTGTCGTCCGCTGTCTCAACCACCCACAATTTTCCCAATTGATAGACACAACAAGACACGTCTTCTGAAGACGCTACCATAATTTTCCGATTTCATTGTTCTCATTGGAGAAAATAATGACACATGGAAAGATCAATGAGAAAAGAAGGAGAGACAGAGAAAGACAAATGATTATGGATGGGCTGAGACGGTACCATACAGGAATACCTTCACCATAGCTGATCCGGAATCCCAAAAATAGAGATCTGGGAAGAGACATGAACGTTTACGCCAGCTGGCTTGGCACATGATGATTTTTTCTGATGTGGGTAATTATGTTGTTGTTGTTTGTCCATCAAGAATGATGATGACGATTCATTTCATTCAGTGGGGTTGAAAGTATGGAGCCGTGAGTTCTAAGATGACTGATAAGGCCTATTTTGGCTCGAAATGTTCTTTGACAATGTGGACAAAGAATGCTTGACGTTTCTGGAGGAGGATTTTCTGCAGTGGTCTATCTGTTCTGTCTTTTCTTCACAGCTCTTGCAGTCCTGGTTGCCTCACAGGTGACTGCACCCTTGCGTAATGATGCACGCCACAAATTTCGGCCTCTGGCTGCAGTCTCCCAGGTGTCATGATGAATTCCAAAAGCATTCAGTGAGATTTTCAGAGTGTCTTTAAAGCGTTCCCTCTGGCCGCCTTGGGAACGTTTACCACAACGCAACTCGCCGTAAAAAAATTCGTGTAGGGAGCCTGTGATCTGGCATGCGAGTCAAGTGACCAGCCCAGCGAATTTGATTCTTCATTAGTAGAGTGTGGACACTGGGCATGGACGCTCTTTCTAGGACTTCAGTGTCTGGGATCTTGTCTTGCCATTTCATCTTCAGTATCTTCCAAAGGCAGACTGTGTGGAAGTGGTTTCATTTCCTAGCGTGTCGCTAATAAACAGTCCAGGTTTCACAAGCATATAGCAGTGTGGATAATACAACTGTTTTGTAGACTTTCAGCTTTGTTTGCAGGCTTATTCCATTTCTGTCCCATACATTCTTGTACAGTCTGCGAAAGTCCGCGCTGGCCTTGGAGATTCTTGCATTCACTTCATCATCAATTGTGGTAGCCTGTGACACAGTGCTGCCAAGATAGGTGAATTTGTCCACAACACTTAGACTATGACCATTCACTTTGATATTCGGCACAGTGTGATTATTCCCTGGAGCTGGCTGGTACATAACTACAGTCTTCTCGAAATTGATATTGAGCCCAAAGTTGGCACAGGCATGTGAGAAAGCTAAAACATTATGTTGCATGTCCGCCTCTGAGTTGGCGTATAGAGCGCAATCATCGGCAAACAGGAGCTTTCTGACGGTGTCGCTGTCAATTTTGGTTTTAGATTTCAGCCTTCTGAGATTGAATAACTTTTCATCCATACGATAGTTGATGTCTATTCCAATGTCGTTGTTCTCGAAGGCATTCATCAACATGGCTGAAAACATGAGGCTGAACAGTGTTGGTGCCAGGACACATCCTTGTTTCACTCCATTGGTGACAGGAAAGGGCTCAGACAGTTCACCATTTTCCTGTACTCTTGCCTGCATGCCATCATGAAATAGCCGCATTATTTGGACAAACTTTCGTCGACAGCCATATTTTGCCATAATCTTCCACAGTCCTTCTCTGCTGACTGTATCAAAAGCCTTGGTAAGGTCAATGAAAGTGGAGAACATTTCGCAGTTCTGTTCCTGACATTTCTCTTGCAGCTGCCTTGCAGCGAAAATCATGTCAACAGTTCCACGTTCTTTTATGAAGCCACATTTACTCTCGGGAAGAAGACCTTGATCGAGATGGGCCGTGAGGCGATTGAGAAGAATTCTGGCGAGTATCTTCCCTGCAATTGAAAGCAAGGAGATGCCTCGGTGGTTGTCACAGGATTGGCGGTTTCCTTTTCGTTTGTAAAGGTGGACTATTGACGCGTCCTTGAAATCTTGTGGCATGGTCTCGTTCACCCATATATTTGTAAAGACTTGGTGAAGCTGCTCTGTTAGGACCGGCCCACCTGCCTTGTATATCTCTGCCGGGATGGAGTCCGGACCAGGTGCCTTGCCGCTGGAGAGTTGCTGGATGGCTTTGTTTACTTCCACTATGGATGGCACGTCATCAAGTGTATCATTGATGGGAACTTGAGGAAGGCAGTTGATGGTTTCATCATCGAAGAAGGAAGTTGCATTTAAGATGTTGCTGAAATGTTCTGCCCAGCGCTGAAGGATGTCTTTCTTATCGGTGACCAATGTTCCCCCATCTGCACTGAGGAGGGGAACTATGCCTGGTGATGTAGGACCATAGATCGCTTTCAGTGAGTCGTAGAAGTTTTTTATATCATGTCTGTCAGCAAAGCCTTGAATTTCAACAGCTTTGTTGCTCAGCCAGGAGTCCCGAATGTGCCGAAGTTTCTGCTGCATTACTCTCTGAATGTTCTTGAAGGCATCTTTTTTATGTTGACTTCGGGTCATTCAAATGTGCCTTGAGGAGAAGATGTTTCTCGGCCTGAAATTGGTTGATGTCTTCTGAATTTTCATCAAACCAGTCTTTATGCTTTCGGGGGGTTGGACCCAGGATTTCCATAGCAGTGTTGTAAATTATGTCCTTTAGGGCTCTCCACTCTGTTTCTGTATCCTGTTGAGCTGCAGCATTTGGCTTGAGGCGGTCTTCCAGCATATTTTCAAACGATAGCTGCAATTTCTTGCTGTTTAGGCGGGTAATTATACGTTTTTATTGTCGTGTGTGGTTAGGGTTCCAATTTCCATTGATGTGGGTTTGTTTTAAATGGGTTTGGGCTCAGTAAAGTATTTGATCCTTCTACACGCTTTAAAGAATATTGCCTGGGAACGGCTGGGGTGATAGAGGAATCTCAAAACTGAGAGGAAAGAACATGAGAACTTTCAATCAGATAGCGGTTTGAACGATAAGAAGTAGGGCTCTTCGCTGGCTGTTGGACGAGGGAACGGGACGCGCATGAGAATGTCCTCAGTGCAGTGATGCAGGTCCTGAGCTCAACTCAACTTACCTGAAGCTTTAAACAGCATTTTACATATGGTTACATATGGAGTATTACATACTCCAACGATATGTTTACAGACTAATCGACATTTTTGGGTGATGTTGTCAGTCTCTGGTCGGTCGCTTTTACTTCCCAAGACACGTCCTGATACTCATTGTATGCTGAAATTACCAGGGGGTCGACGTCAGATTTGAAAATGTGAATCCGCCCCGATGAGAATCGAACGCATGACCACCGTCCCGGCAGGAGGGCGTCTAGCCACTTCGCTGCCGCGGCTCTCATTTCCAGGCCGACCAACCCTAAATTCTGTATCAAGAAATGTTCCGAAAAAGAAAGGCGAGCGGCAATGTATTAATAAAAATCACTTATCCATTGCCCTCGGTCTATAAAATATGAGACAAGTACCGTGGCGTGTGAAATGATCCTCGTAAAGACTGACCCAGTTGACTTAAAGACGTGAATAAAGGTCCCCACTCTAGGGTCAAATCAACCCAACAAAAATGAGTTCAGGTAAAGATTACATTTCAACTCCCTAAGTACCGGCGATTCGATCCCGAGTGAACGGATTAGGAGACTGGTACCCTAATCGCTCGGCTACTGCTTCTAAATGCCACGACTATCGGCCATTTAAATTATTTATACGTATATAATGCATCATGCCAGTCTCCGTGGCCAAAGGCTTGCGAACGCGGTTCGTGAGCCGCTTACCGGGGGTTCGAAACGCAGCCGCGACCGAATTGTACAGCAGACCGTGACTGCGTTGTGTTATCAATAACGTGTGTGTATGGAGCTGGGTCGTTCAGAGAAGCATGGCAACCTACTGAACGTAAACACTTGCTAGTATATCACAGCAACGGAAAAATGTTGATGTGGACTGCAACAGTCCTGCTAGGGAGTATGCTAACATTTTAAAAAAGGCAGCATATGCGCTTATGTGGCATATCGCTTTCATGGTCCCTGTGATAGGTCTGCCGAACCGAATTTGCTGTGAGTCTTTCGTCTTGTTTTGTCCGTTGGTCGCTCTGTCACATTGTGTGCGTGCGTACCTGTGTGTGTATGTGTGTGTGTGTGTCGTGTGGTGGGTGGGGTTGTGTGGTGGTGTGTGTGTGTGTGTGCGTCACGGTTGCGCATGCGCTCGTGTATGTGTGAAGTATAAATGTCTACATGTATCGATGATGTTTTCACTGAAAGGCGACAGATTAGAATACCCCACTATTGCTTTAACTTATCAATCTGTGTATGTCCTATCCTATTGTGCTCCTTCTAATTTCTTCTTCTTTACTGTACTTCTATGAGTGCCTACCAATTATCAATAATAATATATTTCTCTGGTCATGCTACGTAAAATATAAGCTGGTTTGTACATCATGGAGCAGCTTGCTTCGCTCAAAAGCGGCCAATTAAAAGCATTACATACGTTTTCTTCGGGTGTGCGAGGAAATGGACCGCATGATATTCTGGCTGGCGCGGTTCCTGTGGTCAGCGTGCTATATTTTGACACGAATTAGGTGGTGGAGGCTCTGGGATCGAATGTGAAGTGCAGAAAAACGAAAAAGGACACACAGGTGGAGAGGCTGAATTAGCGGGGAGTCAGCAGTGAGTCACCGCCTTCGTGGCGGAGGTGTTACAGACGCAGTTTGTAATCCCGCATACACACGTTCGAAACACAGCTGTGCTGGTTTCTCACGAAATTGTATGTGTGCCGGTCGTTCAAAAAGCAATGGCAAACTACTGAACGTAAACTTGCCCAGGAATCACGAACAACCAAAAATGTTGTGGTTGACTGCTACGTCCTTCAAGTCGTAGAGGAAAATGCACACGAGCGTTAAATTAGGCTATTGAAACCAGAGACCACCGGTTCGACAAGAAAGGATCTTGCCACTACACCACCGCTGCTCTCATTTTGTTTTAAACTTTTCAATAATTATTTTAGGAAGAGACGTCTGCGTGGATGCGAGTTGTAGGGTTCAGTCCACACACCGGCCAACTGGACTATAACATAGACATTTATTTCAAAAACTAATGACAAAATACTGTGGATAAAATTGCTTAGAAAATCAACATTGGGTTGTTTGTGACGTCCTGCGAAGGGCATGCAAAATGGTTTTTTGGTTTTTTTAACACAATAAAACGCTTTGCAAAGGGAGACAAAGTGATAAAAATTCATGAAAGCGCAATAACGTCCCTTGTACACAGTAATTGTACGGTTACTCCCCCTGACAATTATATTACTTTCAGGCAGCAAGATTGGCAACTCGAAGCTTGTTATTTCTCCTGAAGACAACTGGGCCTGTCCATAAAAGGACAATAAGATATAAGATTGGACAAACAAACACTTAGAGTGTGGGTTAATTTTCACACAATCTGAATTTTGTCATGCTAAGGCGAAGAGCTTACGGACGCGATTCTGATTTCTTACCGTGATTATGTTACTCCTCTCCTCGACCCCACCTATTAAAACACAGACACACATATGCATACACATACACACGAACAGACACACACACACGGTGGCATACACAGAGGCGCACGCACAAGAATACACACGCGCCCCAAGCTCGTACAGATGCTTACACGCATTCATACCGACAGACATACAGACAAAAACGCATGTACCCACACAGAGACGCATACACTGTGTCATATGGGGTAGTTGTCGAACGAGTCACAATGTTATAGCTCAGAGGTTCCTAAACCACGGCCCGCGGGCCACTTGTGGCCCGCCAGCTGTCAGAAAGTGGCACGCGAAGCCTAGTTATTTAATACTAGCTGACCCTGCCCGGCTTCGCCCAGACCCTGGTGGGGAGCATCTCATTTAATTCATATAAGTAGTCATATAAGTTCTCGTTCCCGTTACCGACTGTCTGTCTGTCTGTCTGTCTGTCTGTCTGTCTGTCTGTCTGTCTGTCTGTCTGTCTGTCTGTCTGTTTGTCTGACCCGGCACGGCATTGCCCAGCTCCTGGTGTGGAGCATCTCATTTAATTCATATAAGTAGTCATATAAGTTCCCGTTCCCGACTGTCTATCTGTCTGTCTATCTGTCTGTCTATCTGTCTGCCTGACCCTGCCCGGCTTCGCCCAGTCCCTGGTGGGGAGCATCTCATTTAATTCATATAAGTAGTCATATAAGTTCTCGTTCCCGTTACCGACTGTCTGTCTGTCTGTCTGTCTGTCTGTCTGTCTGTCTGTCTGTCTGTCTGTCTGTCTGTCTGTCTGACCCGGCCCGGCATCGCCCAGCACCTGGTGTGGAGCATCTCATTTAATTCATATAAGTAGTCATATAAGCTCCCGTTCCCGTTCCCGACTATCTATCTGTCTGTCTGTCTGTCTGTCTATCTGTCTATCTGTCTGCCTGACCCTGCCCGGCTTCGCCCAGTCCCTGATGGGGAGCATCTCATTTAATTCATATAAGTAGTCATATAAGTTCTCGTTCCCGTTATCGACTGTCTGTCTGTCTGTCTGTCTGTCTGTCTGTCTGTCTGTCTGTCTGTCTGTCTGTCTGTCTGTCTGTCTGTCTGTCTGTCTGTCGGTCGGTCTGTCTGTCTGTCCGTCTGTCTTTCTGTCTGTCTTTCTGTCTGTCTGTCTGACCCGGCCCGGCATCGCCCAACTCCTGGTGTGGAGCATCTCATTTAATTCATATAAGTAGTCATATAAGCTCCCGTTCCCGTTCCCGACTATCTGTCTATCTGTCTGTCTGTCTGTCTATCTGTCTGATCCGGCCCGGCTTCGCCCAGCCCCTGATGGCGAGCATCTCATTTAATTCATATAAGTAGTCATATAAGTTCCCGTTCCCGACTGTCTGTCTGTCCGTCCCTCCCTCTCTGTCTGTCTGTCTGTCTGCCTGTCTGTCTAATCATTTATTGGTTGCAGTTAGAACAACCTTAGATAAACGAAGACCAACTTACAAAAAGCATTAGAAAGAGCACTTGAAAGATCTTTACATCTTCCCCAACAATTAACTTGGGTAAATGGAGCGGCGGCAGCAGCATCAGCAGAAGAAGGAAAAGGAGGAGTAGGAGCTGGGAGGAGGAAGAGGGAGGTGGAGAAGGGAGGAGTAGGAGGGAGGAAGAGATAGGCGGAGAGAGGAGGAGGAGGGAAGAGGAGGGAGGAGGAAGGAGGAGGAGGAGTAGGGAGGAATAGGAGGGAGGAGGAGGGATTAGGAGGAGGAGGAGAGAGGAGGAGGAGGTAGGAGAAGGGAGGAGGAGGTAGGAGGAAGGAGGAGGAGGGAGGAGGAAGGAGGAGGAGGAGGGAGGAGGAAGGAGGAGGAGGAGTAGGGAGGAAGGAGGAGGAGGAGTAGGGAGGAATAGAGAGGAGGAGGAGAGATTAGGATGAGGTAGGAGAAGGGAGGAGGAGGGAGGAGGAAGGATGAGGAAGGCAGGAGGAGGAGGCAGGAGGAGCGAGGAGGAGGAGGAGGGTAGGAGGAGGAAGAGGGAGGGGGAGAGGAAGAGGGAGGAGGAAGGAGAAGGAGGAGGAGGGAGAAGGAGGGAGGAGAAGAACGCAGGGGGAGGAGGAGGGAGATGGAGGAGCAGGGGAGGAGGAGGAGAGAGGAGGAGGGAGGAGGCGGAGGGAGAGGTGGAGGAGGAGGGAGGAGGGGAGGAGGAAGAGGGAGAAGGATGAGGGAGGAGAAGGAGGGGGGAAGGATGAAGGAGGGAAGGAGGAGGAAGAGGGAGGAGGGAGGTGGAGAGAGGAGGAGGGGGAAGAGGTAGGAGGAGGAGGAGGGATGAGGGGGAGGACGTAGGAGGAGGAGGAGAGAGTAGGAGGAGAGAGGAGGAGAAGGGAGGAGGAAGGAAGAGGAGTGATTAGGAGGAGGGAGGAGGGAGGAGAAGAGGAGAAGGAGGAGGAGAAGGAGGAGGGAGGAGAAGGAGGAGGAGGAGGAGGAGGAGGAGGAGAGGAGGGAGGAGGAGGAAGAGGGAGGAGGAGGAGGGATGTGGAGGGAAGGAGGTAGAGGGAGGAGGATGAGAGGAGGAGGAAGGAGGAGAAGGGATGAGGAGGATGGAGGAGGATGGAGGGAGGAGGAGGGAGGAGGCGGGAGGAGGAGGGATGTGGAGGAGGGAGGAGGAAGAGAGGATGAGGAGGGAGGAGGAGAAGGGAGGAGGAGGGATGAGGAGGGAGGAGGAGAGGGATGAGGAGGGAGGAGGAGGGAGGAGTAAGAAGAGGAGGAGGTAGGTGGAGGAGGGAGACAAAGGGAGGAGAAGGAGGAGGAGGGAGTAGGAGGATGAGGGGGGAGGGACGTAGGAGGAGGAGGGAGGAGTAGGAGTAGGGAGGAATAGGAGGGAGGAGGAGGATTAAGAGGAGGAGAGAGGAGGAGAGTGAGGAGGAGGAGGAGGTAGAGGGAGGAGGAGGAGGGAGGAGGAGGAGGGATGTGGAGAGAGGAGGAGGGAGGAGGTAGAGGGAGGAGGAGGGAGGAGAGAGAGGATGAGGAGGAAGGAGTAGGAGGAGGATGAGGAGAGGGAGGGAGAGGAGGAGGAGGGAGGAGGAGGAGGGAGGAGGAGGGATGAGGGGGAGGACGTAGAATTAGAAGGAGGGTGGAGGAGGGAGTGGGAGGAGAGAGGAGGAGAGGGAGGAGGAAGGAAGAGGAGTGATTAGGAGGAGGGCGAGGAGGTAGGAGGAAGAGGGAGGAAATAGGAGGAATAGGGAGGAGGAGGAGGAGGAGGAGGAGGAGGAGGAGGGAGGAGGGAGAGGGAGGAGGGGGAGGGTAGGAGGAGGAGGGGAGAGTAGGAGGAGGATTTTAACGCATATGCCTGTAGACAACTGCAGCGAAAAGGTGGGTCTGTCTATCTATCTGACCCGCGTGGCTTCGCCCAGCTCCTGGAGGGTAGCGTCTCATTAAATTCATACAATAAAAAAAGTAACTTAAAAGAATGTCCTTCCACACACCATCCATTATTTTTAATGAAAACTCTTTCTAATCACCTGCATGACTACAGTAACTTCTTAAGCAAAAAAAGATGAGTTACAATGTTATGCATTGTGCATTATTTTTATGAAAAATTTGAAAATGCCTTACAGATTGTATCATTGTTTATTATAACTCATATGCCGGTACATAACTATGGACAAAGAGTTTATAAATCTTTGAAAACGATGCAACAATATGACTATAAGTTATACAGAAAAGTTATTCCCCTTGAAATAACTTTTACAGAGTTAAGTCCCCTGAGATATATGAAATTACAATGAAAAATGAAAAATGAAATAATATTGGGTAAGCAGCCGATTTCACACTAAAAAAAATATCACAGTTGGCAGCTCTGGAATGAAAGGAAGACGTGTAGAAAATTTCATCTCAATCGGATGGGCCGTTCGCGAACAAATAAAGGACATACGGACAGACAGACAGACAGACAGACAGACGGAGATCGCAATTTATATATAAGATAATATACTCATTTCATAAATCAGTTCGTATTTCCTGATGCCAAGCTCATTCAATTACAGCAAAACCTTCAGCACGAAGTAATCGATTTGAAATGCAATGCTGCACTGAGATGTAAATATCTGGAGCTGCCTGCTTCACCTTCAGCTAATCATATGATTTCATTCTGGCGACTATTGCCTGTCGAACAATTTGAACACTTACGTTAATTCGCCCAGATGTACATTTGTCGTTATGGTTCGACTTACAGATGCGGGCCGTCATTTTCAGCAATGACCGTAAAAAAACAAGCAACATTCCAGACTCACCGACAGTAACCTAGCTGCTCTTATGACTTTGGGCACGACAGATGTGTGCCCAGACATTGATAAACTGATATCTGAACTTAAGTAACTGGTTATGAAGAACAGTTACAATTGTAAATTAATTATATTAATAGCGATTTTCGAAACTGATTATACATTTATTGTTAAATGGGCTTTTGATTTTAAACCAAACAATGACCGCAGTGTAGTACTGACACTGACTGCCTTTAAAGCTTTAGAATTTTGTTGACGAAAGTTAAGATAGGTAAGAATGATATTGCACGACTTTTATAATTTTAAAACGTTGTGGCCTGCTTAACTACCGAAAATAGTAGATATGGCCCTCTGCTTGAAAAGCTTGGGAACCACTGTTATAGCTCATGGGGAAATCTCGTTCCACGACCGTCATGTACAATCAAGCCGAGGTCAGCATGATCGAATAGATAAGAACGCCCGTTCTTACGTTCTTAAATATCCGGTGCGCTGATGCCGAGATACGGGGAACACCCACACCGGAAAACTAGACTAAAATGTTTACTTCTCGTCCTTGACTTGTGGACGTAAATTACAAGTAGCTCTGAGGTCATTCATGAAGAATATTACCAGGGGTCACGAAACTTTCTTCTCGACGAGCCGGATAACTGAAAAAATGTCGAGCGCGGGCCGCATACTCATTCTGTACAATACTTGCGCCGGTCTCCGTGGCAAAGGTCTTACGGACGCGGTTCGTAATCCCGCATACCCGCGTTCGAAACACAGATGCGCGGGATTTGGCCGCAGACCGCATTGCGCTGGTTTTTTACGCTATGGTATGGATGGGGGTCATTCAGAAAGCAATGACAAACTACTGAACGTTAACTTGCCAAGACATCAACAACAGCAAACAATGCTGGTGTTGACTGCAAACGTCCCGTAAACGATATGCAACTAACGTTAACGACACTTGCAAGCCAGAATGAATGCTCTGGGGAAAAAAGATGAATAACTAAGTAAATCATGGGTGAATGGCGTGCAATGCACATAAAAAACAAAGACAACCAACATATGTATTTACTACAAAAGGTTATCAAAGAAGGCGACGTTAGCGGCAAAGATAGTTACATCAGACCTAGTGTGCACATATCCGATTCTCACAAACTAAGCAGCAAAAAAGGTTAGTGAGATTTGTGAAGTTGATATTTGGCTTTCAATATTTCATCTGTCAAAGACTTGAACACATCCCCTCAGCCAGGAAGAGCAGGTAATCTTAAAGAGGCCATGAGGGGATACTGTGCCCGAGGCAAGGGCAGGGGAAATGAGGGAATAGGGTTAGGTTAACCATTCCCTCATGAGACACGCAGGCGTGGTTCAGAGAGTTAGCACTCTAACCACGATAAGCATCACGCCTCGTGGTAGCGGGAGAAGTTGAGTAAACACTCAACATGACACGTTTGCCATCAAGCGTGCCAGGTGAGGCAACACGCGTCAAGGTGAAGGTGACTCCGCGTGGTGTGTACCGGCTGGAAAAAGATTGGGAGACGGGAGACAGGACGTGTCGAGTACACCTCGTTTAGAATAGAGCTAGGGTTTTGTTGTAACTACATAGATAGAAAGTAGCATAGTGGTTAGCTATTTGTGATAGAGAATTCTGTGGTAGAGTGTTATGTGTTTCATTAGCGACTGTTCACTGCTATAGCGAGCCAATGGAAATAAATTGCACTATGTATTTTGCCTCCCACACGACTTGCAAGTATTCTTGTATTGGTGTGAGAGAAGTACCCGATGATGTCTGTCAGTGAGTTGTTGACAGGCCAGAGTAATTGTGGTGTCAAGAAGTGGTGCTTGGACAAAAGAGCCAAGCTAATACCCACAGCCCAGGGTAATTGTGGTTGTCAGAAGTGAAGCTTGGACGCAAAGTTCAAGCTAATCCACTCGTCCACGAGCTCCAGACTAGGGTTTAATTTAATTTGTGTAGTGACGGTGATTTGTGCAGACGAGAGAAATTTTGCAAGCTAGAAATGTGCCTATCGTGACGTATTAAACTGTTTAATTGTGTTTATGAAATATTTATTTAGTCAAAGTATGTATTCATCAAAGCTGTAAGTATTAATATTCTTGGTTTCTCGTATTTATTTATATATTTACCTTTTTGTTGAGAAATAAGTACCAAAAATGATTCACGGCGGAGCGATACGAAACCAGCAAACAATATCGATTTTTCATCGCGCTGTGCTGTGACGTCAGATGATTGACAAACAGTCGTCTGGGCTCATTAGCATACAGCAAGCGAGTGTTTACAAAGTTGTTATACAACGCTCGCCTGAATCGGTACGTTATATCAGCTATTATTTCTTTATTTGATTTACGAAAGTAATATATTTATTTATTTAAACAACATTAGGTTATTTATATTTATGAAAAGCAGTTATTAATATTTTTGGTCTATTTTCTCATTGTTTACCGTCACGATGGAACTACTTTCGGGCGAGCAGATGGCACTTGCTTGCACAACACTTACATAAATTAACTAGAATAGTAACGTAGGGCAATACTGATAGAACGAAGACAGGACATCGACATTTAATTTACGTGATACATATTCTAGTTGTTAGTGATTCTGTCATTGTCTAAGTCATTGTCCTTAGTTGTCAGGGTAATTATATCGTGCACCTCTGGGCGTAACACTGCCGCCCTACATATCGAAGAGTGAACAACAGCTGTGTACGGATGCCGGTGGGCCAACTAGGGTGTCCCAATTACGTAACGTGTTTCCACCCTAAAGTATCAAGGTGACCTGTGTCGACGGAGTTCCGTTCCCCGATCCTCGGGAACGTTAAGGCTGAGTACACTTACATATTTTGGCATGCAATTTGATTAATAGTGCATCTCTTTTTCAGCTGTTGAGACACTATTGTATTTTTTGTGCTCTGTTTTTTCAGCATTAAATTTTGCAGGGCACAAGCAAAGAGTACACGTCTTTGCGCTCATTGGTGAATAAAAATAACATATCAAAGATAGATGATTAATAAAAAGATCATTGTCTGTCACTGCTAGCCAATTACTAAATTAAGATGGCAACTTTATCAGATTTCATAAAAGCAGGTAAAGAACTGGAATTAACAGGGAAAGAACTACAGCAATATGCAGATCAGAAATTTAAAGAATTAAAAGATGCTGAGAAAGAAGCAAAAGAGGCTGAAAGAGCTGATCGCATACGAAAAGAAGATGCTGAAAGAAACGAACGCGCACAAGAAAGACAACATCAAAAAGAGATTGCTCAACTAGCTGAAATAACAAAACAACAGCAGTTAGAACATGATAAGGAGATAAAACAGAAAGAACTAGAATTAAAGCAAAAGCAATTAGACCAGGACAAAGAATTAAAGCAATCTGAAATAGCGGAGATGGCAAGAGTCAAAGAAAAACAGATACAAGTAGAATCAGAGACACAGTTAAAGATGAAAGAAAGGGACGTAGAGTCACACGCAGAAATCTCTGCCACTAAACTAAGAAGTCAACAAGAGGAAAATAAGTTCAACAAATACAAAAATATTATCAAACCATACTGTAAAGATGATCCCATATCAGCATGGATAGAGAACGTAGAGTACCAATTTAAATTTCATCAAGTTCCATTAGAAATGTGGGCTCCAATTTTTATGAAGAATCTCAGTGGTGAGCCCCTCAAAGTAATAGAGTCCATACCAACAGACCTCAGATCTAACTATCAATACATCCATGATAGGATAATGCAACACTTTTTACTTGATGCCCCTGGATATCAAAATCAATTTTCAAATTTAAAGCCTAAACCCAATGAGACTTTCATTGATTACGTCTCAAATGTTCTAAGTGTACTAAATAGATGGCTTAAAGCGGCTAACATAGGAAGAGACTTTGATAGATTAAAAAACTTAATTGCTGTGGATAAGGTTATATCCACCATACCTTCTCCTTTTGCTAAATTTTTACAGCAGTCAGACATAGAAAACATAGAACAGTTTGAAAAGAAAGGATCGGCATATTTTTCTTCTAACAGAGATGTCTTTAAAACTTCAAATGACTCTGAAATAGTTTCTTTTGTGAAAGACCAACCAAAATATCAGAGTAATAGAAAACCTTTTCAGAAATATGATAAGAAAGACATGAAAGTGTCCAAATGCATACATTGTCAACTTGTACATGATTCTTATGCTATGTGTGACAAATCGCCAAATTATCCGGCGCATCTTGAAAAAGTGATCAAGAAACAGCAGAGCAAGAGATCGGCATACAGGCGGGCCATTAAATGTTTTTTTTGTTCCAGCTATGGCCATTATAGTAATAAGTGCCTGGGCCGCCAACGTATGAAAGCTAGCAATGCTATTCTGATTGACACCTCTTCAGATAGTGGTAGTGAGAGTGAATGTGAGGTTGAGAATGAACTGCCATTTAATCAGTGTGAAGATGTTTGTAGTGCAAACGATATGTTAAACTTTGACAGCTGTGAACGATGTCACCAATTCCATGCAGATGGGAGACTAGAATGTGGGCATACAGTACCATTCTCCTCTGAGAACGTAAATGCAGCATTAGCCTCCAGAGGCAATCTTGTGTTCCACAATGCAATGGTCAATAATGTACCATGCCAATGTTTGCTGGACAGCGGCAGCACCCTTATTGGTCTCCGGAAAGAACTGGTGAATCCGGGTGATTACACTGGTGATACGGTCAAATGCCGAACCTTCTCGGGTAACATTGAGATTTACCCTTTGGCAAAAGCCCGTATTAATTCTCCTTTTCTCTCTGGTACCTTTACTTGTGCAATACTAAACAACCCTTGTACTGACTTAATTTTGGGGTGCTTACCCCAACTGAAACAATGTACTAATGAAGAAATAGTTGCATGGGAGAAATTAAATGCAGCCAATGCAACAACAAGAGCAGACAGTGTGAAACATCAAGACACGTTGCAAGAAGAAAGATTACTGTTGCTTTCCCCAACAGGCACAGATGACACCAGCAAACAGAAATTTATAGATCAGCAAAAAGCTGACCCTAGTGTGTCACCATACTTAAAATTATTGAAAGAGAAAGCTAAAGTAACCAAAAATGCATCATGGTTCTTTAGACTGAATAATGGTATTGTAACAAGATATTATACTACTGGTAACCATGAGATTCAGCAAACGGTGTTACCTGAACAACATCGTCTTACTGTGCTGAAAATTGCACATGAGTCACCGTTTGCTGGTCATCTTGCGTATGATAAAACCAGGGCCAGAATTCAGGCTCATTTCTATTGGCCAGGTTTTTGCAATGACATAAAATTATTTTGTCGTTCGTGTAATGTCTGTCAACAATTAGTACGTAAGGGTAAACATCCTACGGCTGAAGTACAGCCTTCTACACTGGCTTCTAGACCATTTGAAAGTGTGGCGGTAGATATTGTTGGACCCCTAAACCAGGTGTCCAGCAAAGGAAATCGCTTCATATTAACAATGGTCGACCTATGTACAAGGTGGGTTGAGGCAGTAGCTTTGAAATACATCACCTCCAAAGACGTTGCCAATGTATTTCTACATCTGTTCTCACGATTCGGATTCCCACGAACCATTTTATCCGATCGTGGAACTCAGTTCATATCGGCTGCAACGCAAGCCCTTACAAAAATGTTAGGTATTAAACAACATTTTACGACAGCATACCATCCAGCCAGCAACGGAATTGTAGAGAAAATTAACGGTGATCTAAAGCATATGCTGGCTAAGGTGACAGCAGAAAACCCAGCTGATTGGGATACACTGTTACCAACAGTGCTGTTCGCCTATCGGGAGATTCCCCATTCAAGCACGGGTTTCTCACCATTTGAATTAGTTTACGGGGCTAACCCACGTGGACCCCTAACTATTTACCACCAAATAGTAACTAACTCAATAGAAATTCCTACCCCAAAAACACCTTATGAAATGGTGACGGAAACACGAGACAAGATCATGAAATCGTGTGTTATAGCTAAGGCAGCTTTGGAGAGGAAGGGTCAAATCTACCGCCAATATGCCAACAAAGGGGCAAGAACAATTGAACTTGAACCAGATCAAGACATACTCTTGCTACTTCCAGACAAAAGAAATTTACTATTGACCTCATGGCAAGGGACATTCAAGGTGGTACGCAGAATTTCAGATGTTGACTATGAAATATCGATAAACGGACACTTAAAGATATTCCATGTCAACATGTTGAAACCTTACTTTTCAAGACAAGAGACAGGAGTAGAGACAGACGAACATATTGCACCATCACCAAGTGATCAGACGACAGACATACATAACGCAACTACACTAGTTAGCGAGACTGGCAGTTCCGACAATGGCAATACATCTAGTGAGTTAACAGAATACACACTTAGCACCACCACCGTACTGAATCAGGGAGACGACGACGGAATGGAACTACCCGTTCCCATTGTGGACAAGACTGCAACATTGGACAGCATACATATAGATCAGGGACTAACGGACTTTCAACGGAGACAATTAGTTGAGGTAGTTACTGAATACAAAGACCTATTCTCTGACATCCCAGGTAGGACGGACAGAATAGAACACTCCATTCTTCTTTCGGACCTCAAGCCTATTAAATGCAGGCCGTACTCTATCCCACTTAGCTATAGGGAAAATCTAAATAAGGAAATTCTTAATTTAGAGGCTAGCGGGATTATCCAAAAGTCTACATCTGAGTACTCATTTCCAATCGTCCTAGTTAAGAAGAAAGATTCCACAATTCGTCTGTGTGTAGATTATCGAAAACTCAATAACATCACTAAGATCGACGCAGAACCGATTCCTTCCTGCGAAGATCTTATCTTGGACATGTCTACTTCAAAAATCTTTTCAAAACTAGATCTTACTAAAGGATACTGGCAGGTCCCTATGCAGGCTCAATCTATGCATCTTACTGCGTTTTCAACACCTTTAGGATTATACGAATGGCGATTTCTTCCTTTCGGACTTCGAAATGCTCCTGCCACTTTCGTACGCTTAACTAGAGATCTATTACATGGAGTGACGAATACTGTGACCTATATAGATGACATATGTGTCCATACTGAAGACTGGACTACACACTTACTGAAACTGAGACATGTCTTTGATAGGTTGCGACTCTTCGGTCTCACGGTCAAACCGAGCAAAGTTGAATTAGGCCTAAAAGAAATTGAATTTTTGGGTCATGTCATCTCTCAAGGTCAACTGAAGACTGACAATAGGATTATTACAAAAATTATGAATCTGACTATGCCTACCAGTAAAAAGCAGGTTAGGAGTCTTTTGGGATTAGTTAACTACTATAGTAAATTTATTCCAAATTTAGCAAACATTACAAGTGTATTTTCTAATCTGTTAAAAGCATCGGTGAAATTAGATGTGAAAGATGCATTATTAATTTCTGCATTGTCAAAATTGAAAATGCTTTTTAGTAATGTTCCCATCCTCCGCTTGCCTAATCCTGGGCTCGTTTATTATCTTAGGACAGATGCCAGCAGGATCTCCATCGCTGCAGTCTTAGGCCAATTTTATGAGGGCATCTTCCACCCGATTTGTTACGTGAGCCGTAAGATCACACCTGCCGAGTCCAGATATTCAATATCAGAACTAGAAGCCCTAAGCGTCATCTATGCGGTGAGAAAGCTCCATCGATTTCTGGCAGGTGTACACTTCATTGTCCAGACAGATAATTCTCCCATTACAGTCATCCAGTCCGGGGTGCACCGAAACGACCGGATATACAGGTGGTCTCTTATTTTGCAGAACTATACGTTTAGTATAGAACACATCAAGGGTAAAGACAACATTTTAGCTGATACCCTTAGTAGACCATCAGGGGTAGAAATACCCGAAAGTCCGCATATAGATAGAGAGTGATAGTCAGTACATAAATAGATTACAATAATGTATATAAAATGTGTTACATATACATCTACTTTATGTGCTAAATAATGAACCAAGTACAATGAACTATCAGGTGTCCGCAGACATGAACTAAAGAACTGTGCTGCAGAACGTAGATACTACCGTGTGTAATAGGACAGCTCATTTTCAACTAAGCTCCATTCCGGTGTATCATGTGCGTGAAATGCAGAGAACAGTGTCAGAACAGTGCTTAATTATAGACACTAAAAAGACTGAGCTACGACACCAGCGAATCTCTACACAGGCACTACCGAGAAAACTCTAGTATGACTGTATAATGTAGTTCAGATACCCAGGCAAATTGTGTAGATTTATTATGCCTATACAACCATTGTGCAAACATGAATGCAACTACTATCCTGAAGGAACTGAATACAGTGTATATAAACTTAATGTGATATGTAATTAAATATTTTAAAATAATGATAAATTAGAGATAGAATTAGGTAATATAATAATTCTCATTTAGTTAAATAGTTTAGGTAGTACAGTAATTAACCCGGTTACTTAACTTAAATTTAAATTACAATATTAGATTAGACATAAATATAGTTAATTACATCATAATAAATTAAATTAAAATAGTGATAGAAATAGCACCATTTAGATTGTGATATTTCATTTAACTGCAATATAGTTTAGCTTATTCCATCTTAGTGAAGTCATACCATCGATCAAACATCACCATTTATTAGTATTATCATTTTACATTATTATAGGGTAAAAACATTACATAAGTGAACTTACATCATTTACACCATTTAGAGTAAGAACATCAATCATATAATTTCTTGTCAATTAAAAAAAATTAGGTAATATAGTGGTAGAAAAGTATATAATTTCTGTTCACATCATCCATTTAATTAAGGTACATAACTCACATCACATCATGTACAGTGAAATAGTTAGATTACATCCCTTAGATTAGATAAACATATCAGATAATTAGCATGACAAAAGTTAGATAACACATCAAATACTGAGATATAGAAATAGGATTACTATGTGATATTGTAGAGTCTTAGATTAATGTAATATACTGTACGATGAGATCAAGGGGACAAATTATCAACACGGTCTCATCCAGGTAAATATAGTGTAAATAGATGACTCGTGCAGCGACTTACGCACAATCATTGGGCTCGACAGTCTCAAACTGCGCCGAATCTGTACAGTGTTACTCAAAGGTTTTTAAATAATCAGAAGAATGGGTATATAAGGATAAAAGATGTATGATAGAATTAGGAGTGAAAGGAGTATGACAGAAGTTTGAATGTGAAAACGAATGGAAGAGAGACAGGAGAGAGGGAGGTTAGTCAGCAAATTCTTCTGCTGCCTCGCTTAACTTTTAATATTTGTTTGTGTGATTGTTGTTTTCGTTGGTGAACATGTGCTAGTGTGAATGTGTTGTCTGTAATATAGGTTAGAACTTAGATTACAGTATTTTGGGTTTCATAACCAGGGAATGTAGTCACGAATTAGTGTTATGCACCTAGTTGTGGCCACATTAAACCAAATTATGACACTCAAAAAAAAAAAAAAAAAAAAAAAACTAACATACATACACATACAAGTTATAAATATAGAGTAGGAATTAGATTAGTAGATTAATTACATACAAACACGCAAACAACCAGGAAAACAAACATATAAATTACATACACTTTTTGTAAATCAAAGGGAGATAACTTTGGGTCAGGGGACATAATAGACAACGAAAAACTATCTTAACAGTGAAATGGAACTTTACACGCGGAAGCGATGTGGGTAAAGCCTATCGCACACACTCTTGTATAATGGTTGTTAGATATTATATGGGGGACATGAAGCAATTCATGTGTTGACCCTAAGAAAGTCAACTTTGTATGGGTAGTAAGTTAATTTACTATGTGAGGGCAGGTCTTATAAGACAACGGTCCGGTTCAGACATACCTCTAATAAGTATAATATAGCATGTGAGAAAGGGCTCACGCCAACCAGTCAAGTTTGTGGCGATTGCCAGTAGCCAAGTAAAGTTTCGCTACATTGTGGTAAAAGTCAGTAGGAGTCTATTAGAATGCCCAAAGCCAGGTTATCTAGAGTCTTTGACAAAAATTAGAGACACTAATTTTTTAGAAACCTCTTGCGTCACAACCAATGAGTGAAAGTTGGTGACGCAACACAGGAGGGGCGGGTGTGTGACAAAGACTTGAACACATCCCCTCAGCCAGGAAGAGCAGGTAATCTTAAAGAGGCCATGAGGGGATACTGTGCCCGAGGCAAGGGCAGGGGAAATGAGGGAATAGGGTTAGGTTAACCATTCCCTCATGAGACACGCAGGCGTGGTTCAGAGAGTTAGCACTCTAACCACGATAAGCATCACGCCTCGTTTTAGCGGGAGAAGTTGAGTAAACACTCAACATGACACGTTTGCCATCAAGCGTGCCAGGTGAGGCAACACGCGTCAAGGTGAAGGTGACTCCGCGTGGTGTGTACCGGCTGGAAAAAGATTGGGAGACGGGAGACAGGACGTGTCGAGTACACCTCGTTTAGAATAGAGCTAGGGTTTTGTTGTAACTACATAGATAGAAAGTAGCATAGTGGTTAGCTATTTGTGATAGAGAATTCTGTGGTAGAGTGTTATGTGTTTCATTAGCGACTGTTCACTGCTATAGCGAGCCAATGGCAATAAATTGCACTATGTATTTTGCCTCCCACACGACTTGCAAGTATTCTTGTATTGGTGTGAGAGAAGTACCCGATGATGTCTGTCAGTGAGTTGTTGACATCATCCATGTTTGGTGTGGAATTGCAGCATCCAATCTAGAGAATTGCTTTCAAATGTTCACCAGTCAATCTCGTTCGATGTAATGATTTCACATATTTTATGTTTAAAAATGTTTGCTCACAGACATAGGTTGTTCCAAACACTGATACCATTTTTTTCATATCCTTTACAGGACATCGCTGTCAACATCAGCATATTTCAGTTGATTGTTGATTTCTTGGCAATATTACGCTCAGTAGTTTGCCATCGTTTTCTGAGCGACCGGCTCACATACCCCGTAAGTTACCGACGCAGAGAGAACCGCTACCAATTCTCGCTGACATAACGTTACTTACGTGATTACGGAAAAATTCGTGTAACTCCTAGACCAGGGAGACAGGCACTGATACCATACCAGCGGCAGATTGCTTCAGTTTCGGAAACTCAACATCAGCTAAGCAGCGGTAAAATTCAACAAGTTTTTCTTCTCTGTGCTTCTCTTTCAACAAGTGATTTACTTGCAAATCAGCGAGCTTCAACTGTAGTTCAACTGGCACATCATCAAGGTTACAATCAAACGGATTATAGAACAAAAGAATGTCGCTTTCAATTCTGTCAAGATCTGAAAATCTCTCCAAACAAATGCTTTTTCAAGTCACGAATAATTTTATTTCAGAAAATCGAGTTTGACATCTTCTGCGATTGCAGCGCAAAAGTCTTTGAAAAAGTGAAAATGATAAACGTGTTCTCCTTCCAGTTGTATTACAAACAATGACAGCTTTCTCCGAAACCCTGACGGTGATTAAGTGCATATCCCCGAATGAAGTTCACAGCAGAAACGACTGGTTTCAGTACACAAGATATATCTTAGTCTTTCCCCACAGAGTGCTTGCTGGTGTATGATGCAGTGTTTGAACAGAGCGCACGGAATTTGCAAATTTTCCAACTGAGTCCTGATCTGTACCATCAGACTCTTCCTCACTCCAGCCAAGTTTTTTCCTCCATCAAAGCTGATTCCAATGAAGGTTTTACCTTTTGCACTTCCATTAAAATTATTTTCCTGTTGTTGTTCCATGCATGCTGCAAACGGATGCCAACTCTTCCGTTATCTGAAAGTCCAAATTGACACCACAAATGTACACAAGAAGTTGTGGCGTACTGAAGAGATAAGTCGACTCATACAGCGCCAGAGAATACCACAACACGTTCCTAGTTTTCTCGCGTATCTGTAGCACTATGTTCTCTCCAAATTCTTCTGTTCTTCGTACAACTGAACTTGCCGTAAGGCAGATAGTTCCAAACAAATTGGCTTTCTCATGACACAAGTCATTTGCTGCTTCCATAATACACTCTTTGATGAAGTTGAAATCAGTAAACTGTTTTCCTCGTTCTGCCATCTTATACACAATGTTGTAGCTTGTAAGAGTGACAGATGCATTTTCAGCAAACTTTCTCGTGAAGAGATTCCTTTGTGTTTCAAAACCACTTTTCATTGACTCATATTTCTCAGAGTGTAACTT